>WBNO01005929.1:3338-28919 GCA_013400575.1 Peucedramus taeniatus | reverse complement strand
AGGGAAGGGAAGGGAAGGGAAGGGAAGGGAAGGGAAGGGAAGGGAAGTCCTCTCTCTATGGAAGAAAGAGCAGCAGAGACATTGTGTGATAAACTGACTGCAACCCCCATTTCCCATCCCCATGTGCCCCTGGAGGGAAGGAGGTGGGGAAAAGTGGGGGTAAAGTTGAGCCTGGGAAAAAGGGGAGGGTTGTGTGAAGTTTTAATATCTGGTTTTATTTCTCATTATCCTACTCTGATTTGATTGATAATAAATTAAACTAAATTAAACTAATTTCTCTGAGTTGAGTCTGGTTTGTATGATCTCTCCCTGCCAATATCTTGACCCATGAGCCTTTTGTTATATTTTCTCTTCCCTATCCACTTGAAGAGGGGAATGCAGAGCAGTTTTCTTGGGCACCTGGTATCCATCCAAGGTCAACCCAGCACAATCTCAGTGTTGACAGTGTTGTGCAGAGTGTGACAGTAGCAAGAACACCCATTTCTGTGCAGACACTGTGCTGCAGGCAGTGCAGAACAGTGAATATTTTACATGCAGTAAACACAAAGATGCTGGTGCCAGGCTGTCGAAGTACCTTCTTACATCCTGTGCCCTGCCTAATTTTGTAGCTAAAAGTTGTTGATGTCTTCTGTGGCTTGTAAAGACATTAAAAGTGAGTGGCATAAAAATGACAAGGTCTGTAAAATATTACATTGTTTCTGCAGGAAATACTCATTTCAGTTTAGAGCCTACAGAGCAGTACAGCTCCTTCTTGAATAACATCTGGTGTTGGTCACTCTGTACCAAGGTGTTTGGCAGGTGACTTGGAGCAGTCACCTGTCATGCTCAGTCTGCAGTTTCATAAAATGCAGAAGTCTACCAGTTTTCTCAAGTGGTGCTTGCTTACAAAATGATTAGTAACAACTATTATTGTTACTAATCAGCTCTGAGAAACACAGTTTTCCTTCCTTAGCTGTCATAATACTGTAATTTGTAATATATTGTTATTATTTTCTGCTAGGTTTTTAATGCTGAGCTAAAAGAAATTTCATGTGCCAAGGACTGATATTTTTTCAATGGCTCCAGTCTTATGTTTTCAACACAAGCAAAGAGATATTCCATCCAGATAAATAAGAACTGAAATAAATAATCATTTTTCAGTTGAGGTTTCAGGGGATGCATAGCAGAAGGACTGCAGTCAATTAATAGTTATTAAGTTTGAATATTAAATACCAGTTTCATCCTATGTGGACCTTGAATCTTTAAAGAGCAGATCAGATATTTGTAAGAATTCAGTTTATGCATGAGGTGCACAACCCACATAATATTAAATGACTCAAAGCTATGGGAAAATGTTGTGTGTGTTTATATATTATCTTCTTGAATTAACACTACTTATTCTACCTGAGCACTTGTACATTAAAAAGAGTAACATTTCAAAGTTACTGTTGGAGCTAAAGCAGGTGATAGTTTTTTTATTTTCTGTGAACAAATTAAAAAATTAAAATAATTTTTTTGTAGTGAAAACAACCAAGTAATTCAAATTACTTCAGTGTTATAAATATTCATAAGTTCTATTTTAAAGATAGTTATTATATAGCTATTTATAAGATATTTGGGATCAGGATGGCAAAAAAAAAAAAAGAAACAAAGTCTTTCAACACCACATTTTCAGTTTCTCTGTGTTTGATACCTTGAAAGTAAAATTACCTTATATAATTACCTTATATAATATTCTAAATATTCTAAAAATTAACTAACAGAATGTGTTTGTTGTACTTTAATGTGCGTGTGTGTGTGTGGGTATTGTAGATAAAAAATTCAGTATAATAATACTCTTTAAAAAATTGAGACAGATTTATAGGCAATATTGACAGAGTGAAAAATCCTCACTATTTTTAAAAAGCAATTATTTTCTAATCCTACAAAACTATCCCATATAAAGGAGCTCTGTACTATGTCTTAGTATAAGAGAGGGAAAAACTTCATTAAACTGAAATGCAGTACATTTGTGTGTGTGTGTGTGTGTGATAATAACTCTGTTGTATTTGTTTGGTAAAGAGTTGTTTTTTTGCATTTAATGTACATTTTTGTAAGTCTGAACCATGCATCAAACGAAATCAGTTTGAAGAAGACTTTTAAACATCACATGGAGGTAATTTTGGGGAATAACTTCTAAAACAACATCTTCCTAGGCAGTGAAAACTAGAAGTCTGACAATTAACAAAAAAAGGCACTTAGGAAAACAAACTTGTCTGATGATTTTTGAGGCTTTATTAAGGTACAGTAGATTGTTTATTATACAGAAAAGTAGAGATGTTTAATAAGTAAGACTGTTCTGCCTTTGCTATAAACAGGTCATGTTCTCATGTTTTGTGAATGTGAGGTTTTTGTGTTGACTTTTAATATTTGGCCTAGTGATATTCTGGATTGCAGCAATAACATTCTGAAAATCTTGGATCACTGGTTGTTCAAGAGGACAAAATGAAAATTATTTTTATCACATGAAAAATGATAATTTGAGTAACTGGGAGCCTATGAGTTTGATATTGATCAGCAAAACAAAAGGGTGAACTGCTACAGGCAAAATTTGATCAATAAAGAGTCATGGGATTAAAGTAATTAATGTCAGCCAACATGGAATTTACTTTTTTGTGAAATTGACTTCAAGACTTTATTACAAGACTATAATCTTGGCTGATAAAGATGGTAGTGCTGATACAACATAAAACTGGCAGAAATTTGACTTGTTACTACATGACATCTTTATTAAAAATAGGATGACTGTAATTGTACTAGTTCTTATTAAATAGATGAAAAATTAGATAATTGATATATTTCGAAAGATAATTCTCACCGGTTTCTGCAGAAACTGTTATTGTCTCTAAGGTATTTAACAGTTGTCTGTTAAAGTTTGCAGACAAAGATTTAAAGATTTGTACATAAAAATATAATTGATCAGAAGTAACCTATTTATAAGGATTACTAAGAAAAGATTTTCAACAAAGAGTATGGTTTTCATTGCAGCCAAATATAAAGAACTGATTTAAAAAACAAATGAAGCATAGGTCATAGTCAGTGGATTGTTCTTAAAAGGCAGTGACTTTGAATGTGGTGTAGGTATCCCAGAGGATAGGAAGGTTACACGGTCTTTGGGCAAAATACCATGTCAGTCATGGGTAGAGAAACAAAAATATGAAATTAGAAAAGAGATGTGCAAGTATTACAGGTGCATGTAGAATGCTATGGACAAATCTGGGCTCAAGCTCTGGGCAACTGTTATAAGTAGGGAACATTCATGGAATTGAATTTAACATCTTATTCAAATTGAAAGAGGTGTAGAGAGAAACTCTCCTTGACTGGTAAGGGATGGTTGCAGATGGTATCTGGAAGGGTTTTTCTGTGAACTCTGCAATTTTAATGAAACTTATAGGAGCTTGTATCTGAAATTATCTTATAGGATCAAAGATTATGTAAGAATTACAAATGAAGCACGTCTTCGTTGTCTTCGTTGATTTATTTATCTAGAAAACAAACCATTTACTGATGTCTGTCAGAATTTCAGAAGAGGTTTTTTTCAAGGTTTATTCTTTTTATTCTCCTCTGTTATTTTCTTGAAGACTGCACCTACCATTTTTTTTAGGTCAGACTGTTCAAAAATACTTTCACACCTCAAAGAGACTGTAAATGTTAGGGTGTGAGACCATTTCTAACAGACTTCAGTCTTGTTTCTTGAAAGTTTTTGGGATTATAATCTGGTACACTTGACTGAAAGTTGAGTATAAAGGCCCTCTAGAATCTGGTGAATAGAAAGAAACTTTGCAGCAAAATCAGTCACTCAGTTGCTCACTCTATCCTTAAATCTAATTTCAAGACATTGATTCTTCCCAAGAGTAAGTAGAAATGTAAATGTCTGTATGTAAAGTCAGACTCCTAAGATTTATCAGGGTAGATTAATTCTCTGCTGCTCCTCTTGCAGGACAAACTGTAGGCAAGTAAGTTTTTCATTTTAAAAGAATATAATGCATTGGGGAAATAATGAGATGTTATTCCTCTGTGTCTGACTATAATACAGAGCTTAATTTATGAGATTGAAAGGAAAGTGGTTACAAGAATCCTTTATGCTAAAATCAAGTAATCACTTACTTGGAGACTAAGATGCTGATACTGTTAGTGGTGTCCTGCTGTAAGATTTACCTTGCAGCACTAAAGCTTTTGGAATCCTGTTCAGTTCATTTCAAAAAGAAAGAAAAAATATATTTGGACTCAAGAGAAAAAAAAAATCGGAAAGTCCAGTAAAATTTTATCTAGCATAAAATTAATTTACAGTAAAAACAAATACAAATATTTAAGACTCATGTCGGTTCAAGTCACTGCTTGTCATTGTGAAGACATTGCCAGCAAAGATTGCAGATGCTGACTTTAATTTTCTGTTATTCTATTTGCAAAGCCTATTATTGCAACTGTCAGCCATCATGAGGGTATAAAGACAGTTATGAAGGGTGTTTTTGCAATACCAAGTAAATATTCAGCACCTTATTGTTCATCTAACTTGATCTGATTAATGTCTTCAAGAAGAATTAGATGTTTATTAATTGTCTGAAAGCTCACAGTGTTTACTTGTAGTCTCACTGTCTCCCACTGGTTAATTGGACTCATTAACAGTAATGGTATTGCACTACTGAAAAATTGCACCTATATTAGTAAAAGCAGTAATAAGATTTCTCTCTGGCTGTCAATTTTATGATTCCAAGTCCTGTTAAAAATTAATCTATTTGCAGTAACATTAGAGTAAAATGGATGTGTAAAAAAAATAGATGCATTATCATGTTTTCATGATTTTTCAAAGGATTGAAAATACTTTTAGGTTTCAAATGAGTTCTAAGCAGATCTAAGTGTTTGGAAAAGGGATTTTCTCAAGTCTCCAGTAGTTTCTGCAACCTCTGTTCTCATAAATTGCCAGTGATATTTTACCAAAATTAAGAAATTGACAATATCACTTGTTTATGGTGCTTAAAATGTAAAGAATTGCCTTCAGGGCATTGTTTTATTGGTTTTACATTCCTTCCTGCTGTGTTAAATCTAATGAGGCTTGTCTGTCCTTTAGGTGACCTACAAGCGGGATCTGTATGCAGCTGAATCAATCATTAAGGGTACGTATTTGTCCTTGTGACTGTCAGTTTGCATATTCCTGATTCTAATTAAGAATTTTGTGTGTGATAGTTTGAAATGTCTTTAAGAAAAGTTATAGGATGGATAAAATGTGCTTAGGCAAGTTGTTTTAGCTTGTTTACTGGAATCTTTCTATTAGGCATATTTCTATTTACTTCTCTCAGAATACAGAACCTTATAAAAAGCTGTGTGTATTACAGTCAAATAGAGATTAATTTTGAAGGGCTTTATAAGGAATAAACAATTTTTTGTTCTTTCATTTGCAGGTCAATTCTGAATATGTTCTTTCTGTTCTGTGTAGTAGAGTGAAAATTAAATATTAACTCTTTAGGACTCTTCACTGTTTTACATACAGGCAGTGGTAGCCTAAATTGATATATGTGATATTGAGGTATTTGATTAATTTATAAATCTTTTGTTGAACAGTTTGTTAACCTTTTTTTTTTCCTTTTTTTTTTCTGGTGGCAGTGGTTTCATACCAGCTTAACATTAAGACTGTGTTTAGCCTTTATATGGGTGGACTCAGTCTAAAAACAATGTGGGAAAGAAGAATTCTCAAATATCATATAATGAGATGGTTATTGTAAACTGATAGGCAGTGATTCAGGGGACCCTTGCCTGACTCCTTGTTGAGAACTGAGGGATAAAACCTCAGAAACTGATGAAGAGAAAGGGACTTCCCTTTGGATTAAAAATTCCTTTCCAGAGAAAAGAATGCAGTTCCTATTTAAGAAAATCAGAGGAAAACTTGTGTGCTGTTGAGACATGGAGAGTGACTGGCTAGTTGTTCACTCTCGTTACTGCAGGGTGCAAATATTTCATATTAGATGCATTGTTACAACTACTTAACTGAATTTTTCAGGCACAAATCAAAAAGATGCAACTAGGAAGCCTGGAAATTTCTGGTTCTGGCAAGCAATGGGCTCCAGTGAAGATGGAGCCAGACTCTTCCTCAGTTGTCAGAAACTTGGAATGAAACTAACCTTCATCCAAATGCATTTCCATGCTCCTGTATATACAAGGGCTTCAATAATCTCATAGGTCTTTAAAGGAGATTAGCTGTTGCATTAGTGTTTTATATATATACACACATATATATACATATATATATGTAATGTTACTAATTTTTTTTTCTTAAAGCCAGTACACTCTTTTTAAGCTATTGCTTATGATAAAAAGCTTGTGTAGTTTAAAGTAAAAACGAAGACCTTCATGGTAGTCAATCAGGCTAATCCCTTTACTAATGTCCTTTTGTGGCAGCATGCAATATATCTGCTTCAGTAAAGGCAGTTTTCTTATTATGGTGGTCTCTATGAAAATCTCTAAGGTTGTTGAAGTTTAGATTTGCTTCTTGCTGCATTACCCGACTTCAGGAAGTAGAAGCTGTATGTGTTCTTTGCTTGTTATGCAAGCAGTATAATGAATCCTTCGTAGCAAATTAGGACACTGCATAACAGAGTTATCTTACATCATTAATAATCTTTAATGGGGTTTTGAGTCGGCACTGTTAGTCCTCCAAGACAGCAGTTTGAAATTTGTGCCTTATCTATTTTGTGCCCTTCAAAAGGCTTAAAATCTCAGACCTTCAGGTGGCTATAGCATGAATTATTTTGGTAGTGGACAGTTGAACCATGTAAATTAATATTAGGCAGATGATTTATGCACAGTTCATTCCACACTTAAAGCATATTCAAGGGGAAAAGATATTTTTGTCCTTTGGAGCATCATCCTGATGTACCCCTGTATGGCATCATTTTGTCTTATGGTTGTTAAAGAAATCTTATTAGCTAAGTTCTGCTGCATTGTGCTGCACCTATGGGAAACCTTCAAGGACAGGTCACCTTAGACAATGGCAACAATCCTACAAGCCAAGGTATGCTCAGTTAGGCCTTTCCTTCAAGCTGGGCAATTGACTATAACACAGTATCTGCTTTTCTTGAGGGTTCAGAACCCGCTACATGGTGCTATATTGTAGAATCACAGAATCATAAAATGGTCTGGGTTGGAATGGACCTTAAAGACCATCTAGTTCCAAGCCCATGACCATCAGCAGGGGCATCTTTCACTAGATTGGGTTGCTCAGAGCCCCGTCCAACCTGGCCTTGAACACATCCAGGGATGAGGCATCCACAACATCTCTTGTCAACCTGTTCCAGTGCCTCACCACCCTCACAGTAAAGAATTTCTTCCTAATACCTAATCTGAAACTAATCTAATCTAAGTTTGAAGCCATTCCCACTTGCCCTATCACTACATGCTCTTGTAAGTGATGTGCTCTTGCTTATCACTTCTTGTGCCATATAAAGTGCCTCAGGGGGAAGTCCTGAATGCCTATCAAGTAGAGCTGTAAGATACCAGCTCTCTAAATGCCACCTTGCATGCTCTCAGGGTCCTCTAGAGATGTCCCACAAGCTGAATGCATGGACTTGGAAGGTCCTGGGTATGAAGGGCTCTGGCCTCACACTGCTCCCCACTGCAGTTTCAGTCTTCACAGCTGATTTGTTTGTTATTAAGTTACCCATTTACTGTGCTGGATATACATTTTATCTCTGGATGAATTCAGTAGTGATGAAGAACTTTTGAGTGTATACATTTAATTTTGTGACTACAATTCCAAATTTTATGTCATCTTCAGTTTATTAGTGGTCAAAACTTTTGGTTTTCTTCAGGAATTCAAGAAATATCAGCTTGCTAAACTTGACTCAGGTGAAAGTAAGAAAAACATGCATCCCTACATGCATTTGTTTTACCTTAGATATTTATATGCATGCATATCATTCTTATTCAAGGCAACACAAGGAAACATTTCACTGATGTTAATAGACTAATGAGTTATTTTTCTTTTGAGACTGTTTTCTTAAAACATTTAGTTTTAGTTTCCTAACTTCCTCAATTCTCTTTTATAACTTTTATAAAAAGCAAATTTAATGCTTTTCTTTAGTTAAGCAGGTATAAACTTGTAGAGTATGCAGACAAGGTGGCACACGCCTATTTTTATTAGTCTTGAAGTAAGAAAACATTGTCTTACAATAAGGGTGACTCATCTAGAAATGTAGTTAAGATGAGGCTAATACAAAACATCCTAAGAAAATTCCATTAGGATTACTGCCCTCGAGGTAGATAACTTTGAACTCTAGTTCCAACATGTAAACTTTAAATGGTGTTTCTCAGAAGAAGTTTGCAACTTACAGTTTGCCTCTCTGTCCTCCTCCTCCTCCTTCTCATTTTTCTTTTCTCAAGGGCATTACTTTATAAATTACTTTTTCACAAGAACATGCATTTGCAGATTGGATAACTTGCCCTCACATTTGGCTAAAGAAGTATCTGTTGATGTAGATAAAATGATGATTTTTGTAAGTGCCGAGAAAAATATTGTAATGCCTTCAAACTGTTTATGGCTGTTGGGAGCTACGTGTTATGACTTGTGCTCTGTGAAGAAACCATGTGACTTTTTATAAAAATAAAAAATTGAAATAAACCTTTTTTAGCAAAGGACAGAAATCTTATGTGAGGTAGGCTGCATTTTCATGAGCATGCTCATGAACAAATGGCTGTTCTCAGATCTAAGCCAAAGAAATAGACTGGCAGCTTGGAATAGCTACTGTCAGGTGAAAACAATGCTCTTTTCTTGCCTTCCACCACAAAATGTTCCTTTCTTTCCTGTGTACTATTATTGATAGGGTCAGCGTCAAGTTTGATTTTTAGTTTTTGTGGCTACAGAGTCATGGGGAATGGGTAAACAACAACAAAAAAAAACCTGTTAGATATTTTTGGTTATCTGTATTACTCAAATAACAATTTCAACTCCTTCTGTTGAGCATGAATGAATGCTTGGCAGTATTTATTTAATTTTTCTTATGTTTACAGTAGTAGCATCTCATAACAAAGATATTTCTAAAGATGCCAGAGGAAATCATACTGATTTTCTAGACCAGTCAAGCCATTGCTATGTAGAAAGTGCAAATGGAATTCTGATAAATTAATTTACAACTTGGAATTCACTGCAAACTTCAAAAGCATTTAGATGATTAGGATGTGCTTCCAAAATAACAGGAATTGTAATAGCAGACTAAGAATGGTGTGGTACAAGCATGTTTCTAAAAACAAATGTATGTACATACATATATGTGCAATTAAGAGAAAAAATTTATGGCTGTAGGCTAAAACCTATTTGCCATTCAGATGCATTTTTTTTCTTATAGTATTAATTCTCTAGGATATGATATTTATTATCTTTATTCAAACAAAGTATTATTTTAATTGCTGCTTGTTTGTGGCATGGTCTTCAAGGTAAACTTCTAAGTCTTCCATTAGAGTATACTTAATACATCATCTCACTATGGTAGTTCCATAAACAAGAACACATTTTAATTTATAATTGGGTATGATTCTAGGATAAAGACTGTGGCAGGTGTTGCTGAATAATAATGTGACCTAAAGCTTTCAGCATATCAAAGGAGGGTGTGAAAAAATTGAAAATTAGGTTTTCTGATGTAGAAAAAATAGGTTTAATGGAATAAATTCTGAAATCTTTTATCAAATTTAGCTTTAATGAAGAAAACCCCTGATAAGGGAATTTAATGTTTAAATTTGACAATGCAAAGTTTTAACTGTTTTTTATTTAATGAAAAAAATATTTTCTGAGTGTATGTTAAAAGTGTTGGAAGGGATCAAATGTGATGCATGTGAACAGGGAACCCTACTCCATTATCAGGTATAGCTGGAAGGAAGCTGGCAGTAAATGGGTGATGTTTATTGGCAAGGGGGATTTTCCAGGGAAACAGTAAGTTTAAATAAGTAGAGGAAGTCAAAGCAAGGTAGAGAGTTTTATATGTAATGTAATAGTGAGAAAACAACTAAAAAAGCATTGGGCAGATGAAAAGGAAATTATGACAGAAAGTAGTAATGTAGAACTGCGGTTCATTGTGGGAGGACAGGAAGAAACACAAAAACCCAACCAAGGGGAGTTCCAACTTGATAAAAGGAATAACCTCTTTCACCCTTGACAATCAAGCAGTGAACAGGTTGCCTGGAGAGATTGTATGGCAGAGCAGTAAGGGGCTGAGTGACCAGGCCTGACCTCATGGGTGATCCTGCTTTGAGAAGGAGTTTGAATGAGAGACCTCCTGATGTTCCTTCCAGCCTCAATTATCCAGGAGTCCAATGGAAAACAAAATGTTTTTAGCTGAGTATTACAATTCTTTGCGACATGGCCATGCCGTGGCTTTCCAGAATGACTATTTCGTTCACTCAAACAGAATTCTGAAAACCAGGAATGAAATGCTGCACACAGTCAGTTTTACTGACAGGCAGCAAAACTCATGGAATCCCTGGAGTTATGAGCCAGCACTCCAGCTGTGCTCCCTGGGTTCAGTGTGACTACACTGAGTGACAGAGCTCCATCATCTTAGCAGAAGTGGGACACAGGCAGTCTTGGGGAGAAAAGCTCCACTCAGTCTTCCTTCCCACAATGCAGCAAAGGTGCAGTCTAAATTAACATATAGATCTTTTTTGACCACTTGAAATAGTTTGGATTTAAATGGCAGTTGAGTTTCAAACCTCAACTAGAACAGAACTGTTGCTATACTATGATGATTTCATAAAAGATGATTTCCCAGACTTCCTTTACTCATTTCCTTGATAATTTAAAAGCATGCAGCATCTTTTCAATGTGTGTATTATCATTACTTTAAGGTTTTCCTACATTATCAACATACTTTCCCCTTATAACATTATGTTTCTTCTCTGGATAAAAAATACAGTTTTCCACACTTCATTGTTTTTTCTCTCTCCTTTATTAAACTCAGCCTGCAAATCTTAGTTGCTTTTTTGTAACTGCCTCTCCCCTCTCATTTATATTACAGGAAATTAGAGATCTAAGAGGGCTGGAGAGAGTAGTGAGATGAGTTTTTATAGCTGCAGCCTTTGAGCAGTCTTTTGTGAGAATACTTCTGACACTTGCTGTTGATTACAGACTTCTTTTTAAAAGAACTGTTTGAGCCTAAGTTATGATGCCTTTTTGGATTCCACAGCCTTCTTCCACATGTGAATTTTTGTAATAGCTCCAATCTGACCTTCTTCATTAAATTACTTAGTTCAATGGAGTCTGAGTTCTTGAAATCTGATATGCTAGTCTGGTTTATTATGTATATCTATTTTGTATCTGCACTTTGTGTATGGTACTAAATTCAAGTGGCTCTTGCTCTGATTTCAATCTACCCATTAGTTTCTTTCTGCTGATAAGAAATTAATTCAATATGGTTTCCCATTTTCTAGACTGTAAAGTTGTTCTCTGTTAAGTAGAAGCCAACTGTGATGCATGTTCAGTATACTTTTTTGCCCAGTGAATCTATGGGAAGATAATTTCTCCCACAGTTATGGTATCCTCTGATTTCCAATCCTGTGAGAACTGGCCATGCATTTTTTTAATTCTCACTTCCATCTGGTTGTGGTGGTTTATAAGCAGATGTTTATTGTTCTCTCCCTTTCTTCCTCCCTCCCCTTCTTGCTAACTTAATACAAACTCAGTTGCCACCAGTATTTTTGTTGTCACGTTATAAATATTGGGCAAAATAAATATCCATGATTCAAAAAATCATTCTAATTATCTTTTGGAATTCTCAGTGGTTAAATCACTTTTCCTGGTCACAGAAAATTGCTTTAAAATCGCAAGTCACTTTCCAATAATGTTAACTCTACAGCAGCTTTAAAATTAAATTTCAGGTCTTTATGTCTATTTTTATAAAGAAGTCTGTAAGTTTACATTAGAAAGTGAGATGTTTCTGCACTACTAAGGTTATGCATCTGTTTGAACTTATTGTGTGGTATGTAATTATAGAAATAACTTTCCATATGCAACAAATACATATTGTTTATATCCAGACTTGTTTGAAGACCAGTTAGCCCATATTTTTATAATTTTTCTTGTCTTTCACTCCTAATTTATTTTGTGGTGGTATTTGGTATATTTCTGTCTCTGGGATTTCATTGAAGTCTGCTTTAAAAATAATTAGACTTTACATGTATGAAATTTCTAGTTGCTTATGGAATGGCTATCCCAAAAATATTGGAAATCTTGTGTTTTGTTCTGCATGTTAATTCAGCATCTAAAGGATAAAGGCCTGAAATAGACTTGAGAATTTCTGACTTGAATTTTGATTTGTTGGCTTAAAGAAAGGAAAATGTTCACTGAATCTAAAACCTGAAATCAATAACAAGAGGTATTACTAATTTTCTGAAATACTGGCTTTGTGGGACAGATCAGGCAATAACTTGAAACTGTTGTTCCTGATAGCAACAAAACACTGTATTTTGCCCCTAGTAAACAACCTAGGAAGTTGCCCAGGCCAAGATCTTTGTCACAACTTTGCAACTTCTTTTCTATTGAGATGAAATGTTACGTGCTGTCTCCTTAAACAGTATCATTAATAAATTTTGTGTTAATTTTTCAGTATATATTGTTTGGAATAGGATTTATATTATCTCCTGGGGTTTTTTTCTTTTTTCCCCCCTTTATTTACTCAATATTACTGACACTGCATTTAGTTATCTGTTGAAATGATAAGAGGGATGAAATTTTCAAAAAGTTTTCTTGATTGTCAGCTAGTGTCAATGTGGACTTGAACAAATATGTTTTATTAAATTTAAATGGGCTTTGGGGAAAGGCCTTATGTAATGATTTCATGTTATACAAAATCATATAAAATATAGTTTGAATTTTGAGATGTATATTATATAAATTATGCAGTTACATTAACTGTACCTTGTAGCCTTTAAATTTACAGCTGTTGAAAACATTCTGACAAGAAAAAACAATATGTGAATGGAAGGTAATGTTTAGCAGATGAGTAATTTGGATTAATTTATTATTGCATGAAATACTAAGGTTTTTTTCTTGATCATAGACAACCTATCACAACAAGTTTGTGTTATCACCAATGTGAAGGAAACTCTTGCACAAGTAGGTTTTCTCCTTCCTGAGTCTCTGAAAAGCCAAATAAAAGTAAGTACAACTCTGTGGCTATCAACTGTCTGATTAATTTAATGTTTCTGGTAAACAATGAGAAAACAGAAACTGGTACTTCCTGTGTCACTGTAGTATTTTTCACAAGGGATTAACATCAGGTGTGGAAGTTACCAAAAAAGAAGCATCTTCTTCCCAGTGAGAGGGGGATCTTACAGATCCACTTAAAATGTCCATAGTAGATTAGAGGAGAAATTGAATCCAGACAACAGAGAGGCAGTTTTCTTTAGATTTTATGAATTCAGCAAGCCCAAATTACATGTTACAAGTATGTTACAGAGGAAATGCTTTTGTTACTTTGAAGTCTGACTTGGAGTTTGAACCAATTAAAGAGTAGGTTGTTTTCCTGCAGAACTGTGAGTGCAAAATCGAATTAATCAGCCTTTTTGTAGAGTGATTGGGGTACAGTTCCCTCACAGTGAATGCTCATAGGAGCCTTTGCTTTAGGATATTGATGGAATGTTCTACTGGCATTTAACTGTCTTTTCCTTTTTCATTATTCTTTCTAATAGAGCTATCAGATTTCCATTTTCCAAGAGGTGATTAACATTTGGTAATTGCTTAAATTTAGACTGGTGTTGGGGTGATTCTTAATTCTATCTTATGTGATGATATCACATGCTCCTGTTACCTAGAGAAACAGACAGGAAATAACTGTTCAAAAATACAGGTTTTCTAATTTGCATTATATTACTTCTGCAACAGCTTTATTCATGTCTGTCGATCTTCTGCATGGTGTGTTAATTATTAGAAGGATATGTTTCCCTATCAACCTGTATAGCTCTCTTATACCTGGAAATGTCATTGGAAAGAACTGTATTTAGCATGGATTCATGCTTTATATCTATTAATTGTCTACATCTAAAAGTGAAAAAAATTATGGACTTGAATAAGTCTGAATAGGTGTATGATGGGGCAGAAGTATGTCTCCATTTCATTGACACCAGATGCATTGCTAGATCTCTTTTTTATCTCTGTGTAAACTATTCTGCTGTTAGTAAGAGGATGTCACTTATCCCTATACTTTTAAACAATAAAATCTTTGAGTTAATTTTTAAGCTTACCGATTATACAGAATTTCTAACCTTAGAAAGAATATATGCACAAGCCTATTTGTTCTCCAATGAAGCACAGTACGTTGTGTGAGAAAGATTTGATTTTGTGCAAAATAATTATTTTAAGCAACGTAGATGTACTGCACTGAAAGCTGGGCCTTTGCAAAGGGATAAATGGAAGGTAATTGATCTAAATAAGAGACCAACTGGGAATCATTCTGTAGAGTACATATTATCTGGGACCAGTATTTTAACATTTCAGATACTTTTGTCACTCCAGTTCTCAGTAGCAGCCATATTTATTTGTGGGGTATTTGTTAACTTTTACATATGTCCTTAAAGAAGAATTAAAATGAAATTATCTTAGAAGGATTTCTGAGAGAGGCTCTAATAACATGATAATATCAATGACAGGGGGAAAAAAAAGACCTAAAAATTGAACTAATAAGATAAAGAAAATGAAAAGAAAATAATTTCCAAACATTTTTAAGGCTACGGAAGTGTAGCTTGTGAAGCACTTTAACAGTACTTTAGTCCGTGATACTTTAAACAGCATGACTAATGAATGAATGTTTTGTTAAAGATATCATACAGTGAAAGACATAACTTGAGTTTTTCCTTAAATTTGTTGTTTAGCCCTTTCTTTTGAAGCAAACAAACCTAAATAGGAGCTGAAGGTGTGTTCTTCTGTGACTGGAAATCCATGTACTCCTGTTTCTTTAGTGACAAAGTGCTGCTGTCATGTGAAATGGAATCAACCAGATGAAGTTGTGTGTCATTTTTGTGACTGGATAATTATCCATGAGTAGGATATAAAAGTATTTGGTTGTTTTCAAATAGCAAAAGAACTAGAATTTCATTAGTAGAAATGCACCAATTTCTTAATGATTGCATTGTCCATCTGCTGCATTGGTGTAATTGTGGTTTTAAATTCTGATATAATTTAAATAAATCTGCAGGTTACAAATGTCCTGGCATTAGTTTTTGATTTTATGGACGTGGATGTTGAGTAAAGTTGAAAATTAAGTACAGGGCATCTAGTAACTAAAAAAACTTAAAGAATATCAGTTTTAACTAGGACCAGAAGTAATTAAGCAAATCCATATACTTATTTTTATTTAAACACTGAAACATTATGTAAGAATCACTTTTTTACCAAGGTGGTATTTTTAGGTAATTTTTGCTCTCTAATGTAGTTAATAAAATTGATTAATATTAATTTTAATTTTAAAAATGTACTATTGCATAGGATATCAAATGGCAAATAGAATAAGAATTTAGTTAATTGATGATTTATTGAAGCTTCTACATAAGCAGTTGTGCTTACTTTTCCAGCAGAAAAATTCTATTTCATTTTTGCTGGATAATATGGTGGTCAAAAAATGCTAGTGTGTTACTTAAAAAAATTATTTAAGTCAAATCAAGTGATACACTAAAGGAATTTTGAAATGTTCAGCAATGCTTAAGCATCACATGTTGTAATACCTCAAAGCAAAGAATAAAAGTAGGCCTTCTGCCTTGGATCATGTTCCTAATACCTTCTGAAAAGACACTGGCTTGCAGTAGGTTCATGTTCATCAAAGTATGTGCAAGGTTGTAAAGGTACCAGGGATTTCTGCTTTTGCATCTTCAGAGGTTCAAGCCAGGTGAGCCCTGGAGTGTTGCATTTTCCAAGTATTTTAAAGTATTTTTTTCCTTCTGTGACTTTAAAAAAAATCTTAAAATATTAAATGTAAGCTATTTGTGGCTGTGCTATCAAAATTTGAACCCAAAATGTTTCTGAAATCATTAGACTATCACTATCAACTTCTTGGTTTCAAACCACCTTCCTTTGCAAGCAAGTTAGCTCCTGATTATTGCAAAAATTAACATATACAGCTTTACATAACACTGCAAAGCTTTTTAAAATGTTGTATTTGGTACTTTTGTTGGATTGTGGATTAAGTGGCATTTTAAGGGAGCACAGCAGTGTATTACTTCTGTTGCTGGCTATGATACTTAATGTGTTTTGGGAATAAATAAGCTCAGTTGTACTGTGAAACAGTGGGATTTGCAGATTTAATTGAAGTAACATGAAGATTTTTTTTTCTCCTCATTTTCAAGATTTTTAATTTGCTTCAAAGTATTATTTTCTCTTAGGGAACAGATTCACCCTCTGCTACCTGGTTGACTGTTTTACTTAAGGCAATACTGAAGCTGATAATGTAGTAGAATCTACTTTTTATTTTAACTGAGATAAGATAGTTATTTAGGTTATGTTAAAGGTTGCAAAATAAGTATGTCTGTGCCTAAGAAAGTATTTAAAAATATTTGTTGAGGAAATTATTTCAAGGAGAAACTCTAGATGAGTCTTGTACTCTTGTTCTGGGCAGAATCCTGGAGAACCAGTGCACCTGGTATTTCATGCATACTTATTTTATTTTATTTTATTTTATTTTATTTTATTTTATTTTATTTTATTTTATTTTATTTTATGTAATAATTTATTTTAAACTTCACAAAGACAAAAAAATGTATATCTGAGTATTGTAGAGGTTTTCTCAGAATTAGAGGTCTAAAATCATTAGATCATTTTTGGACAGTATTTTAATTTCTCAGAACAGTTGAACATCCTGACCCAGGCAGCAGCACTCATGTCTGATGCTTCCAGGGCTATTTCTGGGATGCCTACCCTGAGCAGTATACTTCAACATATGTTGGGCTCCATGCTGCACTGTTGAGTGCCCCAAAATTTTGAGCAATTTTCAGTTTTTATAGTGGAAATAATAATTGCCAGTTTTAAATCATTTAAATGAACAACCTCTGCCACAGTGGTGGAAGCTTTAGCAGGTAGTTAAGGCTGAATTAGAATTTTTGACTTTTTATTTTTTTTGTCTAATCAGGTTGAAGCTATTTCAATATCTCTGAGCAAAAATGATAGCCATCTACAAAACATCATTTCAGGACAGTGCTACAATTTTGTTTGTGTGAATGTAAGTAGTGAGGATGCATGCTTTTTATTTTATACTTAAACTTACTAGTAATGGTAAATAATAATTACATACTTGAGTAATAAGTTGTTTGTTAATTTTGTCCTCATGTACTGTGTCCATTGGGATGTTTGGTGTTTCTGATGTGCACTAAACTCGACCTTTGAGATACTGGTCTGTTCATTGTTCTTTGGTTCCACACTTCTGTCACTGTGCTGTTAACCAGCCATGAATTCTTGAACAAATCTGAAGTAGTTTAAAATTTCCTTTCACAAGTGTTGTATTGAAGTGAATTATTTTAAGGAGAGGCTTGTGATACGTGAAGTCATCTAACTGCATTCATTGCTACCGTGGTCTAGATTAGTGTTTCCCGTTCTGGACATGTGCATGCCATGTGATCTGTATTTGGGTCCATGAATGGGAACAGGTTGGTATGAACCATATCTGAGACCAGTCAAGACCCTTAATCTTGTTTGTTTGTCTCTCTCTCTCTCTCTCTCTATATATATATATATAAAGGGTTATTAATATTATTAATCTCATTCTTTTTCAAACATCTATAACTTTACCAGACAATACCATAAAAGTATATTAAAAAATTTCAGCTAATCAACCAACCCCCCCAAAAAAACCCAAAAAAGTGATGTATCTTCTTTTTTTTTTGGTAAATAACAGTTCTTCAAGTTCCATCTTTATGAAATAAATGTTGTTTTCAGTGGCTCTAAACATTTATTTTAATTTAGGATAAAAGGTGGGCCATTCAAGAAACCCAGGAACTGGTGGATATGTTGGAAAAATCAAATATTCCTCTCTTATGTCCGGTTGTCCTTATTTTGGTAGGTAACTCCTGTAAGTTACTGTAGAAAGTATCTCGTTAATTATTTTAAATTGTTATTTAATATAAGTAATATGCAATATAAATATTTTTAAAGTTAGATTAGGTTTACACGGCTGGTAACTCAGAATAAAATTGTAAATTCAGACTGGAAGTTGGTCTCCAAAGAAACTCATTTTGACTTCCACAAATGTACTGCATGCTGTCAGGAAAGAAACTGACACTAGCAAATAACAGTTTATTAGTTATACATTTCTGTGAAAGGCTCATTGTGGCTGGCTGGTTGTACTGAACTGTTAACTCCTGCCTTGCTGTTGTGCTCTGTCTCTGCTGGGGATGCTGCAAAGCATGTGCTGTGCTTGACTGCTCAGTTGAAACACAATTAAGTGGCTTTATTTTTTGCTTTGTGGTCCTGATGGCTGCACTGTTTTCAATACAGGCCAGGATGCCATTGGCCTTCTTGGCCACCTGAGCAGACACTGGCTTCTGCTCAGCCACGGCCAACAGCACCCCCAGGTCCTTTTCCACTGGGCACCTTTCCAGCCACTCTGCCCCAGCCTGTGGTGCTGGGTGTGGTTGTTGTGACCCAAGTTTAGGACCTGGCACTTTGCCCTCTCAGACCTTATAGCCTTGGCCTCAGCCCATGTATCCAGCCTGTCCAGATCCTTCTGTAGAGCCCAACCTGTCATACCTGTTATATCCTCATGCATTGTATGCTGTTCTCTTGGAGCGAGTTACTGTGATTCTATGAACTTCAATATTTAGCACTTTGTTTCTAGACCCTCTTTTTTTCTTGACTCTGTTTCTGGGGAACTTCAGGGTAAAACTTTATATTTTACTAAATTTTCAAAGATAAATTACTTCTGCCTTTCATAATCAGAGCAATTACATGTCTCCAATTCTGTTGGTTATTTACAAGGCCAATGGATGTGCAAAAAAACTCTTTTTTGGACTGAAAATGTTTTCATTACTCCTTTAGCAAGAATATAAAAAAGCACTTATGTCTGTGTTGAATTTTGAATGTGAAGATAAAGTTGGAATTGTTTATCAACTAACTAATGCTAAGGTGTCAAAAGCATGTTTATTTTGCTCGATTGATAGCACTTTCCAGTCTGGAATTTCAATTAAATTCTTTTTTGAGTGTGATGCTAGGAATATGAAAACTTTGGTTTAATAGTTGTAGTTATAAATATTCTGGTTGAAAATCTCCTAAGAAATAGGAGTGCAAATAATTGTTACACAATCTCCCCATGAAACTCGGGTTTTGCCGCTGAGATACTAGGTCTTGAAGTCATTGTAGAACCCAGAACCATTTTTAATGAAAGTGTATTTGCTTAAGCAGCTTGAGGCATGCACAAATTTTTTAGGTGGACTCCTTTTAAAATAGCCTTAGGAGAAAATAATACATTTAATCCCTTTACTATACTCCAGATCCATCAGTTGTTTCTGACAACTACTTGAAATTTCCAAGAACTAGACAGGAAGAAAATCTCATAACTAGGTGGAAACAGTTGCTAATATTTAAAACACTGTTAGAAATACATTTGTTGAAATCATGTTGCCTAATTGCACTTGGGCATCTGGTGGAAGTACCACACTATATTTTAGAAATATGAGAAGGGAAGAAAAGGAGAACTGGAAGGTATGTTTTAAGTGACAAGAATTAGCTGAACAAATCATTGTCTCATATTAATCACTGGGAAGTATTGAAGTCCTTTAAACTTCTGATCTCTAAAACTCATTACAGATGGTACGGGGAACAGAAACTTCCTTCAGCAGTCTTTAATTAAATTCAGTGTTGGGTGTCCTCTTCTCTAAGGCTCATGAGTGGGATTTTCCTCAACTTTATTCTTTCCTATATATATACTTTTAAAACATATTAACTGAATGAATTGTTCATGAAAAAACCTATAATAGACTTTCTTTCAATGTAAAAGGACATATGAATATTTCACAGACAAATGTGAATCAGAATTTTTAGCAGTATGATAACATTTAAATGCATAGGTGTTAGGTACCAGCTATAAGGGAAACATTACGATTTTCTACTCTCAAAAGTAACTATCTGAAAGAATAAATGGGGAGGGCAGCTAACTGCTTCCATTCTAAACCCATAACTAGGAACAGTCTAATACAATTGGATTTAGGTAATTGGAAAGTTCTTGTCTATTCTTTGATTTCATGACAAAAGCAACATTTTCATGATAATTAAGAAAAAGAAAAGGGGTTTTTTTTTTCCCTTCCAATAGTAATCTTCTTTATTTGTAAAAATGACATGTGTTATATTGTGCCAGACTCTCTGTTTAACCAGCCCAGTGAGCATTGATCCAATAAAAGGATGAGCTTGCACTGGACACAATGACTTTTGTCCATATTCTCACCTATCAGTTACCACAGACTCAAAGTCTATCCATTATCCTGGTACTTGGCTGGATTGTTTCATGGCATCTGTAAGCTGGAGCAGCAATTGAATTACTGTATCTGTACAAAAGGGAAGATTAATGTTACTGGAGAAATAGGCATCACAGAGGTAAACTTCAGGCAATTTTTTGTTTGCAGCAAGCCAGTATTTTCAATTATGCTGTAACCTGACAAATTGTATTCTTAAACTTATATTGCTTTTTTGAGCGATACATTTTCATGTTTGTAAATGGTATGAATGGATTTGATTTTTATGTTGTTGCTTTGCTTAGGGTTAGAAAGAAAGGAATGCCAGTACTTCAGCTCTGTAGTTGCAATTATTTGCATTTCAATACCAAAGTTAGTTTGAGAAAAATCTCTTTTCAAAGAAGTTGAAGAGCTTAATGGTAAAGAGGAGCTAGGTTAAGTTCTCTCAAAATAATAGGGTTTATAATTTCTTGTAAATAGCTGTAAATGAGAAGTACTTAGCCTGTTTTGGGTAGAAAATAACAAAATAATGAATGTGTGTGAAAATTAATCCCTGCTTGTGTAGTAGAAGACAATAGCTTTGCTTCTGGTGAGTATGCATTTAGGCAATAAACAGCTTTTATAAAAAAAGTGTTGCAGGGGAAAATGAGTGAGGACCTGTTTTCTGTCAGTATAAATCAAACATAAAGTACAAAGAGAACTTGAAATAATTTTCCATTTAGGAGTAAAAGTATTTCTGCTACGAATAGGCACTGAAACCTTATATGTACAAATCATCATCCTTAATTTTGATTTCTACAGCTAATAGAAGTTTTTTAAGAGAAATTGATTAAAATATGGAATACCTAAGGCTTGGGAAAGGATTGAGCTAGTTGATACCTCTCTGGAAATACCATTTACAGAAGCACAGAATATTCTGAGTTGGAAGGGACCCACAACAATAATTGAGTCCAACTCTTGGCCCTGCGCAGGATACCCAGGAGAGAATTCAGAGAATCATAGAATGGGCCAGCTTAGAAGGCATCCATCAGAATCATCAAGTCCAACTCCTGGCCCTGCACAGGACATCTCAAGAATCACACTATGTGCCTGAAAGTGTTGTCCAAACACTTCTTGATCTCTCAGTTCAGGTCCTGTAAGACCTGCCATGTTTATGCAGCATGAGACCTGCCTTTCCCTGCCCAAGGGCTCAGGATAGTCATATGCCTACTTTCTTTTGAGGTAGTTTCTGCTTTTTAAACTTGAAGTATTATCTTGAAATTAACCCAAATAAGGCAACTAATATGCTATACTGAAAGGATAGTAATTTCCCAATCAAACTTAAAAGAATTTAGTTCTGTCTTGAAAACCTTCAAGATGCTTATGAAAGACATGTATATTCTATAGCTCTCTGATAGTAAAAAACCCAAACAAACAAAAAAACCTTCTGTGAAAGTTAGTATAGAGCTTATTAAAAATGTTGTTTTCAAATTTAATTGAATATTTTTAAGATGCATGACATGTTCTGGCATATTGGTTTCTTCTGCTTTGAAAGGAATAGTTTTTATGTGCCTAAATGTGTAAATAGTGGAATTCAGTAGTAAATAGAAAGGACTTTTTTAGTCTGTATTTTTATATGTACTTAACACATAAAAATGAGATACTAAAAACCATCAGTCTAAAATGGCACACTATGGAAAAAGTGTATTTTGTTTTTTTCCTCATCTGTTATCTGTTCTTTTGCAGGTGCACTTGGATATTTCAGAAAATAATTCTTTCAGCATTGGGATGGAAGACCTAACTATGATCAAGAAATTTGCGAGAGAAACTAAAGAGAAAAACATTTTAGTTTATGGTCTCCTTATCCAATATAAGGTATGTAATTATCTTTCTATGTGCAAATTATCTTCTTTTGCAATTTATATGATTAATGATAGAATCTTCATTTTAAGCAAAATCAAAGGGAAATAAATATGACATGAAAAGGATTTTTTGGGAAAAGTCTTGCCTGTTCTTGTTCAAAATTCAGACAAGCCTGTAGTTATAGACAAAAATGTAAGCTTTTTTATTAGAGAGGAATAAATGGTAAACATTTTTTAGAAATGCATGAAAACATTAGGACCCTTTTTGCTTTTCTGCCTGGGAACTTGCTTTTTTCAGCATTAAAAAAAGAGAAAAATAGTGAAAGTACATTCAATCAGTGGTTCTGCAGTATTTTATGTCCCTCTTCAAAACAGAGTTTGGTACTCAGGTGACAGGAAGGGCATGGTGTATAGGTGTTGAAAAGTGTCTGTAATAGCATCAAATTGCCTCAGCTGGAGGCAAAAAGAGTTAGCACTCCAACATACTTTGTACTCAGAAAAGCTATTTAAAAATAAACCATTTGCCTGGGAAACATATTCTGTCAACCAGAAGAGTGGGCTGTCTTGCCTCCAGTGAAGATATAGTTTTTCAGCTTCTTAACTTAGCAAACAGTGAAGGATGAAGTAAACTAGAAATTTTAATAAAGAAGAAGAAATGTAGTCTTAACTGCTTTTTTTTAGTTAATCTTAACTCCTGTTTTTTTTAATTATGTGTTTGGGTTTGTATATAATTTATTAAATGTGGTTTTAGTTTTAAATCTTTTTTGGTATGTCAAGCACTTGATTTTTCCCATCAAATTCTATTGCTTTATTAAGAACTTTGAGTATCCATACCTATCAGTTTATGCTTTTATAGATTTTTAATTCCAACACAATATGAACATTGCTATTATATGACATAAGTTCATCTCTTGTAAAACACTGAAGGACATACAACTGTTCAGTTTTCTTTCTGCTGCTATCAAACCCCATTTTTTCAGGGTGAATTTCAGGCTTCTTTTAATAAAAATTATTTGAATAACTTTTGAAATATAGCCCCAAGAGTCTCCTTATCATGGTAAAAAGTAACACTTCAAATATTGCTTTGGTCTAACTGCAGTTTTTGCCTTTTAGACTTCATTGTATATGATTTTATATGCAAGCGAATCAAATAGACATATATTGGATAGTCACAGTTAGTAAAGCTGACTGGAATAAAAAAAAATCTTTTATAATCTTCTGTGGACTTTGATGTGGGTGGCACCAAGACATTTTAAGATTAACGGGCACATATAAGAGTGGTTGAGATCTGAGTGGGAATTCTTGATCTGTGGTGATAAGAGGATTGCAGCAGACTGCTGCCTCCATTCTTTGAAAATAAAAAGCTCGAATCATTATGTAAGATCATTGCAGGCAGAATCATCACTTATTAGCATGGAGAAAGTCTTATACAGAGTAAAACATTTCACAGAGTAAGTACACTATTTCTAGCTGTCTTGTTTTAAAATGGCTTTAAAACATGTCCTTGCTCACAGAGACAGGCATATAGTCTTGAGTTCCTGCTGTCTGCTTTGATTGATAACAAAAGAATAGGTTGTACACATCATTTCTATATATGTGATATATGTATCAAGTTTACTTTTGGCTGCAGATCTATATAGAACACAATTGTTTCTAGGTAAAGACCTATGGAAAGACTTGACATATGAATCTAGAAATTAGATAGCCCCAGATTTATTGCTGATCTGGGTGGGACTAAGAGACTGTGAACAAAAGCAATTTTTTTACATGAAAAAACATCTTTAAAACAGTTTCGGGTTTTTTTAATCTTAAGTCCAAACCATGATTTGAGAGTCACCAAGGTTTTTTACTTCAAGCACAAGCCATTAATAGATGAACCTGTAGGTGAGTTCCATGCTTGAGGATGGAATTTCATACAGGCATGATGGGGAGTCCAGAAGAAGTAGAAGCACAAAAAGCACATGTGCTAATGCAGGATGCCCTAATATTGCAATAACTTCTGTCACTAGATGCTTTCTAGAAGTCCCAGAAAGCTATAGTTTATTTCAAGAAAAGAGTGATGACAGGTTACTTCATGGAGCTTTCCTCTAGTTGACAGGTTTATATCATCACCACCAGACATACACAGTTGATAGGTACAAATTTCCTAATTTAAAAAAAGGGAATTTTTTGAGACATGGCCATGGTAATGTTCAGGTGAAATTATGTTATGTTTAGTAGGGTTATATGATTAAGTGGGTGTAAAGATATGTTGATATAAAAGAAAATGGGGGCAGTCTTTTGGATTTTGCATTAGAAAAGCAAATTTGTTGAAATAAATACATTTTGAAAATATAGGTTTTTTTAATGTTTTGGAAGTGGAAATTAAATGCTTTTAGAGCCACGGAGTTCAGTTTTGATGGTATTGAAGGAGCTATGAAGCCCTAAGAAAAAGTATGAGCTTTTATTTTCACTTCTTAGAAGCAGTGTTTGTTTGGTATTTAGAAAAAGATGTCAAGTATTTTTATGTTTATTTGATACACCAAGAAGCTGATCAGGATAATTAAAGGAAAAGCCTTTAATGTGCTTTATAAATGACCTCCTTTTTACCTTTCATTTGCCTATAACAAGTGCATGTTTGTACACAAATAGTTATTTCTCTTATAAACATCATGCATAGGATGCCACATTACTGATATTTCTACACAGATCCACTTCATAAAATCTCTAGTTTGAATCCTGAAAATACAGTTAATTTAAATTGCTCTTATTAATTTTTTTTTCTTTTCTAAAACAGTTCTGCAGTGGTAGAAGTGGCTTGCATATTCAAAATGCGAAGGGCCAAAGAGTATTCAGTATCTGAGTTTGAACTTAGGGAATTAGTTTTTGACCATTTTTCAGATAATTTGAGGGAAATAGCTTATAAGCAAGGTGAATCAAAAATAGGGAGAAAGGTCCATTTTTTATGGACGATATTACTGGTAAGTGTTGATGAAAATGTCAGTAAAATTCCAACTCCTTAATTTAGTGACAAGTTCACCTTGAAAATAGCAATGACTGCCATGGTATTATTATATGTTAGAATAAGAATCTTTGTTTTAGCAATCAAGTCAACTTGGATGCAAGCAAATTCTGAATATTAGGAGGAAATCCTATAAAAAGAAGCCAAGTTGTTCTTAATTAAACATATTGTACTTAGAAGGAGTCCTAAGAACTGCTAAAACCCAAAGAATATGAAAGCTACTGTCAAATCATTGCATCCAGGTAGGGATATATATTAAAAGTGTTGATTTATATCATTGGAGGCACAAGATTTGGGAGGATGCCTCAGCTGCATGCT
>WBNO01005928.1:500-25983 GCA_013400575.1 Peucedramus taeniatus | reverse complement strand
TATATATATTTTTTTTTTTTATCCATACATGGATTTGTTCTGAATCTTGGTGCTCTTGGTAGTATTTATCTCATTTTATATCAATACAAATTTCAGGAGAATTAAATTTCCAGCCGTTATGTACAGAAATGAAACAGGAAGATAAAACCAGCATATAATATACATAGTGTACCTTTATCTGGACTTTATTTATTTAATTGGACTTTAACTGGAACACTGGAAAAATAATTTAAATACAGAGATGGATGCATTTATGACTTCCTGGATACCTTTTTCTATCTTTTCTTATGCCTCAATTTTAGTAAGAATCTTATTTACAAAAGATCTTTAAGAAATAATTTCTATACCTGTATCTTAGCTTGCTCTGAGGTACAAAAATAAATAAAATTTATAGAATGACCAGTTTTTAAAAAATCAGATTCAAAAAAAACATTTTAATAGAACATTTTTTCCTTGACTATGTTCTTCAGAAAAAAAAAATCAATTTTGACATATTTCTATCTGCATTTCAGTGTTCAGTGTATGAGTTTAGCAACTCTGAAATACCTGATTAATATTAGGCACAGATGGCGTTGTGCACTGAATACTGGATTTCTAGAGGAAAATGGAATTTCATCAGGGTTTGATGAAGCATCACATATTAAAAACTCATTCTGAGTTTTATAATACATTGCAATAAAAGGTTAAAGCTCAGATGGTAACATCCAGATGTTACAGATGTGTTTGAGTGTGCTAACAGCCTGAAGTACTCTGAGAGTAGTCTAATGCTCAGTGTGCTCCTCAACATTCACAGCCCCAATGGCATCCAGAATCTCAGAGATCCTTTTCATAATGGCAAAAACATTTGGCTTATACAATGTAGCTAAGGAGAAAAGACAACACAAAGGCCAAAAAAGCAATGCCTCCCCCAGAATAAACCAACAAAAAAACCGCAAATTAACAATCCAAACAGCCCCCAAAACCCTAAACTAACAATCCAAATAACCCAAGCCAAAATAAAAAAAAAAAAAATTGACTATGGCAACACCAATGAAGGTGTTGTGACAGTGCTGCTAGTGAAGAAAGTGGATTTCAGGGCCCCACAATCCATGCCGGCAAAGGCTTGAAGCCAGTGGAAGCAGTGCATTGAATATTTGACAGAAAGTGCACTCTCGACCACTATTTTGCCAATAATTGGAGCACATTGGCAGAATGAGCCAAGCAAAATTAGGCAGATCCTCTGGGTGCACAAGCGTATGTGTATCAGAATGATAGGCTCCAATAAACTCTAAATAATCAATATCCACTAATTCAAAATTATCTCGTTCTGCTGAGGTAGTGTGAGAGATATATCAAGAAACTGCCTTACACATGCGTTCATTAGGAATTCAGATTTAGTAGCTGGTGGTGATGTTAGGATAATTAGCAGCAAGAAAAAATGGAAGAAATGTTGGTTGCTATAGTAACTCGTTCATAATGATCTACAGCATAAACACCGAGATTCATTTACAAGATGCCAGGTAGATATAGGCTTGGCTGACTGGGGTACACACAGACCCCACCTTATTTGCTTTTAGTAGGGCTTAATCATCAACATTAGAGCTTCCAAAGTATGTGTGCTATCACTGTCAATCCTAGAGGAGTTAGATGCTTTTAGGCCCAAATCCACCAGCACAGTCTCTTTGCACCTCTATCTGCCCTGCAGGGAAGGAGGAGAAAGAATAATATTCCTCCAGACACCCTACAAAGCCACTGCAGGATCCCTGAAGCTGAGATCACTCTTCTGAGCTATCTGTGTGGTAAAAGTCATATTCTCCCTCTGTAGCCAGACCCATATCTTTGACTCTTGAGAATATTTTTCCCTAGAGAACCCTTGGTAAAAGAACCCTGTCCATCAAGCAGCCTTTGGTACATAGTGGTACATGGTGCACAAGTGAGGATTCCTGTCTTGCTGGGGTTATACACTTTGCGTAATTCAAGACCCAGTAAAGCCAGGCTATTGAAGAAGTGCATCATATTTGGCAAAACTGTAAAATAGACATTTGAAGCATTGGAGGTGGTGGGACAAGGAGCTAACATCATGCCAGGATGAACTGTGCAAAAAACCCAAAATAAACATAAAGGGAGGAGAATGAGTGCACACTGGATAACTAAAGCAGAGCTGTCCCTCCAAAGTAAAGTTTGATAATGATTTATAATAAATAATAAAAAAGTTTATAGACATACTGTAAATAATACAGGCAAAAATTAACCGCTGGAGTCTCTTTGTCACTACTTTTCTCCTGCTAGTGAGGAAAACCTTCACATTCTAACCTCTTGTTACCACTTTACAGAAAAAACCTCCAGCTTTTGTGCTGCAAAGTCTTGTGTAGGTTTCCCCAGAACTGGCATCTTTTGGCTACTTTGAGTACTAGCTGCTTATTGCATAAACATCCTTGCCTCCCAAATATACACGTGTTTGTTTCTGCTGCTGGTCGAGACCACTGCCTCCGCTGGGGCCTTGCAAGGGTTTGTGCAGCTATGTGGAGAGACATATTGTGGAATGGTACAGCTGGAGAGCTGTGAGGCTGCTCAGAGCTGGGGGCTAGAGGATCATACATGGAGCCTTGGAGGCATTGGGTAGGATAACTTAATGGAGTTGAGAAGCACTGCTAGAACATCTGTTGGAGTCAAAACTCTTCTTCTTGACTCCTTTAGTCCTCACTTCCACTTTTCCATCCACAGGAGTTAAGAACAGTTCTTCCTTTCACGATTTGTTTTCTGACACACTCCTAGAAAGTACCAAGCTCCAGTCACCTAAGGGCATCAGAGAATATTTTCAACTAGCCAGGAAAGATATAGAAAATGTAAAAGGACGGAGACTGATGTACAAGTGAAGAATAAAATTACTGGGTAGTAGAATAGGTAAGTGAATATCATCTAACTAAAAAGAAAAAAAGAAAAAGAGAATTTATGTTTCTGAGTCTTCTTTATCTTACAAAGCACATGGCTGACTCTGCACTGGCCCCAAAGCTGCTAACACCTACCCTGCAATTTTACCATGTTGAAATGAAAAAAAATTTTTGCCTTTTAATTTTCCCAACAGCCTTGTGATTTAAAGAGGAAAGACACCATGGGAAAAGAAAAACCAACAAACCAAAAAACAGCAAACAACTACACAAAGCAGATCTGATAATCTGTGGCAATCTTTCCTCTCTGGGAGCTGTCATAATAGTGTAGGACCTCCAAGCCACATATTGCATATTCACACCTGAGCTGCTGAAAAAAATGCCAAGGAAAAGCCACCTTTGTGGAAAAATGTAAACATGTCTATCTGTCCAGCATAAGCAGTTTGATGTATTATACTGGCCACAGTTTACTTTATCTGTCCATATACTGTGTAATATTGACTGGGTCTATTTTTTTCTGGCTATTCTGAAGTAAATAAATCAAGGCTCAACATATGTCCTAAACTGCTATAGTTTATTTATAAGGAGAAAGACAGATCATCAAACTACCAACAGAAATTAAAAAAATTCATCAGAGAATCAAAATCTTAACACAATAATTAGTTAAAAAATATGCTTTGCATTTAAAGTAAACAATGGCTGCTATACAAAGACTTTTGATTTTTCTTTTCCTGCCCTTTGCAATTTTATTTCCTTATTCCAAAGCTCTGCTCATGACATAATGCCCACAGAAAGAGATTTTGTTTTTCTAATTCAATTTTTTGAAAAACAGCCAGTTTCAGTCATTCCATTTCAAGTCTTTGCCTCTAAAGTTTTCCAAACTGTTTACTATTTTAAATGGATTTTTAGATTAGATTTTAGAAAAGGGGAATGATTAAATATATATATATAACTAAAGAATAATGTGTTCTGATTTGGAAAATTAAAATGAAACAGATGCAGCTTACAGAAAGTCAAGGAATGCTTCTCAAACCCTGGTTCTAAACTGAGTCAGATTCATATTACAAAAGTGGGTTTGATACTTTCTGTTTAATTAATAGTAGACCCTAGTTCACAAGACACACTCATCCCCTTAACTGGAAAGCAAGTTACATAGTTCTTTATTTAGCATTTCATAAACATTGGGCCAATTTCATCTTTGGGGTAGCTTTATTGAAAGCAATGAATAAAGCCAAATATCTAATTAACCGTTAAACTTTGGCAAGTATTCAAGTATTTGGCAAGAAAATATATATTCATCAAACAGTGCTGTGCATATAATAAATTACAGAATTCTGTACTAAACTTCCTTTTTTATGCCAATAAAACTTGAAAAAATAATTTAGCTCTAAAAAAGTTTCATTTTTTGGGGAAGAGATGACACAGACACCGGGTAAAAATATATTCGTGACATCTGGTCAAAGGGACCTCATTATGGCTTTGACATCCCTATGAGAAAAACAATTGCTAAGTCCTCTGGTAGAATATTTCTGTGCAATGAGATCAATTTACTGCAAGTATACCCCCAATTAGAATCCAACCCCTATAAAAGTCAGTAAAAAGATTTCTTTCCTCATGGCATAGATGACTACAAACAGAACAAACCTCTACCACAACAATTTTTAGAAATACTGCTACACATAACTGGAGTGATAATAGAATATCTGTACATAATGACTGAAAGGCTATAACTTAAAAGTAATGCATATAGTGAAGATGGTTTGGCTAGACTATGTTATATCACTGCATGGTGAACTACTGTCTTTCCTAAAAGAAAATTCTTTTTTCAGCATGTCTATATCACTACTCTTCAAGACCAAAATTTTGAAGCAGACTTCACAGGCACACCAAAAAAGCTGCTCTGAACTATGAGACTGTGCATGAGAACAGCAAACTGAACCATGGAGAAATTATTGAAAAGTTGCTATTCCTCCACCAAAACCTGCAATTGTTATCGAAAACAGATAAAATGTGGGCAAAAATATTTGTCTTTCCTGAGATCTGACGTGATGAAAAGCTGACTTCTTTAAAAAACTAAATGCAATACTAAATACTGTAATAGAAACCCCTTCACATTTATATGTACTAATACATCTTCTGTGTTCAGACAGACTACACATTCTGTGGTCCTTTTCTTAAAGGACTAGTGAAAAGAAAACATATACATTCAAAAACATATACATTCAAAAGATGTTTTCCTCCTTTAAACATGTCATAAATATTTGACAATATTTATTCCCCATCTCTTTTAAAAAATGTTTTTTGGTGATTATGTAGGAACACATTCATAGTATATTGCCTTCTATTAACTTTATATCCTATTGTGGTCTTTATTGTGGACTATATTCAGTTATTTTAAAATATTTTTCCTGTACTTGAAAATAATCTCCTACTGCTCAAAAGACTGACTCACTTACAAATGAGATGGTAAAATCCATGTACTGGAAATAAGTCAGGCTCCAAAGGGTCTTTCCACTGGACTCATCACATCTATCAAAGAAAATCTCCTTGTACAACAGGCAGATATTTTATTTCCAGTCACAACAAATAAATACTTTGGGATGTAGAAAATCTCTATTGATGATAGATATGAGATTTGCATATGTTCTGCCATACAGTAGGGAGTGATTCCAAGGGATTGCTATTGACAAACACCTGCTCTTATTTCCAAGGGCTTTTTGCAACTCTTCAGTAGGGAAGAGACTGAAAATGTCTGCTTGTATTTGTCTGTAGTACATATGCAGAGGATGTGTGTGCAGAGGATTCAAAACAGTGAATTGAGTTTTGTGTTTGCTTGTTGTGAATAGACTTCTGTCCCCTACTAATCCTATGTAGCTACTGCAAAGTAGGGAGAGACCTGAGCATCTCCTCAGCTTTTATGTTATAAATGAATAATGAGATGATTGGCTCTCACAATTAAGGGATGACTATGGTGTGAATATTAGGAAAAGCTTTAGTGATGTATAGTTATGTTATTATAGTTTAAATGCCTTTTGTTCTCCCCATGGTTCCCTTTCCCCCCTCTATTGTTACCATCAGACAGCCTGGGTTGTCTAGGACAGGTAAAAAGAGGGCGTGCACATGAGCCCCTTCCGTGGGGCAGCTGGTAATGGAAAAGCTTGTTGCTAAGGGAGTGCGGCCTGACAACACCTGACCTCCAATCAAGTTGCAGGAGAGCGGTCTCCACCGTTAAACAGCAGAGAAGAGCTGACTGACAGACTTCGGGAGGGGTGAAGGTTGGCTGATGCAGTCCCCAGGGGAATAAAAAGACTGAACATCCACCTTGAAAATGGAACCAGCCATGTGGTATATGCGAGGCAGTTCCCAGCGCTGTAACTTTTTCCGTATATAGTCCTTTTGTTGTATTTTTTGGTAAAGGTTTAATAAACCTTTTAAATTTTCAAAGTGAGCAGTTGTTTCTCAGATTTAGGACAGAAATTATGCTTCTTCATCAAGCTCAAGTAAAATAGGGTTAAGGGGCCTCAGTGGGTTCAAGGATTGCACAGGCATCTCTTCAATACCCAGCCACTGGACAAGTCATTGTGGGAGCTGTGGGTGAGATGAGACTATTATACCAAAAATGCAAAGGTGATATGCTTTTATCATCCCTGGTAAGTGATGTTGCTGGGCTGTAGCTCTGAAAACCTTCACAGAAGTCATAGATTAGAGGATAAGTTACTGTGATGTCCTTTTAGTACTGTTTTTGTCTTCCCAGATATTACTTGCCATACAACAGGTTTTTTTTTTTTTTTTGTTTGACTGTTTCCTAGGACATATTAATTTAAGCTTCCTTGATATTTTTTCTTAATGTAAATTCCAAAAGTAGTACAAAATTTAAGAGAAATATTTTTGCTGTAGTAACTTAGCATATAGATTACAATTTTGAGTGTACACATTGCAACTATAGTACCTTTAAAATGTGTTGCACAAAAATAACTGATAATGATTTAAACATCACAAACTATGTTGATGATGCACAGAGAACAAAACCAAAGTAGGAAAAAACCTCCAAATCCCTAACAGAGGAAAACAAAATAGAAAATAGTAGGTTAGATCTTATAGATCCTAAAAAATAGGTCCTTGTGTCAAGTCTGCTGAGGAGCCATGCACCCTGTATTTCAGTATTTTCTCACAGAGTTAAAAATAATGTACTCAGTTGAATTTCTCCCTGCCCCTTGGGCTGAACTGTGTCTGTGCTGTGAGTTTCATGTAAGAGTCTCTATCTGGTCCTGCCACTGAAAAGCACAGCAGTAGCAGTAGCTACTTTGCTGTTAGCAAGGCAGAAATCAAATGGCAAGTGTCGTTTGGGATGAATGAGAACAGAATTGCAGCAGTCTATAAATTATGTATCATTTTGAGACACATCGTGTTTCTTAGTGGTGCTTCAGGCAGCTGAATAAACTGCTTGTTGTTTTCTCACCTTCCTTTGTTGATTTCGTTTCTTTGTTTTTAGGACCGACACCCGTAACCAAATTTGCTTTTTTATTCAGTTGAATTGGGCAAGTATCCACCTCACAATTGAACACTTTTTAAAATTCAGTTTAAATAATGCGTTTTCTGTATAAGTGATTAAACATTTGAGTCTTGTTCTGAGTTCTTTGTTCTCTCATCTAAATGTTAATAATTAAGGTGTTTGTCTGCAAAGAGACACTTACTTAACCATACCTCAATTTTTCTTTTTCCTGGCTGAAATCTTAATTCCATCTTTACAATATTTGAAGTTTTAGCTAATGGTGTACAGTACCTAGAGACTGTGTCTCACTGAGTAATTTGGAAAATAATAAGAGAGAAGAAAAATAGAATGTTGTCTACGACAGATAATGTGCATTTCATCAACGTGGAATGAACCTAGCAAGTTGCAGGTCTGTACAAAGATGTAAAAGATAATAGTAAGACTGATAATAATAATATCAGTAATGAGATCAAGTTCAAGCACAAATATCTATATTTTGAATTGATAGAGAAAGCAAGAAACATTATTCCACAGTTTGTAATTGCAATATTTCATATACACAGTCCCTCTTTTTAACAATCCTGGGTTTTGATCATAGTTGTTCCGTAGCCCTCTCCTCAATAGGTGACCCATGGCACTACATTTTTTAATGAAGGATGAAAACAAATGTTCTAACACTAAAAGTAATTTTTCAAAACTATTCATGAGAGGCATACAGAAATCTTATCCACAAACAGGAGTTTATACAGTAATACCCATGCACCACTTTGAACTGAAGCTTACTTAAGTACCTTGTTTTTCCTTCTTTATTTTCTTTGACATTTTAAAATTTTACTTTAAAAATTAATATATGAAAAATGAAGGAGCAAAAGATTTTATTTTTTTACTTTTTCTTTCACGTCAGATCAGCTACAGCTGAGCATTCATGTCCCAAGCTGATTTTGTACTTGATGAATCCACATTAAAGCTTTGTAGACAAATTTAGAGACAAAAGAGAATTAAAAAAATTTCTTCACCACCATAAACTATTGCAACGCCATGGGCTATGCCAGACTTCTAAGTAATTTGAACTTTGACAAGCAGTATATCCTAGAGGTCCAAGGATATGGGGAGATCAAACGACCTTTTTTACCACAGTGGGCCAGAAGAGTATTTTGGCGAAAACTTCTTTAGTATTTGTAGAAATGCATTTTATATTTGGAGGTAGCCAGCAGTACTTGTAATACTGCATTTTATTTGTTTCAGGCAGTGGGCTGAAATGAAACATAATCTTTCTCCCTAAATTTTGTCTATCAGAAAAATCAGAAATGTAAAGAATCCGACTGTCTTGAGCAGATCTCTGCCAGTCTACATCAAAAAATAGTTCATCTGTTGTCTGCTAAAAACTACCCATAGGAAGCTATAGTCTTGTCAGGGCCTAGAGAGGGACATTCGTGCTACTGTCTTTAGGGAAAAAAAAAATAAGGGAAAAGGGCTTACACCAGGATTTTTAGCATATCCAAAGTTAGATTCCTCTATCTTGTGGAGTCACTGGGAACAGTAGTAAATAGATACAATAGAGCATTTAATCCATCATTTTTCATAAATAATAAATGCATAAAACAGAAAGAAAGAAAGAACACTAAACCTATAAAAACCAACCAAATCAGAAAATTCAGCACTAATAAAGAAAAGCCATTACAGAACCAAAGCCTAGTTGAAATTTTTATCTGAACCTTACAGTATTTTTCCCTCTAATGTCTGCAAAAAAAAGGAATAAAGGGCTCTTACCAGCCTGTGAAATATAATTTTTATTAACACATAAGTTTTTTATTAACATACAACTTTTATTAACATACTATATGTTGAATGTCAAATTGGAACAATCAGTGATAAAGTGTATGTCCCATACCATTGGCAAATTGAATTAATAATTTTTGTTATTACTTTTTTTTTTAAAGTAGCTGTGTCATATCAAGACATAAAAAAGAGTATGAAGAAAGGGAAGGGGAAAAAAGGGAAGCTATTTTTGAAGCCTGTAAAAGCAAACTGAAAAAAAAATAAATGAAAGCACTCTGGGCATGCACAGAAGCAGCATTTCTTAGCAGGAAAAAATCTAAAATTCAGTGAGTCAGAAACTTTGTCATTTAGGTTTTGCATATATCTCATTATTTTGTATGTAAAACAGTCCTGTAAAATACCATGAAATACCCACAATTTCACTTAACATGCCTATTCAAATCTTGAATTAACGCATTGGTCATCTTTTAGTACCTTAAATGTCACTCAGTGTTATAGACCGAGTACTGATAGAAAGTCCAAAGGCAAATTTTTTTTCTCTTCTGTACATTTTCCAGGATGAACTTATATTACGCAATCACTCAACCCCCTAATCACTAAATTTGAAAGAATTTAAGTATTAAAAATGGGAAAACTGAGTTGCTCATAAGTTCTTTTTTGTTTGTTTTCTTTTTAAAGAACACTAAAGATAAATTTCCAGCAAAAAATAAAATCCTTGCTGCCCTTAGTGTAAGTTTCACTTTGACACAAAACAGGGTGCTTATTAACTGGGATGGCAAATATCTGGCAATTGCTTAATTTTCCATCTGATATTGTCACCCTTATTGGTTGCACATTATAAAAAAAATGAGAACTGCCCTAAGGATCATAGCCTTAGAAGAGGAAATGATACTTTGCCTCTTCTACAACTCCTAGTAATTTCAGGAAAATTTCCTATGAGTATTTCTGAGGCCATAATCATTCTGCATAGCATCCACACACTGGTTTAAACAAAGACAAATACAGAAAAAAACCCCAACAAAACCACAGAGGCAAAAATCTCACAAAAATCCACTTTTCACCAAAATAACAATATTTTGTAAAAAAAAAAAATGGAATAAAGATAAAAATGAAGGAAAGACTTTTTCTGTAATGTTTTCCTGCTAGCTTTTGAAGATCCTACAGTGGCTGCAGATAGTAAACTGATGTGGAGGAGAGGCAAGGTTGTGCCAAATTGGAAAAATATTTTGAGCAGAATAGAAACCGAGGAAATAATGATCCTGGNAGTACAGAAGGCTTTTTCCCACTGATTTTACTCTAAACAGTACAGCCCTGTGGGGCTGATTTGTCTAATTTACATTGTCTTTGTGTACAGCAACATCTAGACTGGAATTTTTGTTTTTTTTTTTTTTTTTTTTTTAAATATTTATTAATTTATTTAGTGCTTCTAGATATTCTCAGCATAGGAAGCTGGTAGGACTACTGTGAAAACTTGAGAGGATTTATTGTATGGAAAAAAAAAGCCATAAAGGACAGTCTTACCTTTCAGAAGCTTAGAGGCAGTATATAAATGCAAACCCAGATGAATGCTAGTCCGTAACAGGAATCCATCCACACAGCCATCATACATAAAAAGTAGTATGACAGGAAGGCAAACTCTCTGCCTGAAAATGCATTTCAGATACTCGAATCATGTCAGCCAGGGTAAGAATGTAAAGTTAAAGTATGTGTTGACTGCATCAACAATCAAAATGTTAAGTGATTTTTTAATGAGCTTATACATCAGTTACTTCAGCTACTGGTCCAGTTAATATTTGTTAAAAAAATGGTTGATTTTAGGAAATGCTTAGGTACAGAGGTAGAAATGTGATCTAAAGCCATGCAGAGAGGGACAGAGAAAATCTGTGATGTGCTTGATACTGGTACGGTATCTTGGTTACAGATGTGTAAGCTTATCTATTTAAAAGTCAGGTGGATAAATTATGCTGAATCCCCTCCACCTTTTCCTTACAAATCATCTGATTTCCCTTTAAAAACTAATTATCCATGTTAATTATTTTTGAATCCATAGATTGTGTCAAAGTAATTGAACTTACTACTTTTTAATTTGTTTATGTGGGTATTGTCACTTTGGTCTGAAGCAGCAGGAGAAGCTCCCTTGGAAGCTCTGCTTGGCTGGTTTCCACCCTTGCAGTTGCCAGGATGGAGGAACAAGTGAGAAACTCTCCTTCTCTTTGCAAATCCCACATAAAGATCTGCCCACAGTGGCAGACCCTGGGTGTTGCAAAGACTCTTGTTATGCTCCTGCAGCAAGGGCTGCTCCCAGCTGGCACAACTCATCCTGCTGTACTTAGTGTCTCCCTAACACATGTTCTCTGGCATCCAAAAGAGAGCTGGGCAGAAAAGTAGCCAGGATCAGTCATCACATTTGTGAACAGTCAATATATCCCTTGGAGGAGCAACATCACAGCTGGTGTCATCCCATCCCTTTGAGTGAATGTGTTTTGCTGGTTTTCCTATTTACCTACTTCAGACTTTGTACAAACATGGACGATGGAAGAACTCACCTTACATCACCGATGCAATCCCAGCTCTCAGTAGTCACATGCAGATAGCAAGGCTACCCTGGAGATAAATACAGAAGGCCCAAACTCTGTCCGTGTCTGTTTGCCTCCCTGTCTGAGTGGATCAGAGGCACAGAGTGCACAACTTTTGCTTTCACTCTCTTCATTGAGTGGTCAGCTCTGACAGCCTGGCTTATGTTTGATTGCACCTTATTGAACTAGGAACCACCACCATGTAGAAACAACACAGAGGTTGTAACCTGGTTGTGCAGAAAACTAACAGAAGAAATACATGTTTTATGAAAATTAGTGTGTACAAAGATAAGGCTTTGAAAGGTGGACACATTGCTCCCTAAGGCAATAGCATTTTCATTTGCTCACAAGGGTGTCTGGATTTTCTCTTTATAGCTGGTACCCTGAGACATGCTTTTCTGTATTCTCAGTCAAAAATTACTAAATTTTACTAAACAAGTTCTGAAGTTGGGGGTTTTTACTACACATTTATACTATTATTTCTTTTTACTAAATATTGCCATACTAAAAACCCCCCTACTATAATAGATATATGCTTAATTGCCTGAGACTATAGCATACCTCAGAGCTGCAAAACTGACAGAGTATTGAAGCTGGTGATTAGTCAAAAAGCAAACCTGTTTTGAGGTTCAGGGCCTCAGAGTCTTGCAGGTGAGGAAAATCAGGATGATTGTGGTGTGATGAAGCAGACACAACTTCCTTTGTTTTGCCCAGAGCCAGGTAGCATTTTGGGAAGTGGAGGGTTGGCTTTCCTGTCCCTTGACTCCAGCCTCACCATCTAATTATTTAGGAGCATGATAAATGTAAGTAATGAGTAAGGAAGAAAGAGCACTGAGAATGACTTTTTCCCCACTCTCGAATGTCTCTCAGGACCACATGGATGCTTTCTAGCTGAAAGAGGCTTTACTTGGTAGGTAGAAAAGACACCTGACTATACACTGTTTTCTTCTTTCTGATTTATTCCTCTCTGAAGGGTTGTAACCATACTTTTCCTGGGACTATGCCAATAACATGCTAAATCATCCCATCAGACACATGAACTTTTTAAACAGCTGATGTGAAAGGTGCCAGTCAGTATGTGGGGAAAGAGCCTAATTTTTTCATTTGAGATAAGGACCTGATCAAGAAAAAAAGGGTGCAAACAGCTAATTCTCATTTGATGTCAATAGGATTTAGTGTAAAAATAGAGTTAGACTCATCAGTATCTGTCTCTGTGACTAAGTGACTTCAGAGATACCCACCAGGACAGCAATAAAAAAAAAAAAAAACAGTAAAGTGTAAAGGTTGCAAAAATCGCTAGCCTTTACAAGAAGAATGAAGAATAATAATGATGCTGTGATACACACAGATAGGCCAAACTGAATGGATAGAAACATGAAAGGGTTTCAATAAAAGAGAAATTCTTAAGGACATAAAGGTGGGCATAAGAGCAAATACACAGAAGTGAGGACTTGCCTTCTCCCACCTTCCAGAATATGATTTCATGCTACCAAATCCTTCAGGAAAGGAAAAAAAAAACCAAACCAAAACTATTCTAAAATTAGGAGCTTGATTTGAAACTAATTCTGTTAGTCTCAGAAATAAGATACTTTCCTCTGCAAGTGACTTCCTTAAGAAGGGTTATTAATGAGTGCAGATACTATCGTATAGAAGAGGATCTGAACTCTGTGCCAGAGACAGAATTGTTGTATTGATCCCACTCCCACTAGAGCCAGTAAAAATTTTACCATTGATTTCAGTGGGAGCAAGGTCTTCAAGTGCAACAAGAGTAATCCCATGAAAGCAGAGAAGAAATGCACAAAAATTTTTGAATGCCAAGGCCAAACATTAAGCTGGAAGACCTTTCTAGTCAAGGGCTCTAAGAGTATTTATTTGATGCTACTTTGGAACTGCAGGCAGCCGTTCTGGTCAGCTGGGGCCAACATGCTTGCCATCCTTGGGCTCATTCAGATGTAGCCCTAAGGCAGCTATTTCTTGCATGAGACTCTTCAACTGTAGAAAGTCATCCCAGACAAGAGCCACTGGAATGTCTCAGTCATTGTCCCCAGTGCCCGCTGTATGGTTGCATTTATTTAGACTGGCCTATTTTATCTCTCCCTTACTATTTCCTGTTAAAATTTCTGCCTTGTCAATTTTTCTTACAACTTGGTGGTAGGGCAATCTGGGTAGCAGTTACTTATTTTTCCTTCTATTCACTACAGTTTGCTTAGTTATTTTTTGGTAAGTTGGGTTGGGGCAGGTCTATTCTATACTTCTGATTCAACAGAATACAGAAATACTGCAGCAAACTACTTACTATAACTTCAATGCATGAATATTAATATCAATAGCATAGATCACCTAAAGGTAAATTAAGAGCTGATGTAAACTTTTACATAAAGTCAGTTTTTTCTTTCAGGTTCAAAATGGTTTTTTCACCTTTTTTCCCCACTTGCCTTCATTTTTTTTTGTCTCAGAATGACTCCAAATTGCCACCAAAACGACAGAGAATGATCTTACAATATAGATCATATTGGGAAAAAAAATAAACCCAAAAATTATTCACATGAAGTTTTCTGCTTCTGTTTGGAAAAGCAACCAACTGATATTGCTCAGGGAAGTTAACTTTCTTGGATTTGGATATTATATATGAATAGGGTTTGTACTACAGAATTTACACTCCAAAACTAAAAACAGGCAAATTTAAGTCAAAGGAAAGACATACATTTTGGGCACTCTTTCTTTATTTATACTGGTAAGTTAACAAAGTGAAAATGGACAGGAAGACTTATTTACCATGCTGGTGTTTCAGATTACTGTGCAATGCTTTTACTGATATCTGTTTACCATTTCTAGGCTAAAATGATGGCCATGTGATGGGATAATGGCAGCTATTTTCCAGCCAAGTTTCACTGTCACAAGTGTCTCTATAAATGCTCCACAACATACATTTTTAATGAATTGAACTAATATAATATAATTTTAGGTACTATAATTTTAGATAACTTTATTTAGTCAGAAGTTACAAAGTATTTTCATCTTTTAAGCAGGTACATTATGTATAGGTCAACAAAAAATCTGCTGTCCAACTTTGTGAAGACATTCTTTGTGTGTTAAACTCCATTAATCCTAAGAATAAAACACTAATCATTTCTGCCTGCAGAGACTTTTGAGGATTTGGTTCCTAAATAAAACAAACGAAAGAAAGGCAAAATATCTGGTGCATTCTTCCACTAAACTCACTCAGGATTGGTTTTCCATGTTTAGGACAAGATGTAGCTTTCAATGAAGTCAGAGATTTATCAAGAGTCAACAAATTAAGTGTTGGTGTTACTATGATTGATAAGACAATCACTTCAGAAGTTGTAGGCAAAAACCACAAGCATCCTACTTAGAGGAGGCTCTGCCTTTTTGTGACTGGATGGGGTTCTCCAGGCCCAGCATTGCCAGCCAGGCAAGGGAGGGGATTGTCCTGCTCTGCTCTGCGCTGGAGTGACCTCACCTCAAGTGCTGTGGGCAGTTTTGGGTGTCACAGTATAAAAAAAGACATTCCACTATTAGTGAGTGTCCAAAGGAGGGCCATGAGGATGATGAAGGGTCTGGAGAGGAAACCTAATGAGGAGTGGCTGAGGTCACTTGGTCTGTTCAGCCTAGAGAAGAGGACTCTGATGGAAGACCTCATTGCAGTCTACAATTTCCTTGTGAGGGAAGAGGAGGGGCAGACTGATTTCTTCACTCTCATGACCAGTTACAGGACTTGAAGAAATGGTCTGAAGCTTAGTTGGGGGAGGTTTAGGTTGGACTTCAGAAAAAGGTTTTTCATTCAGAGGAGGCTGGACACTGGAACAGGCTCCCCGGGGAGTGGTCCAGCTGCAAGCTTGATAGATTTCAAGAAGCATTTAGACAATATTTTTGGGCACATATTGTGATTCTTGAGTGTCCTGTGCAGGGCCAGGAGTTGGTCTTCGATGATCCTTGTGACCCCCTTTCAATTCAGCATATTCTATGACAGCTCTATGATTCTAAGAAAAATTCTTACTTCTTTTGAATGCAGAGACCACATTTATAAGGACTCTCAATATATCAAACCAACGGTTCTTTCCTTCCTTCCCAGCATTCAGTGTCCTTTGTCATGAATTAGCATGAAATGCAACCTGAATTCATAAAGCAGAATTCATGAAGCAGGCCTGAGCCGGGTCATTTGGCAAAATTACCTAAAAGACATGGAATCAATGCCTTACTGTTCTCCTGTAGCCTATTTCAAGCCATTTCATCTCCTCTGCCTTATTTCCCCATTGAGAAACATAGAGAATGTTTCTCCTTCCTTTCTCCTCCTTGACCCACGGTCCCTCATCTCTCTTAACTCTTAAGAGCTTCCAGAAACAAGGATATGCCCTGTTTTCCAGTTTCAAATGTTGTCCTTATTATAATGCTATTGATGTAATTAATTTTACTTCGGTTTTTATTTATTTATACATAATTACACTATTTTTTGCATAAATACTGCTGTTCATGGATACTAATGGTAAGACTGACTTTTCAGAAATCAGTTCACTGTTCTTCTTCTGTTCTTGTAATCTAAAATTTAGAGAAAACAGCACATAATACCTTTGTGCCTTTAGCTCACAAATAAGCCAATCAGACCTTTTTAAATAATAATAATAAGTATTGCTAATAAGCCTGAACATATAAAATGTTTTCTCACTGTGACATGTGTACAATAAACAATGATATAAAAAAACCTCAACAAAAATATTTTTAATACAAACAACCTCCTTAAAACAAAAAGAACAAAACCCCCTAAATCCTTAAGTCAACCACACTGAAGCCCTAAATGCATTGAAAAGATAACTGTCCAGAGGTTTAGTGTCAAGGACTGAACCAAAGACTCTTGAAGTAATTGGAAATATTTTCACAGAGCAAAACACTGGCTAGTGCCCTCCTGGGTGATGGCTCTGTCTGTGTTGTGGAAAGTTTCTATCAGGTGTAACACATTCAACTCTCACCAGATTTTGGGGCTATGGGTCTCACAGCAGCTATAGGCTCTCATAGTCACTGATGAAAGGCTCTGAGCATCCCCACTGGGCATAGAAATCTTTGGTTTTCCAGACTTTTAATGAGTGAGCTGTCTCTTCTGCAAAATCAGACTGGGATCATAATGAGAGGGAACTTTGCTAGATGTTGGAAAAGAGTCATGAGACATCTGTGTGGTCAAATAATATGATGAGGGAGCAGTAAGAAAACTCACTCATTGTGCCTAGAGCTGGGAAAAGCAAAAAAGGGAATTAAATGCAGTAAGGAACAAAAGTAAAATTCAGTCAGCCTTAGACTTGGAGGGTAAAAGTTCATTAAGCTATTTAACATCTTCAATTAGACGACTTGACTTAACTATAGCACTGCCATCACATCCACTGCCACAAACCGTGTCTTTTACATTTCAGTACTGCTTTTTGCGCCAAGAGCTTTTGCTGAAGCACAGCTTATACTTCAGAGGAAAACAGCTGGTTTTGTTAGGAAAACAGACTAATATTTACACAAAGCTCCTAAAGGTGGGAGGTTATTTTGTATATGGGTTTTAGTGGTGGGATAGGATACAAGGGGAAGTGTAGTGTTGCACTAAATTGTTTATTTAGTTGTTGTTTTGCACTGAGTGATTGGGATTTTGAACTGAATAAAATGTTTGTATTTCCCTCTATTATCACATGGTTTCCTCCTCATATACCTCTCTCCCCAGTCCTGGTGGTGGTCTCTCCTCACCCCTCCCCTCACCTGTACCCATTGGCTGTAATCCCTTCCTCCAGCCCCCTTTCCAAGGTTTCAAAACCCCCTGCATTTAGGAGGCATGCTCTTTTTCCCTCATTCCCTTCTTCCTGGCAGGTCACCACCTGGGCTGCCAGGTGGTGCCACTGTGAGGAAATAAAGGGAAGGACAAAGAGCGCCTCCAGTCTCTTATTTTCTGTCCTTGAAGTAATGGAGCCTTAGGAGGTCTGGAACTAGCCAGAAAGGCCTCAAGGCCCTGCCACTACTTCGGGGAAACCATTTTTAAAATTATCCATGCAGTGAAGAGGTATGGCTTGAAAGTAATTAGCTGGTAGAAGATTAATCACAACCATTATAAGGAGGTTTTAATAATTCATGCTGGAGCTTAAATGTAATATTTGCTAAAGGAAGGTGCAGTACCGTGGTTAACTTTCTTGACATGTTTCAAAAGCCTTTTGAGGAGTTGAGTTGTTTCTACTAGATACATAAGTCTTTGGAAATCTCCCAGAAACAGGAATGACTTCCTAGTTTAAAGCTTATCTTTCCACTAATTAATCACCTCATAAACCTTACAAAATCTCAGCAAATATGATTTTGTTTCAGGATGTCTGGATGATTAGACAGTGTTGGTTTTGGTAGGATTATTTAAAAATTATTATTATGATTGGCCTGTTCCATAAGCAGAAAATTGTGATATCAGGTGTTTATTTAAGTTGTTACCAAAAGCTTGGTAAAAAAAAAAAACCTCCTTAACACCAATGTAACATTAAGAACATTTTTTTTATTTTTTATTGAGCCAAATGCATGGGGGAATAGCTCTTTCCAAATCTGTGCATGCCGAATACAGGGAAGTTTCTGTTTATGTACTGTATTCTACATACATGTTCATTGATTGTCCCAGACTGAACATATATGTGATAATAATTTCCCCAAAATCCTGAACACTTTCTCTCCCCTTTATGCATGGGTTTTTCTGTCCTGGGGGTCTCTCTTGGGATCCCTAATGGTCATAGACCCCAGCGTTACAGCTGACATACTCGAGTTGACAGGACACTGGGGCTTGTGAACTTCCAGATCTCCTTCTTGCACAATGAGTGTTGTGCAATTTCATAGGCCAGTGGTTTTGGAGAACAAGCATTGTGTTAGCTCACCAGGTAATTTATCATCTGTTAGCATTCCTCCCTTTGAGGCTTGTGAAGCTTGTTTTCTCTGCAAGCCTTCATAAGCCTCACTTTGTTCTTTTTGTTTACTAACATATTTTTTTAAGGCAAGTATCATAATTACAATTATTACTATGATCATAAGTATATTTTGAAAAAGTGAGGTCAACCAACCAGTTAGAGAAAAATCTAAATTCTTTAAATATTGTATTTAACTAGTTTCTTTCTAATCCTGTCCTTAATTCTCTGCTAGATGCATCAACACATTTTTATCCTATCTGATCATCCAATTTAGTAGTCATATTTGAAATGTACACACAACTAGTATTGTTATTTAAATTCAAGTAACCACATACTCTATGTTCATGTAATAGTAATAGGTCAAAAGCTAATCTGTTTTGTAAAGTTGCACTTGTGTTCCCAAATTTTTGTCAAATTGTTCACTGAAGCTCCCCACAGAACTGGGTTTTCTGCAAAGGTTAGTGTTGGCAAACAAGCAGTTATAGAAATTACATTCTGTGATCTGCCAAAATCTTACACTAACTTGAAGACTATATTCCTATTCTCAGAAATTAAGAATATTGTTTCTATTATTATAAATACCTAGTTATGTATAATTTTCATCTAGATCCAATAAACATTATCCCCCCAGAAATTATATCCCTTACCAAAACCAATAAGGTTTACATATATATATAAAACTCCATGGTGTTAGTCAGTCTTGTTTCTGCTGTGTTTAATCTGTTGTTGCATTTGCCCATATGTGATGTACTTAGGGTTCAATTCCTTCCACCTTGAGTGTGGTATAAGTTACCAGGGGGACTTGATGTGGTCCCTTTCACTTCTCCTGGATTGGTCCAAAACCAATGGGAAATTAAACAAACCATATCTTCTGGTTAGAAAGGATGTACATGTGAGTGTTGTCTCAAACATTTGTTGATAACAATGTACCTTTTAAAACCTAAAATAGTTAATTTTAGCACTATTATATTAATTTCAGCAGTAATTAATACAGGCTTCCTTTGCCTTGTTAGTGTGACATGGGAAAGTTTCTGGCCATCTAGAAAAAGTACCAAAATACCAAAAGGTGCCAATCCCCATTCTGCCTGGGCAGTTCTGCAAAATCAATATGCCAATAATCACCTGGTGAATTCTTCTGTTTTACTAGCTCTGGAGGCAGACTTCTTCTTTCCTTGAGATTATTTTACAAAACAAATTACTTATTTTTAAATAAGCAAAATAATAAATTTTTCAACTGATCTATTATTTCTGTGATCTTCATGTTTACTATATTCCTTTGTAAGCTAATTACTCTATTCTCTACTTCTTAATGTGTTTCCTGATGTTTTGGTTCTGCTATAATACATTACTTTGGAGGTACAATTACTTGCCCACATTAGTTTACTGATCACCTACTGGGATTTTCCGCTGTTTTCAATGATGGGGCCAATTGCCTGTCTTGATTTGATTTTTGTTCTAGGACATTCAACTATTTGTTAGGTATTAGTACAAGGATACGTTTTTCACCAAACTCTAGCTTTTTGGTCAGCTAATTGATTCCCTGCATTAACTGGGCAGTCCCCAAACTGAAGGGCTTTGTAAGGGCATCACAACCACTTTCAGTTTTTTCACTCTCTTTAGAAGTTGAGTGATTTCTTCTTTGTGCTTAATAGAAGAACTCTGCATCAAAAAGAATTGCCTTTTCTTTCATATGACTCCATGGGCAGGTATTATTCCAAAAAAATATTTTAAATCAGTTCATATGTTTATCTTTTTTCCTTCAGTGATTTCTAGGTAAGGTCATTAATTCTGCTTTTGGTGCTGATGTGTTAAAAAGTAAAGCCTGGGCTTCTATTACCTGAGTTGAGGTTCCCACTGCATACCTAGCCCAGTTCTGGGTCCTGGATGGTATTGCTCTTGATATCTGATTTACCAGAACACACTTGTTTGATGGTGACTAAGCAGTCATGACACAAAGCTCTCTGGGCTTCTTCTGAAGCCTGGAAAAAACACGGCTCAGATTTAAAGTAGTGGTTACTTTATGCTCAACATTGCCCTTCTCAAACTGAGCAACCTGATATTTCAGCATCCTGCTGGCAATATCCAATATCCTTCTTTTTGTTCTAAACCATCTATTACCATGTGGGGTACATATCAGTTTTTGTGTTTCTCTGCAGCTACCACTGTCAGATATCCAGGTCATTCTTCACTTGCATTGTCCAGTTGTTTGCTTCCATGAGCCCAAACACTGGCCAATACTCCTAGTGCCAGGTGCATTCTTTTATGCACAAATAAATCAGATGGTTCAGTTTAAGTGTGAGAATCCCAGTGCAGGAGTTGTCATTAAGTTTATTTAGTGACTTTTGGGCCCTCTGACTTAGAAGACCACACCAAATATTTTTGGTGGAGAACCATACAAAGGTTTTTCCAGTACCCCATAATTGTTATGATATGAGATGTTGATTTAAGCGTCTTCTTCCTCCTTTCTGTTTTTCTTCATTAAGCGGTTTTCTAAGAGACAACAGAAATGGTGAGGAATAGCCTGGGCATGACTCAACATCTTTGGTGAGTACCACCCTGAGCTGATTTTAAATAACAGTTTACCTTTGTTATTTTAAAATATGAGTTTGCACTCAGTTTGCCAACCTGAGCTGATTTTAAATAACAGATTGCCTGTACACCTCAAAAAGTTTTCAGGAGCCAGTTTTGGAGCATGGCATCTTGCAAACCTAGACATGTGCATACACAAAACAGAGATGAGTGAGTGTGATAACTCCAGGCTCTTGTGCATTTCCTACTGAATTTTCTGTAAGCAAGAAATTAGTTTATGTTCTGCTGAAAAAAATAACATTAGAAACCACAAATAGATGGTTGCTAACCCTTGCATTAGCATACAGCAGATCTTGTGGGAGGGGTTTATTTGCTTGTTATGATAAATGGAGACTGAAGTAATATCCAGCAACCACTGCTGAGCTTTTGGAGCTGATGTTATAAACATAAGTATTGCCATGTGCATTTTACTGGAAAAACATAGAGAGGAATCTTACAAGTCTTAAAAATCAAAGTTCTAATTTAAGTGTACCTAAAATATTCACCACAAAAGATATGGAAGGTGTTATTTCCTAGCACTGTTTTTTGTTAAGCCCAGATAAAGATACAACAACCTCTACACTAATTAAAGTCAGGATGTTGGTTAGCAGCTGTAATAACCTGTAAGGAAGATAGCATTGTTATTTCTGCTATGGTTCTGATTTATAAAGCCAAAGGTGTCATTTAGAGAGCAGGTACTATAACATATGTATACCTTTTTGTCCAAAAGGCACCAGCAAAATTTTTCAATGTGTGCATCACTTTTCAACAGCTATTATTAGGAGGACATGGAGGCCACAATTCTGAAAACTGTGGAGCCTTCCTGTATACCTCAGCTGTCTTCAGGATGCCCCTAAATGTCTCCCATACCTAATCCAGTTAACACCACATGAAATCCCTTAGGGGACCACACTTGGCAGCCATTCTTCGTATTCAGGGAATGGAGCTGGTAGCAGACAAAGCACACCACTGTGGAGTGGCAGGAGAAAGAGGAGAGGAAGGGTATTTGCAGGACCTGGTTCCCCCATGGTTGGAGCAGATTCCTTTTTCTCATCTTTCTATGCCATGGGAGAGGTTACAGCATCTTGGAAATTTGGTTTTCTTTTTTTTTCCTTTTCCAGAGCTCCAACATGTAGATCTGTTCATGCCCTGGGATGACTTATTCTGATTTTGATAATGTATATTTCTAAGTTAAAGCAAATTGTTTACTAAGAGCAAGATATCACAGCTATTATTATTGTAAGGTTTCTCCCCAGAGAGGTTCTTGTCTAAAATAATAGGCTGACAAAACACCAGCTTCATTTAGTTTCCAGTTTCACTTTCTTTATTTCTTCACTCAGACTATTTAACTACTTTATTTAATTTCCTTTTCTAATCCCACAAATTTATGTCATGCTTCCTTACAGCAAGATTAAAAAAAAAATTCCACTGAGCATGAGATGCAACAGTGCTGAGTTAAGGTTTTATTCTAACAAAAAAAGGGAGAAAATAACTTGGGGGGAAAAACCCAAAAAACCAAACAGGAAAGAAAGAAGTGAAGCATNGGAGCTTGAATGGCTGCACCTGAGATTTCTCTGGAGGCTGAAATTATTCTTGTAAGGAGAAGGGCTGTGATCTTGAAAAGCCTGATCACAAAATGGAGGGGAGAAGTGCAGCTTGAGATAGATGAGAGGAAGATGATCTCAGGACAGGCTTTTTTTTCAGTTGTGCCTCAAACCTGTCTTAAACAACCTGTTTTACTTTATTGTGATAATTATTTTGCATATTTGTAAAACCTCTTAGGCTTGGATGTTTTTAAAGAGTGGTGCTAAGAGAGGGATTGTGGCTTCAGGCAAGCAGAAAAAAGCAGCAGCAGGTGCCTTGTGACTAGTTTTTCTTTCTCTCAGGAAAGGTTGGGCTACATGTGCTCAGCTTCTGTTTCAAACCTGACAGAAGGAAATCAGAAGGTTTTTTCATCTTGTTAAACTGCAGTCAGCCAATGGTTTCCCTTTTCCAAAATATTACTAGATATTATTACTGAATGTTCAGGCATTACATTCCTGACAAACAGGAAATATATTCCACAATAATAGGATGTCAATCATAAAGATAGCATCAATTTTGTGCTTTCTAAACCATCCCCACCACCTGCTGAGCCTTTGATCATCCCAAACAATTAATTTGAGATACAGGATTAAGAAATAAATACTTCCCAGTGAACTTGCAAGCTGCAGTACATATTAGCAAGCTCTGATTTTGTTCTCAGTGAAAACAAATCACTTACCTACAAAGAGGAATAGAAGAAAGGTGCAAATAGGGTCTGCTGATCAACAGAGACATCCAAATAACTGTGCATTAAAATATATCACTGTTTTTAAACTATTGTTGTGAGCCAGTATATTTTAGGGATATACATTTGTTTCTTCAGGAACAGGTAGCAGAATAGAATTTAGCAGCTATATTAATTAAAGTGGGTCTCTGCTGTGTGGAATTAAAATTCTGAATTGAAGGGAAATTCTAGAGTTTGTCATTCTCATAGGAAATCAAAACTCTTCTCTCAGAAAACTGAAAATTTTACTTCAGCATTGTCTGAACTCCTTGTTGTTGTCCCTTTACGTCTGTGTAAATATATTTTATGTAGCATTAAGTCAAACTTTCCCTCTAACTAGTTGAACTGGATTCATGCCTGTGTCTGAAGGCTATTCCTCAGTAGAGATGGGGGGTGGAGAGATCACTTTGACCAAGGCTAAAAAAAAGAAAAAAAAGATAAATATAAACCCCACATTAAAAAAACCCAAACCATAAAGCAAACCCCAAAATCTTTATAAACTTTCATGTAGTAGTTCCTAAAACTGACATACAAATGGGGAGTCTGTTCCCTGGGGCGGGAAGGTGTCAAGATCCCCAGGAGAGACCAAGGACTCAAGAGGGCAACCAAGCCTCTGTTGCAGAAATGGATGAAGGAAGAGGGCTCCTGAAAGCTTGCAGGAGGAAAGTTGTTGAGCACTTATCAGTGCTGCAGGTACCAAGGCAGAGTGCGTAGCATCAGCTGCCACCAGCTCCTGGGCAGGGCACAGGCTGCATGTGCACTGCCTCCCCCTTCCCACTCTCCTCTGAAAGCTGCAACTCTTGGTCAGAATATCATATCACTTTCAAACATTTTCCAAATAAGGGCTGCAGAAGCAGACCTGAACTTTCCCTGAAATGAATCCACAAAGCAGCAGGATGAAGCTCTGACTATCCTTTTGGGTAACTGCTCAAAAGCTTCACTACTTGTCAAAGCCCATCCAGGCCTCTGGAGTGTGAGTCAATAGAGATTTTCAGTCCTTTTGAAAGATCTCTGTTATTTTCTTTTTTTTTTTCTGATTTTAAAATGCTGTAAGTGAAGAGTGTACTAGGCAGTTCTGAAAGCCTTAATCTGCACCAGCCCACACTGCAAGACCACTGAGAAGAGGTCCAATTAGTATTTCAAAACCAAAGAGGTCTGAACAGTTCTTTTTTTTATGAGTCTTTGTCTTAAAAGAGCAGTTCTCAAAGCATCCTACTACACAACACACTTAAGGTTGCAGCACTGATACCCAGACTCTCTCTTATTCAAATCAATTGAACAGGAAATATCTACTCAAGTGTACTTGAAGATCTGAAACTTTCTTATCTTTGCACAGCATCCTAACAGAGATTCTTTATCAGCACTGAACTCAGTCCTTAAGCCTAATGCTGGGAGCTAATGAGACAGCTTTCAGCTCTTACTGAAACTAATGGATGTTTTAATGAGGCCATTTATAACGTGTTAGAAGACAACACACTGGGACTATAAACACAGTGTTTCACATGCTCCTCCTTTAGTACCTGCTCACAAATGAATGTTATCATGCAGCTGGAATGCTGTAAATATAGAAGGGCATAAGAATACCTTAGTGTGATGTGGACCTTCAAGTAGATTGACTGATGGATTTAGGGTCATTATGAACCAGCTCTCTAGAAGCAGCATGATTTCCTTTTCCTTCTCATGTGCTTTATGCTTTGTCCTTTCTCACACTGTTGGGTATTAAAAGCTCATTAACAGTTTTTTCTTAAAAATTATGAGGAAAATTTTTGTGCTTTTGAACAACATCTGTAGCTTTTTTTTTTCTTGGATCTCTTTCAAAGAGTTTTAAAACAGCTTCAATAAGGATTTAAGCAATACACATTCAGGTTCCTGAAGACAGTTGCAGAAATTAGGGTTTAAAAATGAGAAAATTTGTGTTTCCTCTGAATCTACAATTTTAGCAGATCTCATTGCTTCTGGGAGGTTTTTTTTTT
>WBNO01005927.1:37301-47542 GCA_013400575.1 Peucedramus taeniatus | reverse complement strand
CAATAGAGGGGAACCTGATAAACGAGTGGGGGCTGGTTGAGTTTTGAGCCCTCAACAGAGAGCCAGTTAAACCAGCCTAGGGAAAAGTGGGCCAGCCTAGACTCGACACTGGAGTCGAGCAGCGTTCTCGAGCAATTGTATTCTCAATGTAACGGTAGCAATATTACCAGCCCTAAAGCTCTTCCTCCAGGAATCTTTTTAATTTGTGGGGATAGAGCCTGGAACGGAATCCCTGTGACCCCACAAGGAGGACCCTGCTATTTGGGGAAATTAAATATGTTCCACCCCAATGTGACCACCCTTATACAACTCAGTAACCATTCCCACCCTAACAGGGCAAGACGTAGCATTCATGACCTCGACTGTGCTAATATAGGAGATCCTACATTTTGGAGTGAGTTGAAACAGGTAGTGATTGCCACCATATTACCAGGAGGTGCTGCTGCAAAGGCAATGAACCTGGCCAAGCAGTTAGGTTGTTGGGCTAAGGATGAATTAAATGAGACTTCTCAAGTGTTAGATCTTATGGCCAAGGATGTTGAGAGTGTAAATCATGCTGTACTACAAAATAGAGCTGCCATTGATTTCTTGCTCTTAGCCCAAGGTCACGGATGCGAAGAATTTGAAGGAATGTGTTGCATGAATTTATCAGATCATTCAGAATCCATTCATAAAAAGATCAAAGATATCCAGAACAAATTACATAATCTGAAGGAGGATGAAGGATGGGACTTGGAAGGGTGGCTGCAAAGTCTAGGGTTAACCGGTTGGGTTAGAACAATAGTCAAGTATGCCATTATAATTTTAGCAACATTCTTATGCTTAGTTTTAATCTTGCCTTGTGCAATTACGTGTCTACAAAGATTTATTGAAACAACCGTTAATAAACTATGGCATTCTGCCCTTCTAGCTCAAAAAGAAAACGGGGGAAGTGTGGAGAGCTTTGTTGCAGACTGGCTAGAGGAGAAGGGCCATAGTCGTACCAATCTAATCGAGCTACTGGGTAACTAAGGCAAAAGTAGCCTGAAGGACGGGGTGTCCTTGGGAACAAGTACAAGAATGTGATAAACGGGAACTTAGAGCAGGCTGTAAATCGCAAGAATGCAGAACTGCATAGCTAGATACCGCAAAGACACAAAGACACAGATAGCAGAATAACCAATGATGAGCTATACTTTTGCAATATGCATGAGCTAATTAAATGCTGTATTTAACCTGAAGCTGGAAATCAATAAACCGAGACTTGTTAGATGACCATATGGTGTCTGCGTCTCCCTTCTCCGACATTCCCCCTCCAGAGCTGCACAGCCAGTGCCATGCCTCAGAGAGCCCATGGCTCAGCAGCCCAGCTGGGACAAGCCCACTGACCCACAGGGCAGGTGCTGGAAGGGACTCACCTTCCTGCAGCCCAGCTGGGACAAGCCCACTGACCCACAGGGCAGGTGCTGGAAGGGACTCACCTTCCTGCAGCCCACTCTCGTTCTTGCAGCGGCGAGTTTTGGCAGCAGCAGGGGAATCAAAGCCAACTACAGAGCCTCCTCCTGCACTGCTCAGGGGGGTGGGAGCACTGGTGCTCTTGGCCTTGAACCCCTGCTTCCCAGGGCTGTACACAGGAGGAGAGGGGTACACGGGGCTTTCCACACACTGGCTTGGTACCTGTGAGAGGGCAATTCATCAGTGGAACAGGTTTGTTACAGAGAATTATACCATGTCCTAACTTCCATCTCCACCAAGCTGCCCTTGGGTTGACTTTTCTTCTGCCAAACTAGATCAAATTTCTGGTTCACCAGTCTAACAATATCTCTCTAACCAAAACTGACAACCTGCACAGTGTGAAACTCTCCTGTTGAACATCAAAAAGCATGCAGAAGTTATTAGAGCAGGAACAGGGCAGCAAAGAAACACTCTGAGGGAGTTGTATTGCCCCCTATCTATGTCTCATGCCTGGAGGAGTTTCTCATCCCTCTGGAGCAGGTTACCAGAAGGATAACTGCTGACCCTGTGGGTTCACGCCAGTCCTGAAGCAGGGACCTCCAGGTCCTGCTGCCTGTCCTGGCAGGACTGCAGAAGGGAAGGAAGGTACAAGGAAACGCCAGGTGCCAAAGCACAGCTGTTTATGTCAGCATCGAGATTAGGAAAGAACACTTAAGAGACAGAGTGATCATCTGGGGTGATATTTTAAGGGCATTTCTGCTGCCCACCCTGATAACTTAACACAAACCACTACTTATCCAACACCCCCATCCATTCCTGTCTACTGGCATTTTAAGATCAGATGCCAGTTATACAGGTAAGGATGCCAAACCTCAGCCACACCCAGCAGCTCCTGTTGTGAAGGGCAGTGCAAATGTAGAGACTGCAAACAGCTGATCCACAAGTAAACCCACCTTGTCTGTGCCATTCTTTAGCAAAAGCCACCTTGACAAGCTCATTGAGATTTAGACTGGATTCTTCTCTCCACGTAAGCCTGAAGTGTGCAGTGTGATGTTCTGTGCTTCTACAGAAGGTGAGCCCCTCACCTCTACTCCCTCTCACTCTCAACAGGTATCCCTTGGCCAGAAACAAATGTTCAGATCTCCTAAGCCTGTATGAGTCCTCTGTCTCTCTTAGCTTTCTCCTGTTCTCATCATCTTACTGATCTCCTTCTGTTTGCTACCTTCTCCCAGAGAAAATAATTGTTATCAAATAACCTAGCCCATCTTCCCGCACTATAATTCCACATTCCTCAAGGCCAGATTGGATGGGGCTTGGAGCAATCTGGTCCAGTGGGAGGTGTCCCTCCCGAAGACAGGGGAATGAGCTTTAAGGTCCCTTCCAACCCAAGCCATTCCGTGATTCTCTGAGGACAGATCCTTAGGAGCAGCCCCGGCCTTACCTCCATGGGTGGGTAGGGCTGCATGCCCAGGGTCTGGATCTCCACGGTGCTGGACGCTGCCATGGGAGCAGGGGCACTGTACACCTCCACCACCCCGCTGCCGGGCTGCCCGGGAGCGCCCAGGCTCGGCGGGGGCGGTGGTGGCGGAGGGGGCTGGGACAGGTAGCCAGCCCCAGCGTGCATACTCATGCTGCTCTGCAACCAGAGAGACACGACACGTTGGAAATGCAGCAGCCAGGAGCTGGAGGGGCTGCTCCCTCACACGTGTTCCCCCATCCCAATTCGCCTGCAGGAACAGCGGGGATGTCTTGGCACAACACAGCACATCCAGCTGGCAGGCTGGACCACACTGTGCTGGAGACCTGGAATGACCTGCAGGTACACAATGCCTCCTCCAAAACCCAAGCCCTCAAGCCCCTGCTTTTATTGATTTGCTTTTAAAGGTTTTAATTCTTCTTGTTACAAGGAATATTTTCCAAGCATGGAGAGCATGTACAGCCCAGCCAGCCTGGGGAGAGCTCAAACAACCCTCCTAGGAGGAGAGGAATCCATAGAGTAAGCTGACAAGGGCACTGGAAGCCAATCATTGTATGGGAGCTCAAAAAAAGCTGGAGAGACCACATTACAAAGATCTGAGCATCCAGCAACAAACAGGTTTGTGAGCAACACCACAGCACCAAGCTGTGTGGTGCAGTCAAAATACTGCAGGGAAGGAATGGGCATCCAGAGGGATCTGGACAGGCTTGAGAGGTGTGTCTGTGTGAACCTCAGGGAGTTCAACAAGACCAAATACAAAGTGCTGCACCTGGGTCAGGGTGATCCCAAGCACAGATACAGGATGGGCAGTGGATGGATTGAGGGCAGCCCAGAGAGGAAGGACGTGGGAGCGTTGGTCCATGAGAAGCCCAACATGACCCAGCTGTGGACACTGGCAGTCCTGAAAGCCAACCATGTGCTGGGAGCCATCCTCAGCAGTGTGGGCAGTATCCCTGGAAGTGTTCAAGGCCAGGCTGGATAGGGCTTGGAGCAACCTGATCTAGTGGAAGGTGTCACTCCCACAGCCAAGGGTTGGAATAGGGTGAGTTTTACCCATCACTCCCTGGACCCACACACGTGCCCCTTACCTGCACTGGGGGCTGCACTGCTGGCATGGGCTGGTCCAAGGAGGTGAAAGCAGACATGGCTGACATCAGCACCTCATCACTGACCAAGATGTTCCCCTGCACCAGGGTCTGAATCAAAGGTGATGGAGGAACTGTGATGTATGTAGAGATTTGCTGAAAGAAAAGAAAGATACACTGTTAACCAGCAACAGAACAAAACAATACCCAAAAAACAATGACACTGCTTTTTCCTGAGCCTCAGGGTCTCTGCTTTCACAGCCTCTGGTCAGCACTGAGCCACAGTAATTATCTGCAGCTTCCTGCTGAGTCTGTGGGAGTTCTTAGCTCCATAAACCTTCAGAAAGGAGGAAAAAATATCACAGTGGCTCAGAAAGTGGCCATTGGCTGCAAGTCAAATCAGGGGTTATTAAACAAGATCTGCAGGACAAACTGGTCACAGACAAGTTCAGGCCTCTCCTGGGTGCTTGCCCCAGCAAGGGAAGTGGAAAACTCAGGGAGGCTGCTCTGGCTCAGACAGTGAATGTCAGGCTCATGTCTTCAGACTGGACTCGGATTATAGCAGGGGAGGGAGGCTGTTGAATTCTTTGGTAGTAAATAACCTGTGTTTACAGCTCTGGGAAGAAGTACCATCCACTGGGGCTACATTAACTTGCAAAAAGCAGTTGCTTTGAAAGTACTTTGGAAGACACAACTGCAGGCACATTACATGTCATGCACCAGGGACTCACAGTGGAGGATTCTCTAGGGAACGAGAATCACTCCAGAGGGGATATTCCCCCAACACTCATCACACCATATTATGCAGGCTTATTTGCAAGAGTGAGAGAGAAGGGATGCAGGGCTGAAGCTGCTCTTCTTCTGCCCACAAGCCAGACCATGGCCCAGGGGACAGCAAGAGCCACGATCCCCTGAGCACTGCGAGAGTGCACCCAGGCTCTTGGCCAGGCTCTGACACTGAGGCTGTTCAGTGGAGCCAAGGTCTGGCTCCAGCACAGACAGAGCATGAAACCCCCTGTCCTGAAAAAAGGCTGTCAGACACTCCTGCTGGAGGAACCTCACTGCACAGGGTCCCACTTTAACCACAAGGTGAAAAGCCAACAAAGGGACAATAGCTGAACCTCCTAGAAAATAGCTCAGTCATGAGATACCACTGGATCCAAAACCATCACCCCAATGCCCCCCAGCCCCAAATCCAAGCAGCAGAGCAGCAGAGTCTGTGCCTGCAGCAGGTACCTGGCGGCCAGCACTGGGAGCCTGCTGCACCGAGGTGATGGACGGGGTGTACACGCTGTTGGTGGCCAGAGATACTGAGGAGAGGGACGGGGCACTGCCCTGGCACTGCTCTCTCTTGTGAGTCATGAAGGCAGGCAGGGAGTTGAACTGCTTCTTACACTTCCCACACAGGAACACGTCTTCGTCATCTGCAATGAAGAGCAGAGCTTTAGGCCTTGTCCTGCATTCTCCATGCTCCTCCCAGCAACCTCAGTGTAGGGTAACAGGCACCTTTGGATCTCAGCACCTCGAGAACATCCTTGTCAGGAGAGGACAGCTGCAAGGGCCAAGCTGTCCCTCCTTCCCAAGCCCAAGCTCTCCCTAAAGCCAAGTGATGTGACTGAGCCCATCTTAGTCCTGTTCCCATACACAAATCCCACTGTCTCCCTGGGACACACTAATCCCACTGTCTGTCTTCTCATCCCAAATACGGGAACAACCAGCCTTGCTCCTGTAGCACCCTCTGCTTTTAGTCAAAGCAGCTCCTTCCAAAGCATCAGCATTATGCTGGCTGAGGCAGATTTTATTACTCAGGTTGCACAAAGCACAAGAAGTACCTTGGATAAGGGCACAGAGTCACTGTCAGCTTGTGTCCTAACACCCCTCCACAACACTGCTGGTTTTTGGCACCTATGCCTCACATTAGAAGCAGAAAGAAGACAACCCAGTTACATGTCCCAGCTGAAATCTGCAGTGTTAGCAAACCACACACCATTTGCACTCTATCCAAGCAGATTCACAAGTCTGTTCCCCTGTCTGAGTCACAGCCTGAAGTTGACCATTCTTGGGGACACAGACTGTAACTCCTTGAGGGATAACTCCCCATCCACCCAGCAAATTCTAGTCCAGCACTGTGAGGGTCCACATGCACATAAATGACCAGTTCCCATATTCATTCACACAGAGATGTGTCATGACTGGAGCACTTGAACATCTCTAGAGGAGGAGGAGTGCATATTAAACAAAAAACATTACAGTAACAGGCAATAAATGTGGGGACAGTGGTTTCTCCCTCCCTTTGTGTCTTCATTGGAAGCTCATGGTCAAGTCTGTTGTCATGACTGTCTCCAAAAACATCACCGCTCACTTGGGCACTAGTCCCTTCCTCCTGCCCTGTCTGGTCCTGCTGAGGTTTCACAACACTCATAGCAGTACCCTACACACCCAGCTGTTCTGCCAGCTATGCACAGGAGATGTGCAGCCCTCCTGCCCCTGTCCTCTGTGCCAGTGCCACCAGGACTCACCCATGGGCGGGATGGCGGCGGAGGAATTGACATTGGGAGCAGACGGGTCCGTGACACCTCCTTGCCCATCCAGTAAGGACTGCACAGCCAGCACTGTCTGATTATCCATCCCTGAAAGGAGACACAAGCATGGATGGTGACCTGAACACAGCCAGACAGGGGTGTTTGGGCACTGCGAGCTCACTCCTGAGCCACTCTCACCTTCTACTCCACAGCACCAACTACCATACAACAGCAACACTCCCACCTGTCTTCAGAACTCCTCTGGTGCAAAAAGAGAAGGGAAGAAGGGCAAGGAAAGCCAAAAGAGGGTTTGGTTTCAGGCACTTGCTGCAGAGAGGAAGGATGCTTATAACCCTGGGTATGAAAAGAGCTGAGAATGTCACAGGGAGTGTGGGGATGTCACAGGGCAGAAGCCTAGGTGGAACTGCCGGGGATGCAGCACAGACACAGAGCTCGGGGCAGACAAAATCCTTGTGTGCAGCAGCTCTCCAGCAGCAGTGTCACAAATGCCTCCCTGTTTTCAAGGCCAGCATTCCCAGATTTGATCAGACACAGGGCACACACACCCAGTCAGATTTGTTGTTAGAATCAGCTTACTTGCTTTCGCACAAAAATTTTTAACTACAGCTAAAACGTTTTAAAATATTTCGGATAAACACAGAAGACTGGGACTGCTCATCTAGGGAGCCAACCTGGCCAGCAGCAGACCAGCCAGGTTGCCTAGCCAGACAACCTGGATTAAGCATGACACATTCTATTTAGAAACCGAATGTAAAGGACACAAAGGACAATCTGATTTTGGAAGAAAAAGAGCAAAAAAGGGGTGATTTTTATGCACCACTCCTTCCTATCAGTCTTTTATGACACAGAACTCACAAAGGAAGCAAATGGCACAGCAAGGTTGTATGTTAGATCTTGTGGATTAAGGGAGAGAAGAAAGCTGGGGGGTTCTTAGGTGTTTTTTCCCTTCCAGATCTTTGCAAAATGAAACTGCAAAGCTCTGAACTCAGAATTATGTGCCACAGGAAAGGAAAATCAATCAGTCTGATCACTCCTAAGCAGTGAGGTGAGGACTATGCTGAGATGAGGGGAGGTTGCTCAGCAGACAGCAGCAGGAAAGACAGAGAAGCACCATAGAAGATCACAGCATACAGGCTAGCACAGCAGGAACATCCACCACCCCAAGTTCCTCTCTTAAAATTTCTGCTGAACAACTGGAATGCTACCTTCTTGATGGGCAGTACCCATATAATCTACAGCCTTTTAAAGATACCCTACATACTCATTTCTCCTGCACTTCCAGTGTGAAGTATTTCACATTAAGATTCTGTGAACACCTTTTTCATCCTTTCACTGAGGAGATGCTGCAAACCCTGCTCATGTCCCTGGGAGAGAGCAGAGCACCATCCTCCAAGGCCATAAGCAGCTGCTGGAAGGCAGCAGATCCCACTACATCACACACTACCATCAAACTCCCACCATGCCTATGGGAAGCCTTTCACACAGATCACAGAGGCACAGCAAAGCTGCAGGTCCAGTTCAGCAAGCCTTGGCTTGCACGGAGAGCTGGAGCCAGCCCTGCAGCTCAGCCCCACTGGCAGAACACTGCTGGAACAGTGCTGGGAGGATCTCCTCACTCCAGCCAAAGCCCTGCTCTAAAATACACCTCCTTCTGCACAAAGAGCCTCTGGTCAACTGCAAAGGGAGCACTGCAGGCTTATGATGGCACAGCCAAAGCACAGAATGGCATGGAGCAGTGCTTCTCCAGCAAAGATAAGCTAGGAGGAAAAGAAGGGTAAAAAATTTAGGTGAAGTATAGTATGGGGATAATTGCAACTGCACAAACAGTGCCACTCTTGATATGCCTGGTGCTGAGCAACTGGGTTTCCTTCTGGCACAGAGTCAGATCTTCCAAGGGAAAAAGCCAAACAATTGCCTTGATCCCACAAGGAGGAAAAAGCTTCAGGAGAGGCCGAGACCCGAACACAATGATGCAGCAACATCGTCAGTGTTGCACTCAGCTGCTTGATGGAGAAAAACGGCCCAGGACAAGAGAAATATTTACTGGGCAAATCAGAGCCCCTGCGTTGCACTGAGTAACTGCACAGCACCACACTTCCCAGAGGGAAACCCCTGAGGACATGAAGGCAAGCTGGCAGTTACTTGGTTACATGGATGTCAGTCACAGCCATCCCCAGGAGAAAGCTCTGCATCGATCCTGCCCTGCCTACAGCCAGCACCCGCCTGCAGGACGCTGTTCAGCCATGGAACCTAAAAACCCCAGCTCCCTCTCTCCTGGCAGCAGCAGGTGCTGAGGCACCCAGAGCCTGACAAAACCAAAGTGATTTGGGGAAGCCAAGATAAAAGCACAGGGCTACTGATCTGTGCTTTTTTAATTTCCCTTTCAAACTTCTCTCAGCTGGAGATGAAACAAGACCATCCATGTCACCCAGGTGCTAATTTGCCCTTGTGATAAAGCCTTTTATTCTGACAGGAGCACCAGGTGCTTTAGTGACAGGTGAAGATGCACCTGTGCCCTGCAGCACCCTGAGACCAAGCTGCTCTAAGAATGCCAAGTCACCATCAGCTTGTAATCCAATCAACAAGACAAAACAAACAAGCTCAGGCGCTAAAAGCTGCCAATTGCTGCGGGCTTAAAAAAACCCCACTCTTTTTCAATTTGCTAAAAAGCTTTGCTGTCCTGAATGCTGTAGGGAAACTAACACAAAGAGGAGATTGCAGAGAGGAAACAGGGACCTGATTCTACACAGGGTGCTGCCAAATGCACTAAGTAACCTGAGAAAATAGAGAAAAATATTTACTCTCTGCTGCTGTGGTCACAGGTGATATTCAAAAGTACAGGTAATAATCCCAATGTCACACCTTCCAGGCAGTGGTGTCATGTAATGGAAAAGACATCTGTAATCCAATTTAGGAAATCAATGCCTATGAAATAGTTTCTCTCCAAAGAAACTAGCCCCTAGTCCAATGTCAGACTGCCACAGCTTGGCACGTCATCCTCGGATGGCACCTGGCTGTAACAGTGCCCCAACACTAAAGTGAGATGTATTTGAGCACAACCCGTTCACCCACACAACAGGCACTGCCCGGGCTGTGCCAAAGAGCACAGTCACCCCTCAAAATACACACGCAGGGGTCAGCACCCACCCAGGCACTATCCCTGGGGCTGGCACAGAGCATGGCACAGCAGTGGGACCGGCATTGTGAGCCTGGGGCATGGGGAGAATGGGAGACTCCAGCACGCAGGGACACGGGAGATGCAGGAGTGGTGAGAGTGCCCTGGACATTGGTGCTGCTTCCTGGGCACAGAGACGGGGGCGATGGGAATGCCCCGATGGGCACAGGAGCAGGGAGGGGGTGAGAGGGCCTGGAGCACCAGGGGCAGGATGGGGATGGAGCGTCCAGGAGCAGCAGGCGCAGGGCAGGGTTGGGATGAGCTGCCCCAGAGCAGCAGGCACAGGACAGGGAAGGCATGGGATGCCTTGGGGCGTCGGGCACTGGCACAGGGCAGAGATGCGGTGCACCGAGCACAGGGCCCGTGGTTAACGAGGGCTGCCCGGTGCCCAGGGCACTGCGCTGGGCGGTGCGGGGATGTGGCGGCGCGCAGGCAGGAGGTGGCACAGGGCCGGGGGAGCGAAGGTGACAGTGGCGCCGCAGGGAGCCGCGCACGGCGTGCCGAGGCCCGGGCTGCGGCGGGGGCTG
>WBNO01005927.1:26547-36601 GCA_013400575.1 Peucedramus taeniatus | reverse complement strand
GGGTGTCTGTCCCTCCCGTGGGGAGGGGTGGGTGCTGTGGCGGGGTGCAGCGGGGGCGGTTCCGCTCCCTCACCAGAAGCTGGGCTGGGATTGGGGTCCCCTTCGGGCCTGGCTCGCTGAGCTGCGTCTGCTCTTCTCCCTCCGCCTGGCCTCCTCCCGGTTTGCTGTGCTGGCTTGAAAGTAATAGATATTTGGCTAAATAGCCTTTTTCGGCTGTTAGTAGAATAGAAATACAATCATTTAATGGTAGAGAACAAATTCTATGAAATATCTGTTCACCTTGACAGTTATGGAGCCAAAATCCGTGCCCCGCACGCCCTGGTGATGACTTTCCTGTTCAAGAGTGGAAGGTATGTACACTAATTCTGTATTTTTGTGCTGTTGCTTAGAATGTTTTCATCACAGCTGTCCATTTTCCGTGTTTCTTGGGGGTTTAAAAAGCAGAAGGCTGTGTGAGCCGTGGTTGAGCCTTGTCCTGATAGTGAAACACTGACAAATATGTATAATTGAGGGATTTAATCACTTATGGACTGGTTGATGAGGACAGAGGGGGAGTTAGCAGATACCAACAGCAGTGTTCTTTCTTGTGTTGAAATATGGGAGCCCAGGCTATAGCAGTACACGTTGAGCCTTTCCCTGAGTGCCAGAGGTTTACATTTAGCAGTAAAAAAGTTTTAAAAGGGCTGTTTGAGCAGTGAGAAAACAAAACGCAGTCCATGGTCTGGGTAGGGCTGTGCTTTGATGAGGGCATTTCTCCTCCTTTCCAAGACATTGCTGGGGTGCCCAAGCCATCAGTGTAGGCCAGGGTGCAGTGCCCAGGCTGGGTGAGTGCAGGGTCCTGCCTTTTCTCTCCTGTAACTGTCTGTTTGTTTCCCTCAGCTTAAGGGAGAAGCTGAAATCCATTGCCCAGGCCACGTACGCTCACTCCCGGAACCTGGCCTATTTTGTGTTCACCTACAAGGGGCTCCTGGCAGCACAGTCCCGGCTGCAGGGGAAGAAAATCCCCTTTCACTCTTTCCTTGCAGCCTGCATCGGGGGCTGGCTGGTGTTTGGTGACAACAATCCCATCAACAGCCAGGTAAAGGCACTTGCTGGAAGTCTCTCTGGCCAGGAAAAACAACAGGAGTGCCACGAGCTGGTTGGTGGCACCCGTTTCTGGTGGTTCTGACCACAGAGCATTGCTCTTCTATCATGTTCTCTGCACAAGTTGCTGGTTTGACTGCTGTGCACTCAAGTCCCAGGTGTGGTTGTGTGTCTCCATGAGCACTGTGGGCAGTTGCAGTGCTGGAAGCTGAGGTTTGCCTCCAGGGCTGCACTGAGTTTGTAGGAAGGCAAGCAGGTGACCCAAAGCTCTGGGGTTATCCCAGCTGTCACCTGAGCTGTGCTCACTACCTGTGTTCCTGGTTTGGCCATCACAGGGTTAAACTCTTCACCTGAAGTGTTGTGAGTGTAGCACTTGATCAGGTAGAGCTGCACTGAGCTAAAGTGGCTAAACTGAGAATTAAACTGGCTAAACTGACAGCTGAACTGGCTAAACTGAGAACTAACTAAACTGGCTAAACTGAGAACTAAACTGAGAGCTAAACTGGCTAAACTAAACTGACAGCTAAACTGACAACTAAACTGGTTAAACTGATAACTAAGCTGACAATTAAACTGGCTAAGCTGACAATTAAACCGGCTAAGCTGACAGCTAAACTAAACTGGCTAAACTAAACTGGCTAAACTGGTAGAGAAAAATATTTAAAACTGATAACTAAACTGGCTAAACTGATGAAAGCTGCTCAGGGGGTGTTTGATTTAAAGCTGGTTGTTAACACACAGTCACAAACCAAGGAGTAAAACACAGAGCTGCAGATTAATCCAAAGTGCTCGACTTAAGCCAGGCCTGGTGTTGGGCTGTGTCCAGACTCCTGAGCTCACACCTGTTTGTCAGGACTGCTCTGGGTCTGTTCCATCAGCACCATTGGAGGTGGCAGAGCTGGGCAAAGACAGAAGTTGTGCAACTGCACAGCAGTGCTGCATGAAATGCAGGCTGGTGATTGCCAAATCAGAGCAGCAGGCTTTGGAGGAGACACAAATGGCAGAGTGCTGATAGGGGCAATGACAGCCTGTTTGCTTTGAAGTGGGGGAGTTGTTCCTGTCCCTCCTGGCTGGGTATCACTTGTGACCCCCTGGAGCTGGCTGTGCTCAGTGCTCACCCCTGGTTTCTCCCCCTGCAGATCATCATGTACCTGCTGTCCCGGATCCTGTTTGCTCTGTCCCGCCTGGCTGTGGAAAAGGGATACATCCCACAGCCCAAGCAGGATCCCTTCCCTCTCCTGGCTGCCGTGGTCTGGGGCACAGTGCTGTGGCTCTTTGAATACCACAGGGAGACTCTGCAGCCCTCCCTGCAGTCCTCCATGACCTACCTGTATGAGGACAGTGACGTGTGGCACGACCTGTCTGACTTCCTCATTTACAACAAAAGGACAGACAACAAGTAGGTGCTTCACTCTAAAACACCTTGGACTGGGATGGGACCTCCCAGCAGCTGATGGAAAAGGTTATTCTGTTCTCATGACCTGTGATTTTTTTAAATTAACATATATGAAGCAGAGTTGGCTCTTGTCTCCAGGCCAGAATGTTCTGATCAGTCTTTTGGCTCCTTTTGGAGCAAGCACATGCCCCACAGAAACTTGTTGCAGTCTGTTTTTAAGAATCCTTATTTTCCCTACAAGTGTGATGTTAGGGTTTGTTCTTTAAAAACTAAATATATTTATAAAATGACAGCCTGACACTAAGTGGAAAGTATGAAAACATGTTCTAGGGCTCATCTGAATGTTTATAAGTGTTTTTTTTCTGTGCTGCTGTGCTCACTGTGGTGTGATTGAGGGTGAAGGGAGTGGGGGCCCTGCTGAGCTCTGAAAGCAGGGCCATCACTTCTTCCTTGCTGTGGATGGCTGGAAATCGTGTTTGAACTGTTACAAGAACACTTGTGTGCTCCCTGAGAGAGTTCCTCTGCAGTTTTCCCTCAGGGAGACAATAAAATGTGTGAGAACAGAACTGTTAGGATTGTCTTGTACCAGCCTGGTAAATCAGGCTTGGAAAGACTATTTTTGCTTGGTTTCTTTCCTGCACTGGGGCTGAATCTGTGCTTCTGCAAAATGCACTAATGAATACCCTGTAATTATTTTAAATTTGTTGGTAAAGCTTTTTAAAGCTGCTTGAACTAAATACCAAAAACAGTTACACAACTTGGGCTCCTCTGTGACCAGGCCTCAGATCTCATGCTGGGGACTTGGTCTGTCCAAGGGAGCAACATTTCCCAAGCACTTTTATTTTGGTGGAGCATGACAAGGGTTTCTCTGAGGTCCAGAATCTGCCCTCCACAGCAGTGGAACGTGTTGGCTGTAACCAGATTTGAACCTGATTTTGTACCTGTAGTTTGTGCAGGCTTAATGGATTAATTTATTAATTATCTTCCTCTCAAAAACACTCTGCTGAGCCCCAGGATAGGGCAGCACACCCTGGGCTATGGCAGAGGATTGACTAGATAGCTGAGAAAGCACAAAAACTGGTTTAATTAATCAATTAATAAATTCAATCTCCTAATAGTGCAAGGCACTCAGCTGCCATATAACACTACACAGTTCACTCAATGATGTGCATTGAAATAATTCCTGCCACACTGGTTTGATGTGGTGATATTTCCAAGAGAATCATTAAATTCCCTGTTCCCTTTTGGCTCAGTTGGGACTGTTTGATTCACTTTCTATGTATCCACCTGCTTTTTCCTGACCTGCCCATGGCATTTTATAATCCTGCTGATGCTCTCTTCATCATCTTTTGAACTCTTTACCCTCCAGGCTCTGGCAATTTCTCCTATTCAATGGTACAGCTGAAACAGTACATTTAACTTCAGGGAGCTTCTGAGTAGAAAAAAAATCTCAATTTCTTCTTAAGTAATTTTTCCTTGTCCTCCTAAACTCCTTTATTACTGTTGCACATATTCAGAGTGCTGCTTTGCTCTTTATTTTTCCACTTTTCTTTGTCCATGCAAATCCATGATGTACATGGTACCCAAAAACCAAGATATTTCTTTGTCATAAAAACTCTCTATGATCCTTTCAACTTCTAATTTCATTGCTAACTTCTAATTAACTGCTCTTACAGTCTGGACTGAATAATTGAATTGGAACATCCATCAGACTCCATGAAAGCTTTAAAATTAGGAATTTGGTTTGTTTCTTTTGGTTAAATATTTTTCTCTGTATAGAGAAGTATAAAGACTCAATACAAAAAAACTGCTGAAGCTATGGGTGAGGTCTGATTCCTTTATAAGCATCTTTCCACCACTGCTGGGTATTTGAAGCATCACAATTTTTCTGTCAGAAACCTCAGTATTGTTCCATCTAAGAGCATTGGTGTTCTGCTAAATTGCTGAATTCCTGCAAGCTTTGATGGGATTTCAGAAAGCTGACAGCTGTGGCTTGGGAATTGCTCCCTAAAACTATTAAACTCACAAATCCTTGACCATGTGCAATTATTGCAGCAGAAGAAGCTGTGGGCTGGTTCTGTGAGCTGGGTGTCTCTGAGAAGGTTTTGATCTTGAATGTTGAATTTGTAGCTGGTATTTCTTTCTCTGAGACAGGCTTGTGGTTCCCTTAGAGGTGGAATAACCTTCCCCTGCTGGGAATTGTACCAGGGTGGCTGCTGGTGAAGCAGAGAAGGACAAGTGGCCTTTCCTGACCTTTTCACACTGCTCTCTAGAAAATAAACCCCAGCCAAATCCAGCGTCTGCAATCAGCCTGGCAGCAGTGACCATGACTTCTCCTTGGTTCAAAAGGCCCTTTTTCTCTTGGGAATCTCTCCCTAAGGAAAGCATGTCTGAGCCTGCAGCCATCTGCAGTGGAGCTGCAGGGGGCAGCTGCCATCCCTGGAAGGCCAGCTCCTCCAGGGAGCACAGCCCCTGGGCCTTTGCTGACTGTTGTTTTCCTGCTGTGCTGGGGCAGGACGTTAAGCTGCAAGTCACTGTTTTCCCCAGGGAAGTAATTGGGACAGTTCCTTAATGACATCAGCCCCCATGGCTGTTCCTGGGAGCAGATAGCTGGGGATGAGCCCCTTCTGCTGCCAAGGTGTTGGAACAATGCAGGCGTGTAGTAGGGAAGTGAACTAGAAGTAATTTGTCTGAGTCAGACTTTTGGGATATGTAAGTGACACTCCCTGCCCTCCCCCAGGGCATTGTGTGGGGAATGGAGTGCCCTGTTTGGGTTCCCCTTTTTATTAGCATTAAAAGCAAAGAAATAAAGAGACAGTTGGGAAGCCACCTGCGTATGGCCAAGTGTTTAAGGATCACAAAGAAGGGTCATTTTCTACCCCCAGCCCTGACTGGTTTTGAATTTTAAGATGAGCATGGGGTTGTTTGTCCACAGGAACTTTATTTTCCCTTGTTATTTCTTCCTTGACACCTCACTGATGCTGAGTGTCTCTAAAGAGGAGCAGAGTGGCTCAATCTTAGCTCAGTTTGTCAAAAGAGAGAAACACTGGATAAAATTGAAGTGTTTAAAATGATGCTTCTCCCTCAGATTTTAAGCCTCTCTTAGAGGCCATTTTAAAGGTTAATGAATCAAACTGATCAAAAGTTTTCAGCAATCCTGAGCTTTTCAAGCAGCCTGACTATCCTGGGCTATTAATCATTTATTTTATGAAGGAACAAAGCAGGCTCAGGGTTATTTACTGCTGCTGCCTGCTGCCCTGGCATACCCACTGTGCTTCCCTTCCCTTTGGAGGACAGCTTGTGTGCTGGGGCTGGCTCTGGGGATGGCTGGAGAACCCTTTCCGGGACAATTGCATTATTTAACAAAGGTGAAAATGAGACAGCTGCCTGACATTTGGGTTAGGGAAGGTTTTCTGGGCTGTGTTTGATGCTGGCAGTGAAGGAGAGGGTATTTCTAAGAGCAGAACCTGTGTTTGGCTCGAGGAGGCTGGGGCTGCTAGAAGGTGTGACCCTGTGTCTGTAGTGGGACAGTGCATTTGTCCTGGCCACCATCCCTGTGTCTGTGCAATAACCAGAGAACTGGCCTGTTCAAGGCATTTAGCAGAGAATTATGGGATGCTTCAAGTTGGATGGGACATTAAAAACCATCCCAGCCCCTGCCAAGGGCAGAGACACCTTCCAGTAGCCCAGGGTGCTCCGAGCCCCATCCATCCCTTGGACACTTCCAGGGATGGAGCAGCCACAGCTTCTCTGGGCACCCTGTGCCAGGGTGGAGAGGGTGCAGAGAAGCTTTGATATTGGTGCTGTGAGACTTTCCTGCCCTGCTAGAGTAGGTCAAACTCTGCTTTACACCCAGCTGGGTGTGGGTAGAAGGGCAGAGATGATCCCTGGCTGCTGGAAGAGACCCAAAGCAGAGCCCCCCCTGTGCAGAGTGAGCTCTGCAGCCAGCTGGGAGCTGCCTGATGCTGCTGGAGCAACCAGAACCCTCACCCAGGAGAAGCTGCTGGGACTCCAGCTCGTTTTCCCTGCATCAGCACAAAGGTGACCTTTGGATAATACCCCGAGCTGTGTGCTGCTCCCTGTTTGTCAGGTTGTGTTTGTCTCCCTGGCTCATGCCAGCCTGAAGCTGAATGTGTTTTCTGATGCTGCTTTTGAAACCCAGCAGATAAGGGAGGAGGGAAAATAAGGCGTCATGTCTGTCTGCCACTGTTAATATTTTTGGGGTGTTAATCTTGAGTTTTCAACCTGTGTGTTCCTACCAGATTGGTGGAGGAGGTAACTTTTTTCTTTACTTAGAAGGATTTTCATGTCTCTGGTGATGAGGAGGGAGAAAAACAAACTAAAAGCTCTATAATACAGGTACTATTACCTCTGCTTTTGATATCTATTTTGTATTCATAATTGCTGTGTAACCCAGGCCCTGATTTTCTGACAGCATAGAATAAACTAAAGAACATAAACTCAGGTAACTTATGTGACATTGATCAGAATGCTTGTAGAAATATCTCGGGTTTGGGTTTAAAACAATAAAAAGAGAGGGCAGGGGTTGTTGACATGGCTCTGTCCACTATGAATCACCTTCTTGTGGTCATTATTTCTGTATAATCACTCTTTGAATATTACAATACTGTGCTTTGTCTAAAAATAAAAATCCTAATTTTTTGTCTTTTTTTACTGTCATCATTTTTAAGCTAAATCCATGAAGCAATGCTTGATTATTGCATGCCTGTAGTCCTGGATATAGAGAAGTCATGCACAAGGTGCAGTTTTGGCATGGCTTGGGCTCTGGTGCTACCAGCTTGGAAACAACAGCCAGTGCTGCTTTCACCCCACCATCAGATTTAATTCCTGCAGGGGTGAGGATGCCAGCTGCAGAAACACTTTGGGATGGCTGACACCCTTTACAGATAGAGAAAATAAGAATGTCTGTGGATGGTTTTGCTGCCTCTTCCAAGCTAAAAGTTCAGAGGGAGTGTGCTGTAGAGGTGACTGCTGTGGTAGTGGGATGAAGCAATTGCTGAGTGTCTCTAAGACCAAACCTCCAGCTTTGTAGCTGTTGGAATGCTGGAGTGTCCAGCCTGGGCCCATGGGAAGCCAAATTAACACCTCCAAACTGATGCCTGTCCTACCTTCAAGTGTTTATTTCCTCCTCACAGAGCTCATACTCTCTCTGAGCCCTTGTTCTGCTCCACGTGTAGCTCTGGGTGACCTGTAGGTTTTGTTCTAACAAAAGCAAAAGTGTTCCAACGCTTCTGGGTTCTCAGTGCCAGTGACCATGTGGTGGGAAGTGAACCTGGACTGGCTAGGGGCACTAAGGAGAGATAGAAGCTAGAGCCTGGCATATTCCCAGATCACTCCTGGATAACCCCCAGGCTCCCCAGAAACACTTCAGCCTCTCTGTTCTTCCATGGGTGAAGGTTCTTCATTTGAGTGAAGGAAATGGAAGAGCCTTGTGCAAGGGAGTGGCTTTGAGTGTTTGTGGTGCTCTGGCTCAGAGGAAGAGACAAGGCTGCCCTGGCTGGGTGTGAAGAGCAGAGCAGGAGGGAGCAGGCTCTGTGCCCATGGCTTCCACTGAGAGACTCTGCATGATGTGAGCTTTAAAAACAGATGCCAACACAGGAGAGGAGGAGATGGCACTGCCGAGTCTGGTGTGCCCAGCATCCAAAAGAGGAGCTGACCTGGTGTCATCTTCTGTAATACGTGCAAGGGGACAGGCACTGCCTGGATTTTGGGACTGGGATCTGAGAGGAGACACCTAAATCTGGGCTGCTCCTTTCTGCCACAAGCCAGCTTTAGACAGTCAGTGCTTCCAGAAAATCGCTTTGGTTTGCACAGAAGAACAGTGATGGCTCAGGTGGCAGAGGTGAGGGACTGTAGGGTCAGGGCAGCAGGACTGGGGGGGCTCTGGGCTTTCCCCAGCTGCCTGTCCCCACCACAGGCAGATTGTGCCGCACTGCCAACTCACCATCTTGGGAACAAACCAGTGAACTGGGAACAGGAGACCGCAGGGGAGTCCTGCTCTCCTTCCCTGTGCCAGCTCAGCACAGTCCGTGTGGGAGCTGGAGGCAGGAGTGACTGCCATGGCAGGGACAGTAAATGTGCTCCTGGGACAGTGCCCTTCACTGAGCACAGGGCTGCGGGTTTGCCTCCTGCCGGCTCTCCTCCCCCTACTCCCGCTGCCGGCTGATTTTCCAGCGCAGGTACCAGCTGTGCTCCAGCTGCAGCCTTTTCCCTCGCCCTGAGTCTATCCCGCAGTGCCAAACCCACCCAAACTCAGCGAGTGCCGCGGGCTAAATCCTGCTGGGGCACCAAGTGTCTGAGCAGCCTTGCTGATGCTGTCCAGGGCAGTGCCGACAGGGCTTTATCTGCGAGCAGCACCTGCCACGCAGCTAATCTTGGGAGCACGTCTGCACTCCTCAGCGGGGCTGCCGGGCCCGGGGGAGCCTGCAGAATTCATCTGCTTCCCCTCATCCACATGCAAGGAAAGGCCCTGCCCGCCCTTCTCCCACCAGCGTTTTTCTTTCATTTGTCTCCACGGCCGCCCCTTTTCGCGCCGCCGGCGCTGAAAGCCTCGGAGAAGTGGCAGCGCAGCCTCCGGGAGAGAGGGCAGAGCTGCTCCCCCCGAAAAGCTCCTGCATGAATTAGGGGGGTGAAGGCAGCCTTTGTGAGCCGAGCGGGAGCAGCTGGTGCGGCAGCTGTGTCCCAAACCCTGCCTCATCCCAGGAAGCGCCGGGCTGAGGCTCCCCAGGGATGGGGAGAGCACCGCCAGCCATGCGCTCCCGCCCGGCTGCTGGGGTTGCCTTTTCCCCCTTCCCCAGATGGAAGAAGCATTAACTGTGTGCAAACATCTGGTCTAACTGTTGCTTATGCTTCGTAGTAATGATGATATTGCAGTGGAAGGGCTCTGGAGAGTGGGGCCTGGAATATTAGAAGGGCCAAGTGTTAATTAAGTGTATTAATTTCCTTTAAGCAAGGCAGCGTTTCTGTTTGCTCTCTGCTGATGAAGAAATGAGGCACAGCGAGTTGATTTGATTGGTCACGGACATGCACCATGTTACTGCTGTATTTAAGGATGGAGGGATCCAGGGAAATCACGGCCCTGCTCCGCGTTGGCCATCCCCAGGGGAACTGCAGCCACTGCCAAAGTATCCAGCATAAAATCCTTTAAAGCCAGAAACCTGTTAGGCCAGCACAGGGGTACTGCATGTCAGGATCTGCTCTGCAGCAGAGGAGTTAACTCATCCCTGCAAATGCCTCCTGCATCCCACGCACTGCTGGGAAAAACAGCCCTTCTCCTGCATCCCGGGCAGGTCAGGCTTGGCAGCGGGGCCGGGGCAGGAGCCAGGGCTGGCTCACAGCCCTGCCTGGCAGCAGCAGGGGCTGGGGGCCACTGTGCTCCTCCACCAACCCCTGGGGCAGCTCATGGGGGGCACAGAGGGGTGAAGCCCTGGGCTTGGCTCAGCGGGGGTTTGGGTGCCTGGATCAGACCCCGCTCCACACTTTCCCCATGAGCTTCCCCACGTCTGGGCCCTGCAAAAGGCCTAATTTTTAAATGCCTTTTTAATGTTTTTTTTT
>WBNO01005927.1:0-24452 GCA_013400575.1 Peucedramus taeniatus | reverse complement strand
CCGCCGCCGCTCCGGAAGCCGCAGGCCCGGGCGCCGGGCCGTGCTTTGCCTCCCCACCCACGGCCCACGCCGGCTTTGGGGCGCTCCCCGCAGCGTGGCAGGGCCCCCGCGGTTGGGACAGCCCCCCATCCCCGCCGGCCGCCGTGACAGCTCCTGTCAGCCCCTTCCTGCCGGGATCTGGGGTGTCTGTATCCCGCAGTGCTGAGGGAGCTCCTCACTGACACCCTGCATCAGCAGTGCAGCCTGGGGGGTCCCTGTGCTGACCCCGTCCCTTGCAGGTGAAGAGGAAGCTGAACTTGGAGACGGATCACCAGTACATAGCGGAGAGCCTGCCAGTGAGCCGGGGCAAGGCCAGGAACCCTGCTAAAGGTACCAGCTCCACACCCCTGGCCCCACTTGCCAGCCCACCTCAGAGCAGAGTTCCAGCAGCCCCACTCTGCTCCCCCAGGCTCATCCCTGGTAGGTTCTTCCAGGCCCTTTGTGTCTGCTGTGGATGGGCTGTCCCTGGGGCTGGCCTGCCTCTGTCCACTCTGCACACCCACTGCTGTGCCCTGTGCTGGTGGCATTGCTGTCCTGCCCTTCTGCTGGGCTCCACACTGGCTCTGTCCCTCCCTGTGGGATGGAGCTGTAGGTGCCAGCATGGGGTCAGTGCAGGGCCCCTGGTTGTCCTGCTTTTATCTCCCCCTGAGCCCTGCCTGGCACTTGGTGTCTCACAACAGAGCACAGGTGTCACAGCCTGTGCCAGGTGCTGCAACATCCTTCCTGCAGGGCATTTGGGCAGCTCACCCCATTGCCCTGGGAAAACAGATTGGGTTTGGGGTGCCAGTCCTGGTCACTAGTCCACAAGCCACCTGCAAGTGTGGCAGGAGTTTTGTGACCTGTCAGCTTCAGTTCTGGGTTTCCCTTGTGGCTAAATGACACTTGTCCTCCACGTCTGGCAGGGACAAAGTCTCCTGGAGAGAAGTCCCGCTATGAAACCTCCCTGAACCTCACCACCAAGCGCTTCCTGGAGCTGCTGAGCCAGTCCCCAGATGGTGTGGTGGACCTCAACTGGGCTGCTGAGGTGCTGAAGGTGCAGAAGAGGCGCATCTACGACATCACCAATGTCCTGGAGGGCATACAGCTCATCACCAAGAAGTCCAAGAACCACATCCAGTGGCTGTATGTCCCCTGGCTCATGGGGCTGTGCCTGCCTGTTCCTGGGGTGGGGGAGCTATCCGGGTGGAGGAGGGCCTTACTTGGGTGGAGAATTTCAGGGCGGGGTCCCCAGAGCTTCTGCTGGTGGCCACCTGTGGGGAGGGCTGTGCTCAATGGCACGAGGCTCCTGCGAATCCCCCTGGGGCTCCCCGAGTCATCCAGGGGAGTGGAGGGCTGCAAAATCCCTGCAGGGCTGGTTCCCTGGGTGCGGGGTGGGATGTGGCCTGGCCTGGGTGGGGCACAGGAAGCCATGGGGGCTGGCTCCTGATGGACACGGTGCTCCCCAGGGGCAGCCAGGCCAGCGTGGGAGCGCCAGGCCGGCACCGGCTGCTGGAGAAGGAGCTGCGGGAGCTGCAGGCAGCCGAGCGGCAGCTGGATGACCTCATCCAGATGTGCACGGTGCAGCTGCGCCTGCTCACCGAGGACCCCGCTAACCAGCAATATCCTTTGGTTGTGGGGCGGGGCTGGCTGGGGAGCGGCTGTGGTTGAGCCCCTGTGTCACGGGCGGGGCGTTTCTCACCCACATCCTCCTGTCCCTTCCTTGACCCACCCCACCGCAGCCTACGTGACCTGCCAGGACCTCCGCAGCATCGTGGACCCCGCGGAGCAAATGGTGATGGTTATCAAAGCCCCCCCAGATACCCAGCTGCAGGTCTCAGACCCAGCAGAGGTGAGCTGGGGTCACGTTCTGCTCCTCCTGTGCTCTCCCTGGACAGCCCGGTGTTCCCTGGGCGTCCCTGTGCCACCTTGTCTCACTCCTGTCCCCTTGCCCAGGCGTTCCAGGTCTCCATGCGAAGCACTCAGGGCCCCATCGATGTGTTCCTCTGCCCCGAGGACAGCTCAGAGGTCTGCAGCCCCGTCAAGAGCCCCTTCAAAGCCCCTGCAGAGGACTCTTCTTCCAGCCCTTCACAGCCCAGAGCCTCCCTGCTCCTGCATCCCGCCCAGGATGTGAACATGCCTCTGCTGCCTGGAGAGCAAGGTGGGGCTGGGGACACGAGGGGGCTGAGGAGACGAGGGGCTGGGGACACAAGGGAGCTGGTGGGATGTCACAGTGGCTCTCATCAGCCCCTCTGCTGTTGGCACAAGCAAGGAGCTGGGATGGTGCTCAGGCATCCCAGCAAGGCAGGGAGGTGGGAAGGCAGCATCTGCATAGCCAAAACAGCTTTTTTTGGGGTTTCTTTGGAGAGTATTGTGGGATTTACAGCTGCTTTCCATCCCCACAGAGGCGCTGCTGCCAGGGCCGAGCGCGCTGCCCGGCAAGAGCCCTGAAGAGGAGGAGGTGAGCCTGTCCCCACTGCCCTCCATAGACATCCTGCTGGAGCAGAGCAGGGAGGAGCTGGCGGGCTTCTTGGCTGATGAGTTCATCAACCTGTCGCCGCCGCAGGCACAGGACTATCACTTTGGGCTGGAGGAGGGCGAGGGCATCAGCGAGCTCTTTGACTGCAACTTTGGGGACTTCACCCCCTTGGACTTCTGAAGCTGTGCCCTCCCGGGTGCTTGGGGGAGCTGCCAGGGGAGGGGCAGCCCTGGCAGGGCAGGGCAGGGCAGCCCCTCTGGCTCCAGCACCCGCTGTTCCTCCCCCATCCCCTTTTGCAATATTTTCTCGTTATCCCTCCAGCCTGGCGGGGGCCGCTGGCATCCCCAGCTCCAGCCCCACGAGGAGGATGCCAGGGTGGGGTTCCCACCTCGGGGGACCCCCCCACAGGGCCCTGATCAGGGGCAACTGCCCAGGGCAGAGCCACTGCCCCCCGGGAGCCCGTTCCAGAGCTTTAAGCAGTCCTGTGTATAGATTAATGATTTGATTAATTTATTATTGTCCCCTGGGGACAGCGTTTCATTTCCATGGGGGTTTGGGTGGGCTGTACAGCAGAGTGGGGGTGCTGAGAGTTTGTGTTGTGCCGGGAGGGGGTGGTGGAGATGTGGGGGGTGCTGGGTCAGGGCTGTCCCCCTGCGTGGGGGGCTGCCCACAGCCCGGCTGAGTGTGGGGTATTTATTTATTATTTATGGCATGTGGAGCTCTCCCAGGACATGGAGGGGGCAGGAGGGAGCAGGAGGACAGTGCTGGTGGGACAAGGAGGGTGCCACCAGGGTCTCACCAGCACATCCTGGCTTTGCTTGTGTCCAAAAGGGGCTGGCAAGGCCACGGCTGTGGCAGGTGGCTGCGGGAGCGGGGATGGGGCTGGGTGGGACTGGTGGCCCTGGGACCTGTGACCCTCAGGGGACACACAGGTGTCACGGGGAGCGTCTCTGCAGGTGAGCACCCAACGCTGTCTCCAGGCTTTCCTTCCCCTCCCTACACAGCCCTTCAGCCTTTTGGCTCTGGCTCCCCATCCCGAGGCCACTGGGGCTGGGAGAGGAGGGGAGGGGAGGGGAGGGGGCTCCTGGGGTCCCCCTGGACCGAGCTGGAGACGCACTTTCACTTTTACTGCCATTTAACAAGCTTGTGTTCCTCTGAGCTTTGTGTTTAATAAAGGTTTCTACTGACTCTGCCCTTTGCTTGTGCTCAGGTGCCTGGGGGTGTGAGGGGTGGTGGGGACCTTAGCTGGGAAACCAAGAGGTTTGGGGTTATTTTGTGGTCTGTTTTCCACTTTGAACTTGAAATCCATGACCAGTTATGTCTGTACCTGGGGCTGCAAGAGGTGCTCGGTCCTTGGTCCCACACAGGGTGGGATCTGGGCCTGATCCTGCCCTCCCTGCTCCTCCAAAGAGGCTGCAGGATGGGGTGATGGGTCTGCATGGGGTTCGCTTTCCTTCCAGCACCCCCTGTCCTGACTTGGCTCCTCTCTTGCTTGGTCCCCTCCTCACCTTCCCCCTGGTTTTGGGGCAGCATTTTCCTGGCTGTGGCTGCAGCATGGGGCCATTGTGAAGCCACTCCATCCACTGAGTTCCCAGCTTTCCCCATTCACCCAGCTCTTGGTGCTGCTCAAGGCACCTGCTGGCACCAGTTTCTGGCCCAGAGCTGGAGGTTCCTGTGTCCTTGCTCGCTGGGGACACGCTGTCTGCCAGCAGAATGTGTGCCCTGATTCCCTCTGCAGCACTCCAGGACTGAGGGGCATTGGGGACCCCCAGGGAGGGATGCTTGGAGTTGCCAGGGGCTCCCTGGCAGCCAGGATGGGGCTCAGCAGGGCCATGGCCACTGCCCTAGTGGCAGCCAGGGCTGTGCTACTTCCTGCCCGTGTTTGTGCACTTTCTCCCCTCCTCCTGCCCAGCCTCCTGCCTGGTTTTCCTTTAAACAGCCTGATAAATATTTCACCCTGGCCTTGTTGTGTAAACTCATCCTGCTCCTGCAGGGCAGGGAATGGGATCCCAGGCTCAGGACAGGTGCTGGGTGGCACAGGGAGCCCATCACCACTGCCTGCATCCTCCTCCCACACCTCGGGCAGTCCCTGGCTGGCTGTGCTGCCCCTGGATTGCTCTCACAGGGGGACACGTGTGGGGGCAGCGGGCAGGTGTGGGGTGCCAAACCCCACGGCTCAGCCCCGCACACCATTCCCTTCCCCAGCTTTCCCAGCCCTCCAGAGCACGCCAGGGCCCTGCCAGCTCCAAAGCAGTGCCCAGCAGGGCAGTGTCACTCGCAGGCTGCCGTGGGTGACCCCTGTGCCTGGGTGGGAAGAGCTGGTGCTTGTCACGCTGTCAGCCCTTGGAACGGGGCTTTTTCAGACGATGGCACTGGAACAGTGCTCCTGCTGCTCCACCCGTGGCACTCCACAGAGCCAGGGCAGCGGCTGGAGGGGCACAGACCCGGGTCCCTGCCTGCCCTGGCCCCGTGGCTGGGTTTGTCCCCTGGGCTGGCAGGTGCTGGAGGTTTTATGAGCCCTGCAGGGTGCCCAGCCCAGCCATATGGCAGCTCCTCCCCGGCCATCCCTCCTCTGCTTGGTTCCTGGTGATGGATGGTGATGATCTGCACTGTTGCCAAGGGGAGAGACCCCGGTTTAGGACACGGTTTTTGGGGGCCAGGAGGCACAGGGAGAGGGGAGAGGACTTGCACTGCCATCCCGAGCTCCCCAGGGCTGCTCCCACCCCCAGCAGCAGCACAGCTCTGCCCCTTCCCCCGAGAGAAGGCAAAGCTCTGGGAGGGCACCACCATCGCCCTGCCCTCGCAGGGACCCTGCTGGGATGCCAAAGCCTCGGCATTCCCGACCCCCTGCAGGCGGCCCCGGCAGGGCCAGGGCTGTGTCCCCCTGCGGCAGCACAGCCCAGCCCTGGGGGCTGCTCCACCTGAGCCACGGCACCGCAAAGAGAACCACTCTGCCTCCCAGGATGATTCACGATGCAGCTGAAGGGCTTCCCTCTGCTATTTCGGATGGCTGGAGAGGGAGCTGATGGGAGCTGCTTTGGGAGAGCACACGGCAGCGTTGGGAAGGGGCCCCAGGCACCGCCCGGTTTGATTTATCTGCTCCAAAGATGCTCTGCTCTGTCAGGAGATGGGCACCTTGCACACACCCTGCCTGCTCCTCGGCCTCTCAGCTCATTGCCAGGCAGTGTGACCCCACAGGGACCATGTCCATCCATCCAGGCTGCTGCTGGGCTGCAGTGGACAGTGCAGGGCAGGAGCTGGCCCCGGCGCTGAGCCCAGGCAGCCCCTGGGTGTCCTGTCCCTGTGCTGCAGGGCTGCGAGCTGGGGGAGGCAGGAGCTGACTAAAGGTTTGTACCTTTGGTGCTATCCCCCTCAGAGGGTCCTAGAGGGGTTTGGGGTCTCTATAGGTGGGGGTGTCCTGCCCCACCTCTGCATCCCACCCCACCCTTCCCTATTTCCACTTCCAAAAATGCCTCCAGTTTCCTCCACGAGGAGGGAGCTCAGGGAGCTGAAGAGCAGCACTGTTTATTTCTGGGATGCTGTTGAGTGGGTGCTTCCTTTAATTCCTCCCCGCTGAGGTGCTGTGGAGCAGAGCAGAGCCCTGGTGTCCCCCACAGCTGGGGCCATGTCCCCGTTCCTGCTGTGGCTTTCTGGGAGCTGGGAGCACCCATTCCCTCCTGCCATCAGCAGTCTGCCCTGAACTTCATCCTCACTCTCAGGCTGCTCCTTCCCCCATGGAAACTCCTGCTGACTCCCAGGGATCCCAAGTGTGGATTTTTGGGGCAGATTGGAGTGCAGGAAGCCCTTCCAAGGGCGGGGGGGGTTTGATCCATGGCAGAGCCTCACCATCACCCAAGCCCCTTCCATGCTCCTTGGCAAGATGAGCCCCTGTCCCTGCTACACCCCTTGCCTGTGTTTTGTTCCTGCTCCCATTTCAGCTGGGTTTGATGATGGCCATGCTCAACACCTCCAGCCTTGGGCCTCTCTGCCTCCCTGGGACAGGGACAGCCCCGTGCCAAGGGCAGTGAGGGCACGTGCACCCTGGAGCCCTTGGATGGCCCTGCCAGGGCCCAGGTGTGCTTCTTCCACCTCTTTTGCCTTGCACACACCTGGAACAGCTGGGAGATGGTAAAAATAGCTGTGATGCCGTGGGCTCAGCTTGGAGCACAGCATCCCAGAGGGAGCAGGAGGAGAGCGAGCTCCACGTGCTGCAGCTCGGTCACGTTGGGCTGGGGAAAGAGCTTGGATCTGAGACCTGGCTTAAGCAGAGCTGAGCTCAGCAGTCAGGGTGTCCTGGAGAGCTCCATGTGAAAGCAGAGGGAAGCAAAGCCTACCTGGGATTTTGCAAAATCCAAGCAAAACTGGTTCATGCCCCTTTCTGAGGAAGCGAAACCCTGGAATGCAGGCACAAGCCCTCAAGTGCCAGGCAAGGGATGGGGACAGCTCCTCCTCCTCCTCCTGCTCATGTCCCCCAGCCTGCAGGGGCAGGGGGGGTTCACATCTCTGGAGGCACTGGGATCCTGGCATGCTGCCCCAGAGGGAAGCAGCTCGAAGCAAAGGCTGCTGGCACTGAGGGCATGGAGGAGCTGCAACTCCTTTGGAACCATCCTGGGTGTCAAGGGACCACTCCAGGGCTACCAAAACCACAGTGGGACTACCTGTGGTCAAACTGGGGCCAACCCAGGGCCAACTGAGGAAACCAGGACTTTCCCAGTGCCAACAGTGTCCATGCTGGGACCATCTGTGGTCAAACTGGGACCAACTGGAATAATCAGGGCTATCCCAAAGCCAACGGTGACTGCACTGGGACCACCTGTGATCAAACTGGGACCAGCTGGGACCACAGTGGGACAACCAGGGCTATGCTAGGGCCAGCCATGACCACACTATGACCACCCATGGTCAAACTGGAGCGGCCCCAGGGCCATCCGGGGCAACCAGGGCTACCCTGGGGGGAAGAGCAACCATGCTGGGACCACCCATGGCTCAGCTGGGACCAACTGGGGCCACATTGGGGTGATCAGGGCTGCAGTGGGGCCAACAGCAACTACACTGGGACCACCCACAGTCAAACTGGGACCACTCAGGGCCTCACTTAGGGCACCCGGGGCTACGGTGGGGTCAGCAATGATCGCACTGGGACCATCCATCACCAGGCTAGAGCCACCCTATGGCCAGCTGAGGCACCCAGCGCTACTGTGGGGCCAACAGCGATCACCGACACCACCTGTGGCCACACTGGGATCCGCTGGGACAACCAGGGCTACTGTGGAGCCAACAGTGAGCCCTGTGGCCACACTGGGACACTCAGGGATGGTCACACACCCCAGGAGTGGGAGCGCACTGGGCTGTACTGGGTCCAACTGGGACCGCCCCAGCGGCGAGCGGGCACCGGGACCCAGCGCGGCCCCGCCCCCCTCCCCTCCACAAAGCCCATTGGTGGTCATTGGTGCCAATCACAATCAATGGCCAATCGTATGGCGGCGGGGGCGGGCTCTCCGCGGAGCCAAAGTTGGCTGGGGCGGCGGAGCCGCTCGGCTGAGTCGGGACGAACCGAGCCGGGACGAACCGAGCCGAGCAGAGCCGAGCCGAGCAGAGCCGAGCCGGGCCGTGCCGAGCCAGCCGTGCCGAACCGAGCAGAACCGAACCGAGCCGAATCGAGCCTAACCAGCCCTGCCGAACCGAGAAGAGCCGCACCGAACAGAGCCGAACCCATCCCTACGGCTCCGCACCGAACCCGTCCCTCCGGCACGCAGCTGATCCCTAAGGCACCGAACCAGACCCATCCGTACCGCACCGAGGCCGTTCCTTCCGCACCCAGCCCATCTCTCCGGTACCGCATCGAGCCGTGCCCTGAGGCACCGCACCGAACCGAACCCATCCGAACAGCAGCGCCCCGTGCCCTGCGGTACCGAACCGAACCCATCCGAACAGCAGCGCCCCGTGCCCTGCGGTACCGCTCCGCATCCCAGGGCACCGCACCGCCCTAAGGCACTGCACCCTCCGGCCCCGCACCGCTCCCCGCGCCCGCCGGGACCATGATGTCGTGTGCCGAGCTGCTGGCCGTGTGCCTGCTCTCCGCAGATCGCGGCCCCAAGCCCCACCGCCAGCCGCTGCCCATCTTCCACGACGTGAGTACCGCGGGCGGAACCCCCGCACCCCTGCCCGGCCCCGGGGGAGCCGCCGTGCCCCCCTCGGGCTGAGGCTCCTTCCCGGGGGAACCGGCCCGAGGGACGCGCCCGAGCCAGCCCGGGGCTGTGCGTGCTCGTGATGGCTTCAGTGATGATGCCGTGTCCTCCTGCTGAACGCCGGGCCTCCGGGAGGCTGGAAACAGCCCACGCCTCATCCAGAGCTGGCTGTCACGACTCCCGCAGCGGGAGCGGTGTGGCAGGAACGCTGGGGAAGGTTCCCCGGAGCTGTTCACAGCCGTGGGACCCAGCAGAGCTTCGCTGCGGCAGCCCCCGGGTGCAGCCCCCGCCGCAGTCCCTGTCCCGGCCCGCTCCCGGCGCTCCGGGATTGTGGAGGAGGATGCTCCCTGCGGGTTGGAGGTCGCCTGGGCATCCTGGCGGCTGTGGGTGGCACGGGGGAGTTGGAAATGCAGGTGGTGGCTGTCTTTGTGTTCAGAGATGCTGGCACAGTTCCTCCTGTCACAGTTCCTCCTGTCACAGTTCCTCCTGTCACACCGCGTCCCCTCCAGGCCGCGGCCGCGCTGCTCCTGTGACAGGGGCCGGGGCTCCGGGGGAGGCGGCTGCGTGCCAGCCATGTGCCAGGGCCAGTGGCACAGCCCGGGCCACAGCCACCTCTGGAGCACCTCCGCGGGGCTCGGCGCTCCTGCTCCTGCCCCAGTCTCCCTGGTGACAGAGCCCTGGCGTTGCCGAGTGTCCGGCACCGCTGCGCTCCGAGTCACCCTGTGACCAAGGCGAGGTGGGGGCAGAGGTGCTGCCCCTGCCCTGCCGCAGGGAGGAGGAGCAGAAAGCCAGCGAGGGTTCAGGATGAAGGCTGGTGGTGCCCGGGCACCTGCACAGCCCAGCTCGGTGCCAGCTGTCACATCCCAGCTGTCGTGTCCCAGCTGTCGTGTCCGTCCTGACCCGCTCCAGGTTCACCCCCGTGCCCCAGTGCATCCCTGAACGGGAACAGCAGATCCCGGGCAGCACTTTGGGAAGGTGAATGCCACCTCTGGTCCCGTCCAAGGCCTCCTGGCATGCCCAGGGAGGCGCTGGGATGCGCGGCTCCCTTGGCTGCCGGCTGGGGGTCAGGGTCTCTCTCCTGCCTGGGGGGTTGGGGCTGCCAGGCTCTCCAGCCAGCATCATTAACCGCACTAATTACTTGGCTGAGGGAGGGTGGGCAGGAGAGGGCGGGTGGTGACAGCTGTGTTCCAGCTCCGCTCCTCAGGGCACTCGTTGAGTCGCACATCCATCCCTCAGGGTGTCATTAAAGCAATTAAAATGGGAAATGTTAACAACGCTAGCAGCTGCTTTCCGGGTTCTGACGGCTTTTCTTCCTCTACCCTGCGACTCCTTTGCTCCCACCTTTGCTCCAGAGCTCGGCAGGGTGAGTTTAATCCCTGCACTTTTGGGTCTGGGCACTTGGCCGGTGCCCAGCTGCCCCCAGGCTGGTCGGGATGAGCATCCCACGGCAGCAGGGCAGGAGCCCCGCAGATCCCGGCAGCGCTGCCCAGCGCTGGTCCCGGCGGCTGCTGCTCCGCTGGGACCTGCCAGCACATCTCCTGCCTTTGGGAGAGGCGAGGAGGAGGAGGAGGAGGAGGAGGAGGCGGAGGGGGAGGAGGAGGGCTTTGCCCGAGACGCTGCGCTGCAGGCGCGGTACGAACCGCAGCGCTGCCATCGCCCTGTGCAGCATCTCGAGCCTCGGGAGATTTGTCCCTCAGGCCGGTGCCCGGGGCTTGCTCTCTCCCCTGTCTAGCCTGCCGCGGCTCGATGTGGCATTGTCCCCAGGGCAGCTGTCCCCTCCCCAACAGCCGCTTGTCCCTGGCTGTCTGTCCAGCAGCCGCGGCTGCTCCCAGACCTGCAGGCAGGGAGAAATCCTATAATCTCCTTCCTTCTCGGGGTACGTGTGGGGCTCATCCCATAAATAAATGGTGTTTCAGTGCCTGTTCCCTCGGTCTGGTGAGGCTGCGGCTGCTCGGGCACAAGCCCAAGGGCTGAGGGAAACATCCCGGGCTCCAGGCAGTGCCCCTGTGCCTCTGAGGCTGCCAGCCCACCCTGAGGCAAGAGAGGGATTGCTTGTAGGGCATCCAGCAGCCCACACAGACCGAATTCCACTGCCAGCCTGGCTTTGCATCCCCTTTCCCTGGCTTTGTCCCATAGTGCTGTCCTCGCTGGGGACACGTGCCTGTGCCCAGGGAGGGGACAGCATTGGCCCTGTGGAGCAGGGAAGGGGCTCTGGGCTGGGCTGGAGCCGCTCCTGGGCCCAGGCAGGGACGGGCTGGCTGCAGGCAGTGGGAGCCAGAGCCCTGCCACGCCGGGGGCTCTGCAGAGACACGGCCTTGCCCCGTGGGCACTCTCAGCTGCTGCTTGTGCCACGTTCTTTGGAGCTCCGGGCACTGGCTCGTGTGTGCCCTGGCTCGTGTAACTCACCGAGCCTTGGGAGTGGGGGGCAGGCATCCACTCTGTGCTGAGGCTCCTGCTGGAGCCAGGATGGGCTCACCCTGGACTAGAGACCTGCTCAGCCCCAGGGGATCTCCCTGAAATTGTGTTCTGCCACTGAGCCTGCAGGTAAACCTGCAGAGCAAGGCCAGCCCGTGAGTGGGAAATGTTTGCCCCGGGTGACGCTTGACTGTCTCTGGGATGAGCTAGGTGGCCTTTGTGACACCTGGAGCCACGGAGGTGTCATTACACGAGCCCTGCGTCCCTCTGCTGACACAGAGCCCTGCAGGATGAAGCTTCTCCCTTGATGGCAGGGTGGGACCCAGGGGTGCTGCCCCTACAGCCGTGACACCCCACAAGGAACCCGTTAGCCTGGAGAAAGCTTTGCTTTAAAATCCTTGGAAATCGCCAGTGTTTGGGAGCTGCAGGTTCCAAAGTGTGAGCTGTGTGGTGCTCAGGGAGTGCCCACCCCCTCTCCTGGTGGGCAGCAGCCCGGCCGGGATCCCGGGGGATGGTACCCGATGCTGCTCGGCCCGAGGCAGCCCCGCTCCTCAGCAGGGAGGCAGGAGCGCTCTGTGCTCACCGGAGCATCCTCCAAGGAGCTGTCCCTGCTCCTGCTTTCGGCCCCGGGGAAGGAACCAGGGAGCTCCAGCACTAGAAAAGCCCTGCCCAGCTGCAAGCCAGAGGCTCCGGGGGTTTTCCTGGGCAGCTCCTGCTTTACCTCAGTTTCTCAGGGAGATGCCAGGGCTGGGTGGGACCGTGGCCTCGGAACGCGCCCAGAGCTGGCGGTGGGCGGTGCGGGAGGGGCAGCGCTGCTCCGGGGGCGGCCTGGGGGCAAGAATAGAAAAGTTCTGTCTCCTTTCCCTTTTCTCCTTCTCCTAATCTTTCTCCAGACCTGCAGATTTCTTCATCAGCCAGGATGATATAAAGGGCAGTTGCCACATAGAAAATTTTCTGTCACCCCCGTTAGGATGTGCTGGACAAAACCTCGTACATTTTGGTCTGGGAAAACGTTGCCAGGCTTCAGAAGTGATGCTGTTCCTCACTAGAGTCAGTCCCAATAATTCCTGGTGAAACAGATCCCGGCAGGGCTGAGCAGCCCCAGCTTTCTCCTGGGTCATGGGCAGAAGCCTCATGGCTGGGAATCTGCATTGAGACCCTGAACTGGAGCAGCTCTCCAGCTGTGCTGTGTGGCAGAAGCAGTTACAGATTAATAAATTCATTAATAATTCATCACAGTGAGCGTGCACGCCGAGGTGTTGTGGCAAGGGCTGTGCAGAGGGGTGGGTACAAAGCTCAGGGCAGGAGCTGCTCCTCGGTGCAGGTGCCAGAGTGTTGGTGATGCACAAAGTGCTTCCTTATGAACTGGGTTTATTCCTAATGTTCTTTCGTTTAAATGGACTGAAAAATTAAACAGTTGTCATCACAAGAATGTAGAAAAGTCTTTTCTGCTTCACCTCTGTTCTCTAAAGGTGCTTGCTGTGAGTGCTGGGCTCTCTCAGCCAAGGGCTGTGTGCATTAGAGACAAGAAATGGGTTTAATCACTGGCAAAGGGGAATTTCCCGGAGCAGCCTGTGCAGTCCCAACAGCTGGGGCTTCTCCCTGAGCTCCTGGAGGTGATTTTCCGTGGTGCTGGGAGCTGCTTGGCTCACTGCTCAGCTGCTTTTCCCTCCCTGCTGCCAGGCTGAGCCCTGTTGTGTTTTGTCTTGCAGATTTTCCGGCGAGCCGACAAGAACGGTGAGTGCTTTGTTCCTGCTGCTGCCTCCCCCTCCCTGCCTGGCTCCTTCCCACTGGGAGGTTTGGCTGAAAGAAGGAAGGTGGAAAACGCTTTTCTGCTTCACCTGGATCCCAGAGCCTGCCCAGGGGCTGAGGATTTGGCTCTCCCAATTCCCCATCCATGCACCGTGCCCGACACAGCCCCTTCCAAGCCCTTCTGCCCAGGGGCTGTTCTTGCTGTTTTCTCGGTCCCTCACAGGACAGGTTCTGTCTCTGTGCTCAGCCCAGGGTTTTACAGGTGCTCCTGGTTGGGTGATCCTGTTTCTGGGTGCCCCTGGAGCCCCTGGCATTTGGGAGTTAGGCTCTGCAACTCAGTTTTTAATCCAGCACTCATAAACCAAGAGGTCCAAAATCACAAGTGGTTTCCCTGAGCCTTCCCACTCTCTCTTGGGCTCTTTTCCTTCATGGTAGCTTAGGAGAGGCTTTTATTGCAGATCACAGGGCAGCCCAGGAGCTGAAGTCCTCCACAGAGAGGAAGGAAAAAGCTCTTGAGTCCACAGAGAGCACTTTCTTTCCATGGGAATCTGATGCTGCCCCCAGTGTGCTGTTTGTTCTTGGACAGGCTGCATGCCACTGCTGCGGGCCTTTAGGAAAGGGCTGAAATTCCCACCTGCAATGCCAGCAGCACCCTGTGTGTTTGCTGGGCTGGTGGGCCAGGCTCTCAGGGACATTAGTGCTGTGATTATCATGCAGAACACGCCCAGCCCCGTCCCACGCGGCTCTCTGGGGCCGGGGTGCTGCTTTCCCCCGATTTATAATTATTCTCCCCTTTTCTTTGAATGCAGATGATGGGAAGCTGTCATTTGAGGAGTTCAAGAACTATTTCTCTGATGGCATCCTGAGCTCGGAGGAGCTGTGGGAGTTGTTCAGTGGCATTGACAGGCGTCACTCAGAGTGAGTACCCTGGTGGCAGGAGGAGATGCAGGAGAAGCTAAATCTGCCTGACTGGAGGTGGAGGCCGATGGGAGGCGGGTGTGATAAACACTCAGGGTGACACAAACCCACCCCTTGCCACACGCAGGTGTTCAAAGGCACTGAACGCCAGCCCTGGGAGTGCTGAGAGCATCAGACATTTTGAGATCAGCCACTGGATTTCCTGCAGCTCCAGGAAGAGAGCAGGCATTGAAAATACCATTCTTTAGCTTTGGAAAATGCACTCCAGGAATGCCCAGCCCGTGGAGCAGGCTGTGTCTGCAGGAGTGTGCTGCTGTGGGGACACAGACAAAGTCACAGACTTTGCCACTGCTGACTCAGGAGCTGCTTGTCACTTATGTAAGAGCTGCTTCCACCACAAGTGGGCCTGGTGCGTGTAACAGGAATTTAGGGCAGCTCCTTGTAAAAAAAGAAAGCCCCAAAGAGAGGGAGAAGGAATTGAGCTTAGCTCTGGTCTCCTCATGAGTGGTGCTATCCAGAGGGGTCTCTTGGGCTCGGCTGGGATTCTCATCCCAGCTTTTTGGGTATCTTTGGCCTCACTGGGGTCTCTGTGCCCAGCTGGGTGCTGCTGAATTGCATGGCTGGGGTCTGTCCAAGCACTGGGCTGATGCTGGGGGACAAGGGGCTGCAGCTTCCTCCCAGTCTGGGTTTGGTGGGGCAGGTTTGGCTTCCCCAGCACCTCTGGCCAGGGCACAGGTCTCTGCCAGGGTGAGTAAATTTGGGGCAGCCTGAGCGGCACACGCTGGTCCCAGGGCTTTGCAGGGAGACAGGGCAGTGGCACAGAGGGCCCTTGTCACACTGAGATGCCAACAGCCACCAAATGCCACCAACAGCAGATGCCCAGTGTCATCACCCACCCAGGACTGGGGCAGTGGGAATGGTGGACTCCCAGTGCTGCTGGAGCTGGGTGTGGTTCCCACTGCAGTGGTGGGCACAGGAGTGGGCAGGTGTGGGCAGCCTTGTGCTGCTTTCCTTGGAGCCTGCTGGTTGGGCTGGTGGATGTGGGCAGCAGGAGGTGTCTCCTGAAAACATCTCTGTCTCTGGGCTGTGGTCCCAGGAAGCTCCACTGAATGTTCCCTTTCCTCTGGAAATGCTCCTTTCCTCTTGCTCCATTTTGGGGTGATCTCAGAGTCACAGCACCCCTAGAAAACACAGGGTGCAGAAAAAGATGCACCAAGGGAAATATAGGTTGGATATTAGGAAAAAGTTTTTTACAGAAAGAGTGATAAAGTTCTGGAATGTTCTGCCCAGGGAGGTGGTGGAGTCACCATCCCTGGGTGTGTTTAACAAAGCCTGGATGTGGCACTGGGTGCCAGGGTTTAGTTGAGGTGTTGGGGCTGGGGTGGACTCGATGATCTTGAAGGTCTCTTCCAACCCAGTCACTCTGTGAATTCTGTGAAGCTGGGAGCTTTAACCCAGCTCAAAACTGAACAGGGAAGGTCTCCTGCCTTCAGGTGGGGCTTGTTCCATCTGTCTGGAGCAGCTGAGGAGGCCTGACTGGGCTGTGCTGCCCAGGGACTGTGGCTGCAGCAGTGCCCCCCCAGCTCGTTACCCAAGGAGGGCAGCGGTGACAGCGTCGAGCTGGTGACATCTGTTAGCAGGGCATGAGCCTTGGGTCTTTGTTCTCTTCCTGCCACCAAGAGCAGAAGGGACCCTCAGACAGAGCTGTTTGCAAATTCCTGCAAATGTAGGAAACATGGGGTTTGGGGTGTGCATAGTTTGGTGTCATATGAGGGCTGTGCTGGTGCCTGCTGTCCCCATGGTGGGGGACAGCCCTTCTCCCCTGGCCTTGTTCCTTGCACTGTCAGGAACTTCATATTTCAGAGAGCTGGCCAAAATTTACTGCCAGGTTGGAGAGTATTACGAAGCTGGGAGGCAGCTCCAAGCTCTCCAAGCAGATCTGCTGTGCTGCTTTTGTGTCCCAAAGCTTTTGTGATGATGGCAGAGTTTCACCCTCCATCCAGCAGGTGGGTTTGGTGCTGTGTTTGTCATGTCTAGGCTGGAATTTGGGTTTCCTTGTCCCTGCCAGCCTGACCTGAGGAGGGGCAGTAGCAGAAATCTCCATGCCCAGCCTCTCCTGACCCTCAGCCATCCCTGGAACCTGCAGCTGGTGGGGCCCAGAGCTGACAGCTGGGAACAGAAACATTTCAGAGTCTCCCACATTTCATGTTGTCCTTCCAGAGACCCCCATGCTCTCCTCTGTCCACCTCCCACCCCTCTGGCTCTCAGGTGGGACACTGGGGTCTGTGCATCACACACCTCTGATGAGGTCACTTCACATTGTTCATCTCCACACGAGGCTGGTTTTGTTCTGCATTTCAGAAAATGTTTCCATTTTGGCACCAAGTATCCCCTCACTCTAATTCTGTGACATTTCAAAGTTTACATTGAAACCAAATTGAGCTCTGGATGGCAGCTGGTACAACAGCAGGTCCATGGCTTTGTTTGGCTGGCCCAGAGCTCCACACCAGCTCTGGCAGTGGCACAGCAAGGTTCATCTTCCTGGGGAAGAGCATTTTGATCCTCTGAAATGCCTGGGTGAGAAGAGACTGATGTTTTTGGAAGTATGAGAGCTGCACAGCTGCATCCAGAGTTGCAGGGGTTGAATGCCTGCACTGTGGAACCTGCCCAGGGAGGTGCTGTTTGAATTTTACCTGTCCTTCTGTCCTGCACCTGTTGGGGAAATTTAGAAAAATAAGGTCTGGAAAATGCATCTTTCCATGAGGGTGTTCAGGAATTGGGTGCAGATTGCTCAGAGCCTTTCATCTGGAGCCACAAGGGATGGAAGTGCTGACCTGGTGCCTCTTAAAGTCTCTTGGTGGAAATAACCTGAAGCCTGGGATTGTCTGGAGGAAGGGATTTGAGTGGATTTCCTCTCCTCTCTTTACTCAGAGACTCTGCAGCATCTGCCAGCAGTCCCTGATGATGGAGAGAGACTGAAACACTCCGTGTCACACAAAAAAGGTTTGGAAACCAGATCTGTGATGGCAGTGGAGGTTCCCAACATGATAAATGCTAAAAATAAAAAAAAAAATCCCGTCTGCTTTTCTGCAGCTGATTGCTGTTTTCTTGCATAAATTCCAGGCACATTCTGACAAAATCCCAACAGCATAACGATGACAAGCTCTTCCATCATCAGCTCAGGCTTAATTACAGTTAATCAGTGGTTTGAGCACAGTCAAAATACAGCTATGGGGAATGTGGAGAGTCTCAGGATGAGTGCTTTGGAGGCAGAGGATGGCTCTTCTCTTGGAGTGGGAATGGCAGAGAGGGAAGCCTGCTGCCCCTGGCAGCCCTGCAAAACGGGTCAGGATTTGCTGTGCACATTCTGTCCCTGAGCTCCACCCGGGGTTTTGTGTGAATTAGTTCTGGCAGCATGAGAATGGCCCCAGCAGCCCTGGGGTTTGCCTGCTGTGCTCTGTCCTGCCCCTGCCTGTGCCCGGAGGCTGCTGCAGCCTGTGGGACATGGGAGAGGTTCCCCTGCAGGGCTGCTGCTGGAACAGGCTGCACCAGGGGGAAAAGGAGCACATCTTCCCCTGGACAGCTCCCAGAATGCTAAAAATTGCCATGAGATGTCGTTGTTTGGTTCAATGTTCAGTGGTTTAGTGATTGATTAGTTAACATTTCTTCTTAAGCAGCAAGCAGCCAAGATATAAAGAGTTATTAATAACCTTAGAAGCCACAGGGTGGGAGTTGATGGCAGCTCCTTGTCACACCTTGCTGGAGCTGGGAATGGCAGAGTTGAGCTGGTGGCTCCTTGTTCCTACTGAAACCAGTCCCAGCTGCAGGTGCTCACTGGTGCAAATGCCTGGGTAATATGTGCATGGGGTGTCCACATCCCCTCTGTGGTGACTTTTACCCTTCTCTCAGGTGGAGCCTGGGTTTCCCTGCAGTGACAGCTCTAGGGTGCAGCTCTGCAGGCTGTGCTGTGGATGCTGCAGTGCCAGGGCTCTTGCAGCACTGCAGCAGCTCTGCAGGCTCCAGGCAGCTGCCAGAAATAAAGGGGAAAACTTCAGAAGGAGTGAAACCTTTTTCCAATGTACACTGGTACCCCAAACCCCGGTGTCTCTTGAGGCAGAGCTGCCCAGAGATGGGATCAGCAAAGTTGGGCAGAGTGGAGCTGGCAGAGCCAGGGGCTGTGGCTTTACAGGTTTATCTGTGCAGAGTCTCGAGGGAAACAGGATTTTTTTATCCACTTTAAAAAGTGCCTGCAGTGCAGGTCAGTGCGCAGAGCCATGCCTAAATCAGCTGCTGTGTGTTTAAAATAGCTGAGCTGAATCCCAGCCTCACACTGCCCCTCTCTGCTGCCTCAGAGCTCCAGGTGCAGTCCCAGAGCACAGGCTCTGCATCCCCCTGCCCTGGCTCTGCCCCCCCTCAGGCCAAAATACTCCCCTACTTTGAAGCACTGCCCACTGTTAAAGAGCTCCCAGTGGAAGCCCAGAAGAAAGGGAGAGACAGAAACAGCCTCTGATGTCTCAGGAAAAGCTGTAGGAAGATTTTGCCTTAATTATTTCACCTTAAATGGCATTTTGGACACTTCACACACTGTCCTCTAATTTTACCTGGGGGTGTTTTTGTCCCTGTGTCCTGTGAGCAGTGTCAGAGGGGGGACAGGGGGATGTGGCCGTGGTTTCCCACCCCCTAAACAGCAGCACTGCAACATCCCTTGTGCTGGGAGCCTGGCAAACTCCAGGTACTGCCACTTCCTCCATGTGTGGCAGCACTTAAACACTTAAAAACCACTTGAAAAGCTCTCTTTGGGGCTCTCTTCCACTTTCCCAATCAGGATTAAAATTGGTTGTAATCATTTGGGGGATTTTGAGGCAGCAGAAGGCTTTGAGCAGGGGCTGATTTGAATAAATGACATGCTGGGGTCTGCCCTGCAGGCTCTGGGTGATGCTGAGCATTGAGAGCAGCTCTGCCTCCGTGGCTTTGGCCACCTGAGCACATCCTACAGCACCGTGCACACCCATCCCAAAACCTGGGAACATTTCCTGCTCCCTCTCCACCCCAGCAGCACCTTCAGCAGTTGCAGGAGGGATCTGCCCAAGCCCTGCAGGGATGCCAGGGGGGATTGTGCAGTGCAGTGCTCTCTGTTAGTGAAAAGGGGGTGTCTGGTCCCTGCCTCCAGGATTTTGGAGCCAGATCTCTGCTTTCATGGCCTTCAGGGCAGGAATGACCACTCTGGAGGGCTGTGAAGTCATGCAGCCCCTGGGAGCCTGCAGACAGCCCCACAGCACCTGGGCTCTGAGGGAGGGAAGAGGAGGAGGAGCAGCTGGAGGGGGTCTGGCCACGGGGAGGACTGGGCTGAGGTCAGGGATTAACAAGGAGAAAGCCCTGGCTGGATGCTTCCCACCTTTGGGGGAAGAGGTTTGGCTGAAGAAGCAGCTGCAGGGCTCAGAACTGGGGCTGCCAGCCCAGCTGGCCAGCCAGGGGTGTGGGGCATCTCCATCCCTACCCCACTCTGTTGTCACAGATGCTCTCCCAGCACACTCCAGCTCCAGGAGATGTTGGTGGAGCAGATTTTCCTGCTCCTTCAGCCCCTGGGTGCTGCAGGGGCTGGGAATGGCTCAGAGCTGCTGGCTCTGAACCTGTGCAGCTCCTTATTTTTCTAATACAGCTTCTGAAAATACATGAACATGAAAATCCACCAGGACTCAAGACAAGCCCCTAAACCCCTGCTCACCACCACTGTTTCCCCCACACCAGCCCCACTATCTAACGGGAGCCTTTTTGTGTTTCTTGCAGTAACGTGGACACGGAGAAGTTGTGTGGTAAGTCAGGGATATTCCTGCCCTGCAGAGCTTCCCCTCCCTAGGGTGTGTGTGGTGGGGTTTGTGTGTCTGACCTGGGCAGGACTGGGTGGCTCAAAGATCCCTGTGGCTGGATCCCAGCACAGAGGTGCTTTTCCCAAGGGGAGAGGTGTCTCAGTTTGAACAGACAGTGTTTGCTAAGGAAGGCAGGAGCCTCCCATGAAATGGAAAATGCAAACACCCTCCCTCTCCAAATTATTATAATTTTGAAATTAGGGGGCTCTCAGGCAAAGATATGGAAACAGGAATAAGAGTTCTTTATTAGGGAAGAAAATAAATAAAAAAAAAAAGCAGTAATACAAAACAGCACTGCCAGAGTGAGAAGAGGAGCTGACCCCCTGTGGGTCAGGGTGTTGCTCAGTCCCATTCCATGGTGGCTGCTCCTCCTGCAGTGCCAGGGGTGGCTCTGGTGGAGCAGGGATCCTGCAGAAGGGGGGAGTTTTCCTCTGAAGCTCCAGGGCTGCTGGAGATGGGCCTGGTGTTCCTCTGGGAATGCAGTGCAGGAGAAAGCTGCTCCTCTGGGAATGCAGTGGGCAAAGGCTGCTGTGCTGTTCCCAGGCTCAGATTGGATCCAGGTAGGAATGCTTGGCTCCTCCCCTGGGCAGAGCATCTCCCCATGGGATGATGGAATTTTCTCAGCCCTGCAGGGACACTCACTGGCCATGGACAGAAGAGATCTCCTGGAGGGAGGATTGGCTGTGGGAGAGAGAAAGAAAAAACTGCCCAATGAACAGGAGAGAACTGCCCCACCTCTGACAGATGGGGATGGAACACACACCCAGCCACATCTTACAACCCAGGACAATAGGGAAGGACTTCTCATTTCAGTCCCAGTGGGAGAATGATTCTGGAAAGGGAGGGGAATCCCCCCTTGCAGCTCTGGGCTGTGTGTGGGGAGCAGGGGAGGCAGAGATGGAGGTGCTCAGGAAGCTGATGAAGGTGTTCTGTCCTGCTGCAGATTATTTCTCGGCGTACCTCGGGGAATACAGGAATGTGCTCTCTGCCCTGGAAACCCTCAACGCTGCGGTGCTGGCAGCCATGGACAAAACCAAGCTGGTAAGGATGGGGCCAGGGGAGGGCAGCAGGGTGTGAAATTGGAGCCATGGTGAGCTCAGCTGCTTCTTAGTGTGGAATTTGGGGGTTGGAGGCAGCAAACCCCTCAAGTGAAGGGGTGTCTGTGCATGCTTGGGGTGCCTGCATGTGTGGGTACACAGCCTGGAGGATGGGGAGCCAAGCCCCAGGAGGGGAAGGGTAGCAGCCTGGTATCAATGCATGGTGTTTGTTGCTTCCTTTTCCAAAATTATCTTCTGAGAAAGCTGGTTGGGCAAGTACAGACAGTCACTCAATCCACACTCACACCACAGCTAGGTCAGCAAAGAAAGCTGGAAAGGGTCTCTGGATAGAGTTCCAGTGAGGTTTATTGTAGATTCACACTGAAGGAATCCAGGGACAAAGACAGGGCAAACACAGTGAGTGTCCTCAGTTAAGTACGGGGTCAGGAACCCAGGAATGATTTGGGGGCACAGGGGCAGTACAAAGGCCAGAGCAAAGGGCAGTGACCTATGAGGAAAGGGTAGATTAACATAGTTGCAGGACACCATGGGAGAGGTCCCTTTCAACTCACCCTAAGGAGATAGGCATTCTCAAAACCTGTGGTGAATTCTTCCAGGGCAACATCCTAGAAGTTTCGCTCATAGGCTCAAAGGTGTTCACAGGGAAGGGTAAATTCAAAACTTCTGTGCTGTGGAGACCTTTTCTATGCTCTGGAGACATCATCCCGGCCTTGCAGGGCTGTGGCAGTGCCTGTTCCAGCAGCTCCTTGCAGCATCCTGCCCATGGATCCTCTCTGGGAGCATCACTGAGAGCCCGTGTCGAGTTGTGAGCAGAACAAAGTGTTTCCCACCCAGCAGGGCGGCTCAGAACCAGCCCTGCAGGGCTGCTGATGCTCGGGGCTGTGCTCACAGCTCCGAGAGCTGGCTGCAGAACAGGGGCAGGAGCAGTGGGCAGTCCCTGCCCTGCCAGCCTGGCACAGGATTCACTGTGCCCCAGGGCTGCCCTCTGTCCCTGTGCTGATGGAAGCAGTGTGGAGCTGCTGATCGGGGCAAGCTCCGAGCCCCGGCTGTGCTGGGCTTGAGGAGAGGGGGGAAAGGCAGCGCTGGAAGCTCCTGCCCGGGGAGCAGCAGCTCCTTCTGCACTCAGATGTGTCCAAAGCTCAGCTGTGTGCTTGGGCTGCTGCTGAGCCAGGGGAGAACCCTTCCTTTGGAGCAGGGGAGGGGCATCATCCATGTGAATGCTCCTCTGACCTCTTGGTCAGACAGAGAAGAAAAGGGGAGCAGTCCCACACTCACCAGAGCGGTGTTTGTGCCTCTGTAGTGTCAGTTCCTTCTCTGGGATTTCCTCTGGCCACAGCAGTGTCTCCCTGTACCTGTGGAATTTTGATGCCAGGAGAGGGAATCTCCTGAAAATGCATTTTCTCATTGGTTCAGGTCCCTGGCCCCACTCACAGTTATTAGATACAAGTCCAGAGGGAGAGGAGGAATCCTCTCCAGAGAGCTGTGCTTTATTTTGGTTCCTTTCTGTTCTGGTTTTTGGGTAATGAATGTGTACAGTCATGCATTTCTCCAAAGGGCAGCACAGTCACTCTCTGCTCCTCAGTGTGAGAATTCACTCCCTCCAAAGCTTCTGTGCCACTGGTGTTCCCTGGGAAAGAGAAGCAGGTTTTTCCTGTTGAAGCAAGTTTCGAAGGACTCGTTTCTCCCCCTGGAGCCCGGGCAGGGGTTCCCAGCTCTGCTCTCAGCCAGGAGGGTCTGTGCTGATCAGTGCTCTGATCCCAGCCCCGAGGTGCCCCAGTGCAGATGTTGATGCTCCCGGGCTCCTGGCCTGCCCTCCCCTGCCCTGCTGGGCTCTGATGTGGGCAGGAGGAAGGAGCTGTGGGGTACCTGCCACTGCTGGGGGCTCCAGGGAGGAGAAATGCTGCATTCCTGCCTGCTGGGACCCGAATGTGTTCCCACATTTGTATTTCCAGAGCTGGACTCGAGCTTGAGCTTGGATTGGTGGGCTGGATTTTAGGCAAAGCTGACACCTCTGGGAGCCAGGGCAGAGAGCAGATATCTCACATCACACCTGCCCCTCAATGCTTCTGCTTCAAACACCTCTCTGAGGCCTGGCAGCCCTCCCTGGGCACAGAGAGCTCCCTCCTGGAAGAAGCAGATGAGCTTTCACCCCAGGGAGCTGCTTGTGCCCCGAGAAATCTGGAATGCTGGACCCCTAAATACTGAGAATTTCAGACTTTGNATATAAATATGATATATATTTTTTATATATATACATATAGAATATATATAAAACAAGATAGAAATTTTATGGCAGAAGCTACTCCTACTTCTTCACCTTCTTCTTAAAGAGTTTGAGTAGTATTGTGTAATTGGATAAAAAAATACACATTACAAGCCACAAGTAGTTAGTTATTAAGTTAAAAGTAAAAGTAATTTAGGTGTAATTTCTTAATGAAGCAGTTTATCCTAAAAAAAAACCTTGTAGAGAGAGAGATACTGCTCTATTTTTAGTTTATTAAAGTACTATAGAACTCACAATTTGTGAAACTCTAGTATAGATGAGAACTAATAAACATCTAAGCCCAAACAAGAAACACCATCTCAAGCATTTAATCCCGACCTTAATAAAAAAGAAGCAAAGACTCCTCACTGAAGAGCCCTGCTGAAGGATCTGCCAGGCTGTATTTACAGGGACTTTGCCTGACTCTGGAGCAGGCAGTGAGGTCCAGGCTGGCAGGGAGAAGGAGAAGCTGTCCACAGCAGCTCAGGGGATGGATGTACTCAGCACAGGGGGCTCAGAATGAAAGACAAATCCTATTAATTAAAAGAAAATCAGAATTGAAGCTCTTTGTTCCTGTTGGATTTGGGTTTTATTGTAGATTTTCCTGCTAGCAGCATTTCTTAAAATACAGGTTTATGTCAGGGGGCACTGTGGATTACTGGCAATTAATCATTGTCTCTTTATTATGGATTATTCTTGTTGCCATGTGCAAAATATGATTTTTAGAAATTTCTTCTGTGAAATCTAGAGAATATTCTATTTATGTGTTTCCTCTTTTTCTCTGAAAGAGCCAAGCTTGAGCTGTGTCCCTGCTCAGCATCTCTTGGTTAGGGCATGGTCCAGCTCCAGCAGCTCCTCCCTGCTGAGGCACAGGGATGCATCCTCCAGGGACACAGCTGGAAATGGGAAAATGAGCAGGAGAACACCCAGAGAGCCCGAGCAGCTCTGTGGGGACTGCTCAGACCGTGCCAGTGAGCTCCCCAGGAGGGAAATACGGAAATAAAGGCTCAGAGGAAATGTGCCATGGGGGTGTTTGGGAGCTGTGGTTTGAGGCAGTGCAGCCAAAAGCCTTCTTGGGATGGAACATTCCCAGCTCTGTGTCCCAGGATACCTGGCATGGGTCACTGGGCTGTGTCCCAGCTGTCTCCTGGCTGGCAGGCTCCTCCATCTCCCTGTCAGGATAAAGTGTGGGAAGTGCAAGCTGGGCTTGTCCTGGGTGCCTGCAGTTACTGCAGTGTCAGATTAGGCCCTTTTCTGACCCAGAAATGGGGCAACTGAGAGGCATTTTAAGAACTTTTATTCTATTTTTAGTCTCATGAGAAGGGTGAGACAATACAGATGTTATAACTCACACCATCACAATCAGAAGCCAACTATTTCCTAGTTACAATACACTGTAAGTGTTTCTTGGCCTGTCAACTTTAGCTACACTTTTAAAAAACTTATTTTATACTTATACTATACTTTATACTTATATATATATATACACTATATATA
>WBNO01005924.1:0-22405 GCA_013400575.1 Peucedramus taeniatus | reverse complement strand
GAATAATTTTAATTAATTATTTTCATTTTAATTAAATTAATAATTTAATTAATAAAATTAAATAATTAATTTAATAATTAAATTCTCTATTTATTATATAAATTCTCTATTATTCCACTCTCCATTACAAAATTCTCTATTAATTATTAAAATCCCAAAAATTAAATCCAAATCAATATCCCAAATCTGGCTTGGAATTCCAGCCAGAAAAGCAGGAAGCACATTCCAGCTGCAGCTGTATCCTGGATTTTTCTGGATTTGCCTCTAAATCCAAACAGGAATTTTGGAGGGAAAATATCCCAGCACTGGAATCAATCCCTCAAAATCAACCCTGGAGATTTCCCTGGGATTCCCAGATTTTCCCAATCCCGGGGATTTCCGGATTCCAAGGAAATCTTGGATTCAGCACCATTTTCTCAGCATGGGATGTCCTTGGAGGAGGAAGATGATGACAAATTCTTCCTCGGCTCGTTAGCGTTAATTAACGAGCGCTAATTGTGCCATCTCCCAGAATTCCTGCCAGGCTCATCCCAGATTTCTGGAAAACTCGTTTTTCCCCGCCCTGGGGATTTTCTCAACGCTTTGGAGCAGGAATTTCTGTCGGAATCCAACCACAAAAGCTGGGACGTGTCAGGGCCGGGCCCGGATTGCGAAATCCCAAATTTCCGCTGCCTCGGTTACAGCAGCTCCGGGTTTTGCACCATTTCCTGTGGCCCCAAAGCCTGAAAGTTTCTTTTTTAAAAATAAAAAAAAATCTAGGGTGCAGCTGCAAAGCACAGCCAAAAATCCCCCCCAAAAAAAACAACAAAAACATTCAAAAAGCAAAAAAAACCCCAAAAACTCAATCAAAAATGTCCCATAAAACCCAACTCAAAACCCCAAAAAAAGAGAAAACAAATCCCAAAAACTCAACCAAAAATGTCCCATAAAGCCCAATAAAAACCCAAGAAAAAAAACCAAAACAAAAAAAAAACACAACCAAAAATGTTTTGTAAAACCTAATTAAAACCCAACAAAAAACCCCAAAAACTCAACCAAAAATGTCCCTTAAAATCCAGTAAAAACCTGATTAAAAAAACTCCGAAAACTCAACTAAAAATGTCCCATAAAACCCAATAAAATACCCAGAAAAGAGAAAAAAATAATCTCTAAAACTCAATCAAAAAAGTCCCTTAAATCCCAATAAAACCTCAAAAAAAACCAAAAACCACANAAAAAGTCCCTTAAATCCCAATAAAAACTCAAAAAAACAAAACCCAAAAACCACAACCAATAAAAACCCAACCAAAAAAACCCCCAAAAACTTAACCAAAAATGTCCCATAAAACCCAACCAAAAAAACCCCAAAACCTCAATCAAAAATGTCCCATAAGATCCAATAAAACCCCGAAAATTCAACCAAAAATGTCCCTTAACACCCAATAAAAATCCAGCCAAAAAAAACCCAAAAATTCAGTCAGAAATGTCTCTTTAAGTCCAATAAAAACCCCCAAAAAAGAGAAAAAAAATCCCAAAACCTCAACCAGAAATGTCCCATAAATCCCAAAAAAAAAAAACCCAACACAAAAACTCAACCAAAAATGTCCCATAAAATCTCAAAATAAACCCCAAAATCTCAACCAAGAAAAAAACCAAACCAACCAAACCTGGAGTAAATACAACATGAAAATCCCAAATTATTCCCAAAATCTCCCAGCTGCAGCTTTTCTTCTGTGCTAAATATTCCAGAAATTCGGAAACACAAATTTTTTGGGAAGCTGAGGGAAGCGGAGCAGGAAGGAACGAACTTGGGAGATGAATCCATTGGAAATTCCAGGAAGGAAATTCCCACCTTTCCAACAAATGTCAGATCTTCCGTGAAGTTCCCTTCGTAGACGGAGTCGTCTTCCAGGAGCAGAATTCCTGAACCCTTGGGATGAAAAGAAAAATTGGGAATTTGTGGCATGAACTTCACACCTGCTCCAGTTAATCCCAGAAAAATTTATGGGATGCAGATTCCAATATTTTTTTTTAAAGCCAAACATTTCCCTTCAATGTTTGGGAGAACCTCCATGGAAAACCCACAGAGGAGGAGGTCAAGAAACTTGGAACAATGAAGTTATTCCATGGATTTTCCATGGAAAAGGAGCAAAAAACCAGGAAAAGCCACCAAGGATTGTCACGGGGTCAAACTTGTGGTGCTCCCAATCCTGGGATATTTTAGAGAATTCTTTGGGAAATGATTCCAAGAAAACAGCGACTGTGTGAAATCATGGAATTCCCTGTGGGAAAGGGATCCAGAAGGATCAAAATCCAACTTCTGGAACAGGAGCCATCCCAAAAATTCCTGGAAAATCCCAGAGCTCTGGTAGTGTTGGGAATGTGCCTGTTCCAGGGAATAATTCCTATCCATAGGGAATTTTCTTCCCACTGGTATTTATTCCATATTTTAACCCAAAGGTTTCTTCATCCCCAAACCAGCCAGGAAACGCGGTCACTTCCAGAGCTGCAAAATTTTCCTCTGGAATAAAAAAGTCCCAAAAAACTCAACCAAAAATGTCCTATAAAACCCAATGAAAATCCCCCAAAAAAAAGGAGAAAAAAATCCCAAAAACTCCATCAAAAAATGTCCCATAAAACCCCAAAAACTCCACCAAAAGTGTCCCATAAACTCAACCGAAAGTGTCCCATAAAACCAAATAAAAAACCCCAAAAAAGAGAAAAAAAACCCCAAAACCTCAACCAAAAATGTCTCCTAAAACCCAATAAAAAATGTTTTTCCCCTAATTTGGGAAGTAGGAATTGGGTTGTTGGCTTTTTTTTAAGGATGGATTTTTTAAAGGTCGGGGTTTTTTTAAGGATGTTTTTATCCCAGTGCCAATTCCCTTTGCTTTCCCCACCAAATTCCCAACTTTCCATGAACTGGACAGGTGAATTCCCACTGGAAAAGTAAGGATTTCATGATTTCCAGGAAAGATGGAATGTTACGGAATTCTTGGAATGGTTTGGGAAGGGACCTTCAGGATCCATGGGCAGGGATCTCCCACTATCCCAGGGTGCTCCAACCTGTCCTTGGACATTCCAGGGATCCAGGGGCTGCCACAAATCTCTGGGAATTCCATCCCAACCCCTCCAATCCAGGAATTCCTTCCCAATATCCCATCAATCCCTGCCCTCTGGAAGGGGAGAAGAACCAAGACTTAACCAAGACCTTGTTCTTCCAAACCACGATTATGGGAAAATCATGGAATATCCTGAGCGAGAAGGGCCCACAGGGATCCAAATCCAACTCCTGCTCTGCACAGACAGCCCAAAAATCCCACCCTTTCCAAACATTCCTGGAGCTCTGGCAGCCTTTGGAATGTGCCCGTTCCCTTGGGAATGTCCATCCCAAGCACCCTCTGGGGGAAGAACCTTTCCCTGATCTCCAATCCTCTTTGTCCTCCAGGATAAATTCGGGAACAAAACCTCGATCTTGCCCTCAGTGGTGAATTCCCCATCCCAGGGATTTCCAGATTCCACGGAAATCTTGGACTCACCACCATTTTATCCGCATGGAATGTCCTCTGGTAGCAGAGCCCTGACTGGGTCACCACGATGCCTTCTCCATGTCTGTGGTCATCCAACCACATCCCGATGTACCTCTCCCCTCTGGAATGCAAGGAAAACCCAAGTGATGGATTTTCTCTGTTTTCCCAGCTCTCTATCCATCAGATTTGTCCTGCTCTGGGTGGTTTTTCCTGACACAACTCTCCAGGCTGGTTGTCCCACACAAACTGAGCTCCGGGAATGTTTTCCAAGGAATTCAAGCCTTACATCCCACCCCTCATCCATCCCAAATCTCCAGGATTTATCCCACCAAACCCAAAGCTGTCCCACACCTTAGATCCATCCCACCTTTACCTCTCCCTGTCTTCCCAGACTCCATATCCATTCTTTTTGTCGTTTTCCCACTGGCCCGTGTATTTGAAGGGATGCTCAGCCGAGAAATTCTCCAGGATCCCAAAGCCTTGGCGCACGTTGTCCTTGAAGTAGCCCTTGTAGACCAGGTCATTCCCATACCTGCAGGAAGAGGGATGGAATTCCAGCCTGGGAATATTTGACAGCTACTGGAGTAGAAAACCAGGGAAGCGATCAGGCTCATCCATTTCAAAATATTCCGAAGATTTGTCTGACGGCGCTGAATTGGATCCTTGGTTGCTGTAGGAACGTGCACCACCCAAACCGGACATTCCAGAGCTTCTCAGATTTCACAAGAACTCAACACATGGGCTTGGAATTGTCCTGGGAGAGGCCATTCAGGCTGTGACCTCTCACCAGCCTGGGCACAGGGAGCTCTGGTGAATCCAGGCTGGAAAAATGGATCCATAGGAAGGAGGTCAGGCTTGGATCCAGCTCTTTGTGGTGGCCACCAGCTCTTCCCTGGACTGGTCCCTCTGGTAAGAGCAGGTCTGAGTTGAACAAAGGAGCAGAACATCCAGGTTGGAGGACAGGCCTATCCCAAAGTCCTATCCCAGTTGGAATGTTGGATGTGTCCCACTTGGCACGGAGAAATCAGGGGTAGGGATGAGCAGGAACCGGGGGCAGCCCAGTGTTCCCAGCACCCAAAGAATTTGGGGTGACCTTAGAAGAGAAAATTCCAAGGAAACCTCAGAGCTCCTTCCAGGGCCTAAAGGGGCTCCAGGAGAGCTGGAGAGGGACTGGGGACAAGGGATGGAGGGACAGGACACAGGGAATGGCTCCCAGAGGGCAGGGATGGATGGGAGATTGGAAAGGAATTCCTGGCTGGGAGGGTGGGGAGGGGCTGGGATGGGATTCCCAGAGCAGCTGTGGCTGCCCCTGGATCCCTGAAGTGTCCAAGGCCAGGTTGGACAGCCTGGGAGAGTGGGAGGTGTCCCTGCTCATGGAATGGGATAATCCTTAAACTCCCAAACAATTCTGGAATTCTAAACACCCACAAAGCATTTCCAGACCAGGCTCCAAAGATTTCAGGGAACATTTCCCTCTTTAAATCCCTGGAACCCCTTTTTCCCTGGAATCCATCCTGGATTTTACTTACTCACAGATTCCATAGCCCCTCATCTTGCCCTGGAACCAGTGGCACTTGTAGCAGTCGTAGCGGTCCTCGGAGCGCCGTGGGACCAGGCAGATCCCAAACCTGCCAGGGGTACGTGGAAAAGGTCAGCATGGAAAAGGCCAGCATGGAAAAAAAAGTCAACATGGGAAAAAAAGTCAACATGGAAAATGGCAACTCCATGGTAGTGGATGAAGTTTAAAAACCAACTGGAATTTCATGGGATTTTTTTTTTTCTGTAAAAACTCCTCACATAAGGTTTATAAAAGGATCTCAAAATAGCTTTAAGACACTTCCTAGGAATAAATTCCCATGGATTTGGGGATCTGGGATCAGACTCCAGCTGGAAAAGGTCAACATAGAAAACAGTGACTCCATTGTAGTGCATGAAGCTCAAAAACCAATTTGAATTTCATGGAATTGATTTTTTTCTATAAAATACTCTTCATTTAAGTGAGGTTTTAAAGGAATCTAAAAATAACCTTAAAACACTTTCTGTGAATAAATTTCCATGGATTTTGGGATCTAGGATCAGATTCCAGCTGGATGGAAAGGTCTGCATGGAAAAGGTCAACACTGAAAACTTTGACTCCATTGTAGAGGATGAAGTTAAAAAACCAAGGATTGTCCAGATTCCCAGTCTTTATGTGCTTGGATCAACCTTACCTGGGATACTTTTCCCAAGTGCCACTGGATTTTTCCAAAGGAAAACTCATCCCTTTGGGAGCTGCAATCCCAGTTCCTCATTGTTCTTTCTCCAGAGTTTCTTTCAGTACTGGTTTTCTCCCTCTTTCCCCTTTCCCATTTTAGGGGCTGAGCTAAATGTTCGGGGATTCCTGACAAAAAGTGTTTGGGAAATTTTTCCCCACTTAGAAAAATGAGGAATCCTAAAGTCTTACTTCCAATAAAATCGAGATCAATAATACTGAAATCTCATGGATTGGTTTCTTAAGCCTGGAGGAAAATCTCATTTAAGTAAGATTTTAAGAGATTTAAAAATAACTTTAAGACACTTCCCATGAACAAATTTCCATGGATTTTGGGATCTGGGATCATATTCCAGCCCCTGGGGCCAGTCACTGTCAGTCCCTTCTCTCTAGGTTCCAACATCTGGCAGGAACCATTCCAGTTTAATTTAAAAGCAGGGAATATCCCATTCTCCAAGGCTTACCCGTGCTCCAGGCCCTCCTGGAAATCCCCGACGTGGCTGCGTCCATCGCGCCACTTCAGCATCCCCCTGGAATCCAAGGAATTCTCTCACAACATTCCCAAGTGGAACAGCAGCTACTGAAGCCCAGCCTAAATATTTAGGCCAGTTTAGATGGAGCTTGGAGTCCAGTAGAAGGTGCCCATGGCAGGGGGTTGGAATTGGATCTTTCCCAAAGTTCTTTCCTATCCAAACCATTCCCAGATTTTATGGCGAACACCCAAAAAATTCCTCGGAACACAAAGATACAAAAGGCACCTCCAGGCCTTGGTTTTCATCAAGAGGATTTAATCCCATAATGTTTTCCTGCTCTGAGATGAGTGGGAAGAAAGAACCCATTCCCTAATCCCAAAAGTATTTTGTGGAGGTGCTGCCTCGTGCCTTTAGGACCTTGCACCTGATCCTGAATTAATTACAGGGATTAATCCAACTGGAGTTCCAGCCTGGCACATCCCCGTGGACACGGTGACACCACAGCCTGGAATTCCAGCGGCTCAGCCACCGGGAAAACAGAGAGGAAAACCATTCCCGAGGGATCCTTCATCCCATGTTTTGTGGGGGGTGGAAAAGTGATTCCAGGAGGGGATCCCACAGCAAGGAGAGCCAGGAATGGGCAATGCCGGGGAAATTCCTGCCCGGCCGTGCCCGGCTCCAGAGTGATTTCCCTCCCTAAAGGAATCCCATTCCACCCACACCCACTGAGAGCTTTAATTCCGGCCTCATCCCAGAAAATCGGATCCCTGCACATTCCCCAGCTGGACACAATGGAATTACAAAATCCTGGAATGCTTTGGGTAGGAAGGACCTTAACAATCGTCTCATCCCATGAACAGGGACACCTCCCACTGTCCCAGGCTGCTCCAAGTGTCCAACCTGGCCTTGGACACTTCCATGGATCCAGGGGCAGCTACAGCTTCTCTGGGAATTCCATCCCAGCACTTCCCCACCCTCCCAGCCAGGAATTCCTGCCCAAATTGAGTTGAAATGGATCTTGAGCTTGGAATAAAAGCTGGGAATTAGGCTGAGGGAATGACATCAGCCTGGAATATCGGGGATTTTAGGAGTTCTGAGCTCTTTGTGGAGCCGGAAGCCAAGGCTTTGGAATCCCTCAGGGAATGTTAGAATATTTTCCCTCTGCACTGATGCTGTGCTCGTCTGCTCTGCCTCAAAACCCCAGCTGGAACAATTGAAAACCATGGCATGGTTTGAATGGCATGAAAACCATGGAATTTTTGGGGTTGGCTGGGATCCTAAAGAACATCCAGTTCCAACCACTTCCCACTATCCCAGGCTCCTCCAGCCTGGCCTTGGACACTTCCATGGATCGAGGGCCAGCCACAGCTTCTCTGGGAATTCCATCCCAGGTCCTCTCCACCCTCCCAGCCAGGAATTCTTTCTCAACATTTAATCCAAACCTCCTCTGGGTCGGTTTGACAGGAGATGGTGCAACACCAAAACCGTGACGAGGTTGTTTGACTTCCACCAAGGTTGTTGTTTCAAACACCTCCACGAGAGTGGCTCTTTTCCAGGTTTTCGAGAGGATTGGTTGGACGTCTTTGAAATGCCAGTATTTTAATTTTAATTTACATCTCCTTTGGTTTTGTGGGTCAGAATGGAAAAGGGGAGCAGCCAAAGGGGATGAGGGAACAGCTGGAGCTGGGAGGTTTAGTTTGGATTTTAAGGCAAAGTTCTTCCCCCAAGGGTGTCGGGCACTGAACATTCCCCAAGGAATGGGCACATTCCCAAGGCTGCTCCAGGTGTTTGGACAGGGTGAGGTTGTCGGGATCTGTGCAGGACTTGATCCCTGTGAGGCCTTCCCACTCAGAATATTCCATAATTCCATGTCTGCTCCAGGCACAAGAATGTTTAAGCCACATCAGAGTGGGAGTCTGGCCTTCTCCCAGCCCAGGTCAACCAAATTCCAGGACAGACACGGGAGAGCTCTGGAATTCCAGGCCAGCCAGTGGAGAATGCCGATGTTTTTGCCAAAGAGCCCAAATTCCCACTCCCACAGCTCTGCTCACGTGCTCCTCCCTCTGAAATCCCAGAACAGCCACCAAGGCCAGGATGCTGCTCTGGAACCTTCCAGCAACAAAATCACAGCAGAGGAATTCCAGGAGTGGGAAGGGAACTCAAATCCAAGGAACTGAACACCTGAAGTCCCTGAATTCTACCACAAATTTCCTGGGATGCCTCACTCCACGAGGCCAGGAGAGGTTTGGATCAATCCCAGTTTTCCAGCCCTAAGGCAGGAGAGGACAAAAACCCAGAGATGGTTTTGAGGGAGCAAAGGTGGGGATGATCCAAAGGTCTCCTGCCCTAAATGCTCCTTTGATGGTGTTCCAGGGCACAGCACAATCTCTTCCATGGAATATTCAGGATTCAGTTTTGGATTTGGGGTTGGAACTGGATTCAAATTCCTTCCAAGCCATTTATATTCTGGATTCTTTCATTATTTTAAGGCTCTCTCAAACCGAGTCTCTCTCCATCCTTTTTGCTTCCAGAGCAAACTATGTAAAACTCATGGAAACTCGAATTTCCCAATGTTTTGGCTAAAGAGCTTGGTCATATTCCAGGTTTCTTCCCAAAATAAAACCCAGAGTGTTCTCTATTCCTGTGTCCAAGAAATTTTGGTTGGGATCTTTGATTTACAGACATTCCCTCACTTGAACTTGGATTTATTGAACAGTTCCCAATGTTCCCATTTGAGGTCCTTTTAGATTTAAGCTTTTCTTAATTCTTGGGATAAAAGTTTGGATGTTTCAAGTTTGGATAAAGTCCAAAGAGATTTTGATAGTAAAGAATAAAATGAAATAAATATAAATAAAATACATCAATAAAATTCTCCCCAGAGGGTTTTTATTGGAGATTTTCCTCATCATGAGGGTGAGATTTTCATACCCCAGGCTGAGATCTTGATTTTAGGCCAAGCCTAAATCCTAAGTAGAGCCACCAGCTCATGCAGCACCTTCAGGGGGATCAACACCATGTTTTTGGGTCAGCCTTTAGGATTTAATCCATAAACCACGGATGACACATCCACAATAAATCCCAAGTTTTAGGACTCAGGCTTTGCTCAAGCTGCCCTCAAGGCCAGAATTCCCTCTGGGAATGGGTGAGGCAGGAATCAGAGAGCCAGGCCTGGATTCACATCCACAACCTCATTAAGAATGAAATTTTGACCTTATCCCCACCCTGGAAGTGCCCAAAAAAGCAGCAGGCCCTTGGTGAAGTGTTTGAGTGACCTTGGAGATCTTTCCCAACCTTCGTGGAAACTCCAAATCAGCACTTCCAACCTTATTCTTGCTTGGAAAAGAGGCCTAAAAGGTTCCTTCCTAGTGCCACTCGCCCTCATAGGTGGCCCCTCTGAGCCTGCCCAGTAAAGGAGCAGCCCCTTCCTGAGTGACCCAGAGATGTTTGGGTTGACCTTGGAGATCTTTCCCAACCTTCAAGGAAACTCCAAACCAGCACTTCCAACCTTATTCCCACTTGGAAATGTGACCCAAAAGGCGCTTCCAACCTTATTCCCACTTGGAAAAGAGGCTTAAAAGGCTCCTTCCCAGAGCCATTTGCCCTCATAGGTGGCCTCCCTGAGCCCACACAGAAAAGGAGCAGCCCCTTCATTATGTGGTTGAGTGACCTGGAGATGTTTGGGTTGACCTCAGAGATCTTTCCCACGGGAACTCCAAGCACTTCCAACCTTATTCCCACTTGGAAAAGGGGCCCAAAAGGTTCCTTACTTGCCATGGGGCTTCCCCCAGAGCCACTCGCCCTCGTAGGTGGCCCCGCGGAGCCGTCCCTCCATGCGGAAGACGTAGGTGAAGAAGCGGCGGGCCGGGGCCTCGCTGCCTTCCCCGCTGCGGCCCCAGAGTGGGAAGTCCCGCTTCCCATTCAGCGCCTGGCGCACGGCCTGCTCCAGCTTCCACCGCCACACGGCCTGCGGGCACGGAAAATAGGGAATGAGCAAGGATCCAGGAAAATCAACCGGAGACAACTTCAGGAAAGCAGCGAGGAACTCGTGGGTTCCCATCAAAGCCCAAATGCAGCTTCCACAGGGGTTCTCCTGGAAGTTGGATACTGCAGTAAGGCACAATAGCTGTGAGGGAGGAATTTCCACTTGGATGTTAAAAAACAGGGAAAAATTCCACTTGGATATTAAAAAAAAAGAAAAATTTCAAGTTGATTTGAAAAAGAGACACTTCAGGAAAAGCAGCAAGAAACCGATGGGTTCCCACCAACATTTCTCACCAGCCATCAACTCTGAGCCACCTCGGGACATTTAATCCAGGGGTGTTTTGGAAAAGGAGCCAAAAATCCCAACCCACCCTCACCAGAATTATTATCCTGCTTTAAATAATAAATAATAAAGAGATGGGAAAATCCCAAAATCTGACCTTCATCTGGGGGTCCTTGGCAGAGAGGACGAACGTCTCTTCCGGGGTTGTGATGTGCAGGCTGTACCTGGGAGGGAAAAAAATGTATGGAAAACACAATTCCCAATCCATCAGCTCTTCCCATTCCCCTCCTGGACATCCTGGTGCTTTCCCAAGTGGCTTTTCTGGAGAGATCTCAAGTTTTCCAGGGCTGAATTAAAGAATTTTGGGATTTGTTGGCAATGAATGGGCTGACAGGGAAGGGTCTCAGGTTGTGCCAGGGGAGGGTCAGTTTGGACAGCAGAGGAATTTTTTCATGGAAAATGTGGTCAGGCATTGGAATTGCCCAGGGAGGTTTGGACTCCCCATCCCAAGAGATGTCCGAGGAATTCTGGGCTGGGAACACGGTGGGGATGTGACACGGGTTGGATTTGATAATCCCAGAGGGCTTTTCCAACCTCAAAAATTCTGGGATTTCTATCTGGCAGCAAATTCCAAGCTGGTGAGACACCATTATCCATATCCCAATCCCACTGCTCAGAAAGGAGATGGGACAAAGTTTTGGATCATTTCCCCATCAACCTGAACATTTTTATTCCTTTTAACTCCCAGTGGGAATTTCTCACTCACGATCCCGGAGCCGATTTCTCTCCACAGTTTTCATCCACCCACACCAGCTTCAGATCAAAACTCTGGAAGCTGTTTCCCTGGAAAAAAAATGGGAAAAGATGTTCCTGATATTGCTGGAAACAGCCGTGGAATGGCAGAGCTGCAGAGGCAGCAAAAATTCCCAAATTTTTGGTCCATCCATCCCACATTGGGTGGAAAGACCTTGGAGATGGAAAAACCACAGGAAAAGGAGAGAAGTTCTCATTTCAAAACTCCTAAAGCTCTTCCAAAATTCCGTGGCCACATCCAGGAGTAAAACATTCCCTCATGACCCTGATCTCCACAGGAATTCCATCCCTATCACGTGGGAACATTCCCAAATCATTCCAGCCAATATTCCCAGAGATTTGTGGCTGCCCCATCCCTGAAAGTATCCAAGGAAAGGTTGGACAAGGCTTGAAGCAACCTGGGATAGTGAGAACCATGGAATGGGGTGGGAATGGATCATCTTTAAGCTCCCTTTCCATCCAATCCATTCCGAGATTTATTTAGGATTTGGACTCCAGGTGGCACCACCAAAAATATCCCAGAAATCCCAAATTTAAGGAGTCACTTTTGGGATCAGCAGCACCCAAACAGAACAAACTCCAACAGCTGGAAAAAAAGGAAAATTTAAATTTCCCATCTCCATTCCCTCCCTCACATCCAAGTGTTCACATGGAGCTGCTGCCTGGTGGGATGGAGTTTTCCAAGGAATTCCACAGTGTTTTCCCAGATTTGAGAGGACAGACAAGGAAGGGACATCAAAATTCCCAACCAGGTCAATCCCAATCCAATTGGAATTCCCTAACTTCCATAAAGCTCGGCAGCAGCAGGTGAGACACAGATGGGAATCATGGATTGAACATAGAGATAATTCCATGGATTTGCTGTTCCCGTGCTCCCATCCCAGCCACCAGCGCGATCCAAGCTGGAATTCCCTCATAGGAAATTCCCACACCCCAAAATTCCCAAAATAGCTCCAAAACCACCTCCAACATCAGCAGCCATGGCACAAACATGGAAAATCCTGTTTATCCCAACACGTGGGAGCTCATGGAATCTCATCCTTGATCCATCAGATTGTTTTGGATAATTAAGGGCCACAGTTCCCTCTGGAATATGGTTTGGATCACTCAAAGGGTGCCTGTGGTGGTGGATAATCCACATTTCCTGGGAAAATGTTCTGTGGATCTCCTCCACTCCTTCCCAGATTTTCTTTATTTTCCAGAGGCAACCACACGTGGATGGATCCGAAACAAAGTTTTCCCAACTTTTCCCAACAGCCAAACTCTGCTGTATTTTCAGCATCAAAAAATTGGAATTTTCCTGCCATTCCTATGGAAATTCCTGTCATTTCTGCTATTCCATTAGAAATTTTAGGTCCATTTATCCGTGTTCCCTTCCCAGTCCCTCCGGAGGATTCCGGACTCACCTGGATGAGCACCAGGACATCGTCGAAGAGCAGGAGGCGTTCGGAGCGGGCGGTGCCCGAAGCGATGGGAAGGTTCCTGCTGTCCTCCAGGAGCCTCCTCTCGGGGACACACAGCATGTCCTGGAGCAGCAGGAAAAACCAGGATTGAGAGAGGACATGGAATTCCAGGCAGGAATTCCTGCAGCTGGCTCGGGGTTCCAGTGACAGTGACACACTTGGGACACAAACTCGGCTTTGAACCCCCAGGGATTTCCTCCAGCCCTTCCACCCAGCTCTGCTCTATTGAATTCCAGCCTCAAATTCCCATTCCATACCAAATTCCCATTCCATACCAAATTCCCAATCCATAGCAAATTCCCAATCCATACCAAATTCCCTCTGACTCAGGGTTCCAGTGAGTGACACCACTGGACACAAAACTCAACTTTAAAACCCCCAGGGAGTTTCTCCAATTCTTCCACCCAGCTCTGCTATGTCAACTTCAATCCTCAATTCCTTGATCCATATGACATCCATATCACATCCATATCAAATTTCCAATCAAAATCAAACTCCTGATCCATACCAAATTCCTAATCCACATCAAATTCCCTCTGGCTCGGGACACACTTGAACACAAACTCAGCTTTGAACCCCCAGAGAGTTTCTCCAGCTCTTCCACCCAGCTCTACTCTACTGAATTCTAGCCTCAAATTCCCAATCCATATCAAATCCATATCAAATTCCCAATCCATAATTAATTCCCAATCCAAATTGAATTCCTCATCCTTACCAAACCTGATCCATCCCAAATTTCTGACCCACATCAAATTCACGATCCTTATCAAATTCCTCATCCTTATAAAATTCCCAATCCATACCAAAGTCCTCATCCCTATCAAATTCCTGATCCATATGAAATTCCCAATCCATATCAAATTCCTGACCCATACAAATTCTCAATCCATGTCAAATTCCTCATCCTTATCAAATTCCCGAGCCTTATCAAATTTGAGATCCATGTCAAATTCCTGATCCTTATCAAACTCCCAATCCACTTCAAATTCCTGATCCATATCTCATTCCTGATCCATACCAAATTCCCGATCCATATCTAATTCCTCATCCTTAACAAATTCCAAATTCACTTCAAATTCTTGATCCAGATCAAATTCCCAATCCATATCAAACTCACAATCCATATCTATTTCCCGATCCTTATCAAATTCCTCATCCTTATCAAATACCCGATCCGTACCAAATTCCTGATCCCTGTTCCATTCCCTCAGGACTCACGGTGAATTTGTAGCCCAAGGATTTCCAGAGCTCCTTGGTCAAGCTGGCTTCATCCAGGACCTGGCCGATGAAGGATTCCAGCTTCCCAAATTCCTGCGCCACAGCAGCCACCACATCCTGCTCCGACCCCTGGGAAAGGACAGGAAAACTCCAGGAACGCTGGAAATTTGGGTCAAGGGAGGTCCAGGATGGATTTTAGGGAATATTTAGGAAATGAGTTCCAGGCTGGATTTTCAGGAATATTTAGCAATGTGTCCATCCTGGATCGAGGGAGTTCCAGGTTGGATTTTAGGGAATATTTAGCAAAGTATATCCAGGTTGGATTTTAGGGAATTATTTAGCAAAGAAGGTCTAAAATGAATTTTAGGGAACATTTAGCAATGGAGGTCCAGGTTGGATTTTCTGGAATATTTATCAATGGCCATGTTGGATTTTAGGGAATATTTCACAATGTGTCCATCCTGGACTAAAGGAATTCCAGGTTGCATGTTAGGGAATATTTAGCAAAGGAGATCCAGGATGGATTTTTGAGAATATTTAGCAAAGGAGTTTCAAGCTGGATTTTCAGGAATATTTAGCAACACCCAGGTTGGATTTTAGGGAATATTTGGGAAAGGAGTTCCAGGCTGGATTTTTGGGAATATTTAGCAATGCATCCATCCTGGACTAAAGGAATTCCAGGTTGCATGTTAGGGAATATTTAGCAAAGGAGATCCACGTTGGAGTTTCGGGAATATTCAGCAAAGAAGGTCAAGATTGAATTTTCGGGAATATTTCTTCCCACAAAACCCATCAAGAAGATCCCCTGAGCATTCCAGAAAAATTCCCACCTCCTGGAGCTGCTCCTGGAGCTGCGAGAGGAGCCGCAGGTAGCTCTGGACGTGCTCCCGGAAGGGTTTGTGGAGCACCAAGTGCAGGGCCAGCCCCAGGGAGCTCTCCGAGGTGAAATCCTGCAGGAATTCCTTCAGCACCGCCTTGTGCAGCTTCCAGGCCTCGCTGGAAAATTGGGAATGATGAGAAAAGGTCATTAATTATCCTGGAATTCCCGCTCTTCTGTTTTCCAAACTTTCTGCATGGCGAGGATGGAGAAAGGCGTGAAAAATCTGGGAACACGCTCCTCAGGAATTCGTGTTTGCAGTTGTTGCTTCCAGAAAAATCTGAGATTAGTGGGAATTTCCTGCCAGATTCCCACCCCTTCCCTAGATCACCAAATCCCAAGTTTTAAGTTCCAGAAGGAGCTGGGAGTGGTTGGGAAGCGGCAACTGCGAAAGAGGAAATCCATCCATAGATAACAGGAGCCATGGAAAAATTGGGAATGTGCTCCTTAGAAATGCACATTTTCATTCCCTGCTTCCAGAAAAATTTGAGATTAGTGGGAATTCCCAGGTTAATTCCTCTCTCCAATTCCACCTTTTCCCTAAATCCCTAAATCTCCAAATCCCAAGTTTACAATTCTGGAAGGAGCTGGGGGTGGCTGGGAAGGTGAAAATCCAATCCTGGAATTGTCCAAGGTTGGAAAGGGCTTGGAGCGACCTGAGATAGAAAGAGGGGATTTTTTTGGGAATTTTCCAAACCATTCTGGATATCTGGGATTCTCTGGTGTCTCCATATCCCAAGGATTCCCAAGATTCCCAAGGATTTTCTACCCGCTGACCTCTTGCTCTTGGCAGCCTGCTCGAAGCCCTGGACCACGACAAAGTTGGCGAAGGTGACAAAATACCTGGAAAAAATTCCAAGGAGGAGTTTGAGAGGGACATTCAGGATGAATTTAGGGATCCCAACTTTTTGGGAAGTTCCCTTAATCCCATAAAAGCACGTCTGGAAAAATGCAGGCCTGGATGTTTGATGGATTGGGATCAAAGGTTGGATCCAATCTTGGAATTCTTTCCCAGTCTTAATTCCAGGATTTTTTGGCAGACTTGGATAAGGCAAAAATGCTGATGAAACTAGGATCTGTTTCCATCAGATTTTATGGAATGAAATTCCATAAATTCCATAAAGGAATTCCTGCTCCGAGCTGTTCATTCACAGACTCTTCACCTCAGAACTCCCATCAGAATTAGGAAAATTTGGGAATTCTGGAATAGAAATGATGGAGTTGTCACACTCCAGCTCTGAACTTAGTTTATTTTTCCAAGTAAAACTGAGAATTTTCTTTTTTCATTTCATATTTTCCAAGATTTTTTTTCCAAGAGCTGCATTTTCCTGTACCAAAAATTCCCTCAACCAAACTCTACATTTTCCATGTAAATCTTGTATTTTCCATGTAAATCCCACATTTCCCACGCAAATCCCCCATTAAACCCGGGTTTAATTCCAAAAGAAACAGGAATAAAACATCAGGACAAATTCCTTTGGATCATCCAAAACCTCATTCAGCTGGAAAATCCCAACTGGAAAATCCAAACCGGGAAATCCCACCTGGAAAATCTCAGAATCCCAACTCCCAGTTGGAAAATCTACACTGGGAAATCCACACTGGGAAATCCCAAACTGGAAAATCCCATCTGGAAAAACCGAGTTGGAAAATCCAAACTGGGCAATCCCAAACTGGGAAAGCTTTGGCCACTTCCATGGAGAAGGAAAAAGGAAAAATTGAAGATTTTTATGGAATTTCAGCTCTCCATAAAATTTCATTTCATCTCCGATCCTGACCCAAAACCACAAAATCTTGGAAAAAACCACACCCAACCCATTTTCCAAGGATATTTTCCCCCTATGAGCTTTCATCCCGATTTTTCCTGATATTCCCAATGGGATCAACCCGATCCAGTTTTCCCAAAGATTCCGGCGCTCACTGGATGTAGAGGCTGAGGAAAAGCTCTCCTTTCCAAAGGATGTAAAAATCCCGGATACAGCCGGAATTTTCCAACTGGGACTTCCCCCTCAGGATCCGGGAATTCTCCTCCGTGAAATTCCAGAGGGTTTGGAAGCGATCGTTGAGGAGCACCAAGAGCTGGAAGTTCTCCTTTTCCTTCAAATCCTGTGGCTCTGGGAGGGAAAAATCAGGAAAATCCTGTGGGAAAGGCAGAATTCCCAAGGGATTTTGTGGAATGTGATTGGAAAATTCTGGCCCCAAAAGGAAATTGGGAAATTCCAGGAATTTTTGGAGCTCTTTTGGGTGGAAGGAATGGATGAAGTAATTTGGGAAGATGGAGAGAAGAAGTGGGAAGGATGGAAAAAAATGGGAAAATCTGGGAATTTTCAGAGTCCGTGGAGCCATTTTGGCTGGAATAAATTAAATAATTTGGGAAAATAGAAAGGAAAAAAAATGGAGAAAGTGAAAAAAAAAAAAAGGGAAATACCAAGGAATTTTCGGAGTCCATGCAGCCATCTTTCCTGGAGGAAATAAATTAAATAATTTGGGAATAGATAGTGGAAAAAAATGGGAAGAATGGGGAAAAAGGGGAAATTCCAGGAATTTTTGGAGCCATTTTGGTTGGAAGGAATGGACTAAATAATTTGGGAATATAGAAGGGGAAAAAAACGAGAAGAATGGGGGAAAAAAGGGGAAATTCCAGGAATTTTCAGAGTCCATGGAGCTGTTTTTGCTGGAATGGGACAAACTCCATCCCAAACTCTGGCACTCATCCCACTGCTCCAGAGGGAAAATTCCCACCCTTTTCCCAAGGAACCCTTCCCAGTTTCCTTGGAGTCATCCCAAAAAGAATTCCTGGAAAGACCCCACCCGGGAAAGTCGGGGCCAGGAATTTCCCTGGGTTTGGAATTTCCCCTGGATTGGGAACAGCGATCCCAGTGAAAATACGGATTCATCCCAAAAAATCCCCCTAGCCTCATTCCCTATTCCTGATTTTAGGGAAAACATTCCCACAAAACATTTTCTCTTCGTAGCGGGATTTCCAGCTGAAAATCCCTTCCCAGATTGATTCCAAGTGAGAATTCCAGAGAAAAATTCCCAGAATTTACCTGCCTGGAGCAGAGGTTTGAGGATGAGGGCATCGATCCGGGCCAGGCAGGAGGAGAAGTTTTCCTCCAGCTGGAGCAACGATCCCAAAATTCCCGAAATTCCAGCTGTGGACATGGCCTGGAAAACAGCAGGAATGAATCAAATCCCTGGAAATCTGTCAGATTTCATCTCCAAGGTTTTTCCTTGGATTTCCAGCAAAGCTTCCCTGGCTTTGGTGCCATTCCCAGGTGGGGTCGATCCCAAAAATCCTCGGGGAAAGTTGGGAAAGGAACGGAAAATAAAGAGCTCAACTGGAGAAAACCCAGCCCAGTTTTCCCGAATTTTCCCAAATTCCCGATGATCTCAGAGCTGGAAAAGGTTGGAATTAATTCCTTGTGTTAATCCTGATGGGGATTTTCCCATTCCAGAGGGGTTTTTCCAAGAAAAAATCATGGAAATCCAATGGATGAAGGAGAAATCACTTCCAACCCCACTCATTCCCATCCTGCTTATTCCTATCTCTCTTTTCCCAAATTCCCGATGATCTCAGGGCTGGAAAAGCCTGGAATTCCTTATGTTAATCCTAATTAATTGCAGAGGAGAAAATCCTGGAAATCCAAAGGATGAAGGAGAAATCTCTTCCCACCCCTCTCATTCCCATTCCCATTCCTTTTTTCCCAAATTCCCGATGACCTCAGGGTCACAAAATATTTGGGAAAGCCCGGAATTCATTCCTTCAGGAATCAATGGATCCATCAGGATTATTCTTCTTTTCCCACAGAAAATTCCCCCAATTCCAGGAGAAAGTTCCCACAATTCCCAGAGGAAATTGCCCCAATTCCTGCAGAAAATTCCCCCAATTCCCAGAAAGAATTCCCAGAATTCCTGGAGGAACTTCCCACAACTCCCAGAGAAATTCCCCCGGAGCTTTCCTGCCCAAAGCCTTTCCCGAGGGAATTCCAGGTGCTCTGCATGAGGCCTTTTCCAAGGCCTTTGGAATGTTGACATTCCCAAACAGGTCAGGCCTGTGGCTCAGCTAGGCTGGGATTAACTAGAGCCGGTTTTAGCAACCAAACCTAAACCCGGGAGCTCCCCGATGTTTGTTCCACTCCTATTCCCAGAAAACCAACTCTGGGGTCAGGAATCTCCAAATTTCCAACTTTATTCCCTGGTATTCCCAAATTTCTCTGGAATTCCCAGATTTTTTGGCCTCTAAAAGCATTCAAGATGGGATTTTTGGGATAACCCCGCCCACATTCCCAAAAATTCCCGTTTTCCTGTTCTTTGGGATTGAAGCCATTCCAGGGAGCAGCTGCACATCCCAGGAATTCCAAAGGGTTTGGTTTTTTTTTCTGAAAAGCCTCAGCTTTAGGCCAGGCCTACATAAACCCAATTTAAACCCAGTTTAAACCTAGCCCCAGTTTAAACCACAGTTTAAAACAAACCCCAAACTAAACCAAGGTTTAAACCCAGTCCCAATTTAAACCACAGTTTAAACTCAGTCCCAAAATAAACCAAAGTTCAAACCCTGCCCCAATTTAAACCACAGTTTAAACCCAGTCCCAAAATAAACCACAGTTTAAACCCAGCCCCAAATTAAACCACAGTTTAAACCCTGCCCCAAAATAAACCAAAGTTTAAACCCAGCCCCAAATTAAGCCACAGTTTAAACCCAGCCTCTCCTCTGCCTTTAATTCTTTATTATTTTTAAAAAGCCTCCAAAGCGCCGCTTTTCCCTTAAAGCTGAGCCTTGAATCCCGACTTTCCATGGAATTCCGGCGCTCCTGGAAGGGTTTTTTTTCAGGATCACCTCCCCCTAGACAGAAACCTGCTAAACCGAGCTTATCAACCCGGCTTTAATTCTCGATCTCTTGGCACCGCCGCGGCTTTTCCAGCTTTGTTTCATCCGCCCTGGAATTCCAGGCGAGGCTGGAAAATCCCTCCCTGAAGGAGCAGGATCGGAAAGTCCCGCCTAGAAAAGCCGCGGTGGGAGCAAGGACGGGGTTTAGACCGGGGTTTAATTTTCGCCGGGAGTGAAATTCCTTAAAAAGAATTGAAATTCCTTAGGGAAAAGCGGGGTTTTGTGAGAAAATCCGCCCTGGAATTTGGGATTTGATCCCAGTTCTACCTGGGGAAAACATTCCCAAATTTCCTCTGGAGCAAATCAAACTGATCCCAAAACCAAGCAGGAAATCCCAAAATTTGCTGGATTCTGGAGCGACCCACCTGGAATGAGGCAGCGCAGGAAAATTCCCGGCTGGAAAAATCTCCGGGAGGCGCAGAAATCCGGGAATTCTCGGTGTTCCCGAGGCTGGAATTTTTCCCTCCCATCTTTCCCTCCCACATTTGGAGGCAGAGCCCCAAATCCCAAACACCCACGGGAGCCGGGATTACAAAATCCCAAATCTTGGCTCCCCAAAGTTCCAGCTCCTCCTCTTCCCCTCTTTTTGTTTTCTTTATTTAAATAATCCCGGATTTTGTCATCCCGGATTTTGTCATCCCGGATTTTGGGGAAGTTGAAATTTCGGGAAGTTGAAATTTCGGGAAGTGAAAGGGGAAAAGGTCAAGAGGGGTTGGGGGGAGTTTCGCTTTTCAGCTTCGCTCTGTTCCCACAGCGCTTCTCCCAAAAAAAACTTTGGGATTTTTTCCTCCTCTTCCTCCTGCCAGGCTCGCTCTCATTTCCTGGAAATTCCAGGAATTCCTTGGAAAAGGAGATTTTGTTCCTGCCATTCACAGGCGGCGCGTGATGCGCTACGGGGCGCTTCCCTTCCGCCTGCAAACCCCAAAAACAACCCCAAACTTCCCAAATTCCTCGGGCAGGAGCTCCCAGAGTTCTCTGCTGCAGCTCAGCCACCTTTAACTCTTTCCCTTCCTTCTAAAAAATCCTAAATCCAACCCAAACATTCCCAAATCCCCCCAGTCAGGCGGTCCCAGGTACTTCAATCACCTTTAACTCTTTCCCTTCCTCCTAAAAAAATCCTAAATCCGACCCCAAACATTCCCAAATCCGTCGGTCAGGAGATCCCACACAGCTCAGTCACCTTTAACTCTTTCCTCTCCTCCTAAAAAATCCTAAATCCGACCCCAACATTCCCAAATCCATCAGTCAGGAGATCCCAGAGACCTCAGCCCCAAGGACTCTTTCCCTTCCTCCTAAAAATCCTAAAAACAACCCCAAACTTCCCAAATCCCTAAGGCAGGAGCTCCCAGAGTTCTCTGCTGCAGCTCAGCCACTTTTAACTCTTGCCCTTCCTTCTAAAAAATCCTAAATCCAACCCTAAAAGTCCCAAATCCCCCGGTCAGGCGATCCCAGGTACCTCAGTCACCTTTAACTCTTTCCCTTCCTCCTAAAAACCCTAAACCCGACCCCAAAAATTCCCAAATCCGTCGGTCAGGCGGTCCGAGAGTTCTCTGTGCAGCTCAGCCACTTTTAAGTCTTTCCCTTTCTCCTAAAAAAATCCTAAATCCAACCCCAACATTCCCAAATCCATCTGAGGAGATCCCACACACCTCAACCACCTTTAACCATTTCCCCTCCTCCTTAAAACCCTAAACCCCGCCCCGAAATTCCTAAAACCCTTTTCAGGAGATCCCAGACACGTCAGCCCCAAGAACTCTTTCTGCTCCTTCTAAAAAACCCTAAAAACAACCCCAAACCCACAAATCCCTCAGTCAGGAGGTTCCGGAGTTCTCTGCTGCAGTTCAGCCACTTCTAATTCTTTCCCTTCCCCTAAAAATCCTAAATCCAACCCCTAAGTTCCCAAATAAATCCTTCAGGAGATCCCAAAGTTCTCTGTGCACCTCAGCCACCTTTAACCATTTCTCTTCCTCCTAAATAATCCTAAATCCAACCCCAAAATTCCTAAAACCAACCCCAAACTCACAAATCCCTCAGTCAGGAGGTTCCGGAGTTCTCTGCTGCATCTCAGCCACTTTTAACTCTTTCCCTTCCTCCTAAAAAACCCTAAAAACAACTCCCAAATCCGTTTCTCAGGGGCTCCAAAAGTTCTCTGCTGCACCTCAACCTTTAACGCTTTCCCCTCCTGCTAAATCCAACCCTAAAATTCCCAAATCCGTCCTTCAGGAGGTCCAACACACCTCAGCCACCTTTAACTCTTTCCCTTCCTCCTTAAAACACTAAAGCCGACCCCAAAATTCCTAAAAAACCATTTAAGGAGTTCCCACACACCTCAGCCAAATTTAACTCTTTCCCTTCCTCCTAAAAAACCCTAAAAACAACTCCCAAATCCGTTTCTCAGGGGCTCCAAAAGTTCTCTGCTGCACCTCAACCTTTAACGCTTTCCCCTCCTGCTAAATCCAACCCTAAAATTCCCAAATCCGTCCTTCAGGAGGTCCAACACACCTCAGCCACCTTTAACTCTTTCCCTTCCGACTACAAATCCTAAATCCAATCCTAAAATTCCCAAATCCCTCCCTCAGGAGATCCCACACACCTCAGTCTTAGAAACTTTCTCCACTCCCTAAAAACCATAAACCCGACCCTAAA
>WBNO01005923.1:35313-58780 GCA_013400575.1 Peucedramus taeniatus | reverse complement strand
TTGCACAATTTCTTATCACAGCAGGTAGTTTTGTTCTTTGGGAGGGGGACACAGTTTTTGCAGTTCTTTCTTTATGTATCTTTCTCAGTTTTTGCAAGTTTTTTCACAACTTTTTCTCACAGCTCTTGTTCTACAATCTTTAGCAATTCAACCATACTGTGCATGTTGTTTAACTCATTCTGCTCTGCAATAATTTTAGATAGTTTTTAGATGTTGTACACAGCCACTCAGTTAAGACATTTGAATCCCATTGACATGATCTACTCATTCCACATACAGACACCTTCATCTGAAAATCCATAACCTCTTCACACTAGAGATAAATATTCTATGCTGTTTCTTCATAAGGTTTATTTTTTCAACTATTTAGCTACTGCCTATAGTAATAACATAATCCATCAATCACTTATCACAAATGTTAATGGAAAATCTGTTTCTGTACTAAGCTGTATTTTGTCAGTGACTTGGTAAATGTTAAATTTTGTTTTCTTAAGTGTAGCCAGGAATATGAATGTCCTCTTGAGAAATTAATCTGGATGATTTTTACCTTTTTCTTCTTCTTTTTTTTTTTTTCCCAGATTTCAGACACTGCAATTAGTTAGTGGTCAAACACTGCTATGATACCCATATGGGCATTTGATATTTCATACAGGCTAGAAAAATACAATTCTTTTATTTTAATTTAAGAGTAGCTTGACATTTCCCTGAACCTGAGACCAGAACACTCTAATGTACAGACAGTCTCCCAATAGTGATTTTAATAATGACTGGTTTTGGTTCTTCATGTTGTCAAGGGGAGATACGAACTAGGTGCAAACACTGTTCACATTCATACCTTTTACCTTTTAGTACCTGTGTCCAGCTAATAATTCTACAGCTTTTGGTAAGACCTTAGGAAGTCATCCTGTTGTATGAAATTCTTATACACAAAACCAGGTTCCCAAAGTCAGTGGAAAATTTGCTTGTACAAAACTGGAGACTGTTACCTCCTTTTTATGCTTGACTGGAAATAGAAAGCTAGTGAAATTTGACAGCTGTATAATGGAAATGTTAAAATTTAGGAAATGTGACATTTCTTTATTAAAAATACATTCAGAATCTTAACACATTTATTATTTTCCATTATTGTTAAACATAGTGGAGTGACCTCTGTCCTTGAAAAATCTAAAATGCACAAAGCTCTTAAATATGTGTTAACGTTTCTCCATACAGGTAGTTTTGTTTCAGGTGATTAATTCTTATGGACAGGGACTTACAGAATCTTAGCTCATGGAATGGTCAGGGGTTGAAATGGGCCTTAGAGATCATGTAGTCTGAACCTCCCCTGCCATGGGCAGGGCACTTCCCACTAGACCAAGTTGTGTAAGGCCTTATCCACAGGATTGGTCATCCATAACCTCCCTGGACCACCTATTGCAATGTCTCATCCCCCTCACAGGGAAGAATTTCTTCCTAACATCCAGGCTTAAATTTTCCCTCTTTAAATTTGCACCCATTACTCCCTGTCCTGTCAGTACAGTTCCTGAAAAAATGTCCCTCTCCAGCTTCCATGTGACTCCCTCTTCAGATACTGGAAGGTTCCTATAAGGTCTCCACACAACCTTCTCTTCGCCAGGTTGAGCAGCCTCAACCTTCTCAGTCCACCTTTGTGAGGGAGCTGCACCAGTCCTCTTTCTAACCTTGTGGCCTTCTCTGGACTTGCTCCAACAATTCCATGTCCTTCTTATGCTGGGGATACCAGCACTGGACTCCAGGTGGGGCCTCACTAGAGCAGAGTAGAGGGTGAGAAAACTTCCCTCTGACCTGCTGAACATGCTCTTTTGCATGCAGCCCAGGATACATTTGGCTTTCTGGACTGTCAGCACTCATTGCTGGCTCATGGTGAGGTTTTCATCAACCATCACCCCCAAGGCCTTCTCCCCAGGGCTACTTTCAATCACTTCTCTTCCCAGCCTGTATCTGTGCCTGGGATTGCCATGACCCAGGTGCAGAACCTTGCACTTAGCCTTACTGGACTTCATGAGGTTTGCACAGATCCATCTCTAAAGCCTGTCCAGGTCCCTCTGAATGGCATCCCATCCCTCCAGTATATTGACCACACCACAGAGCTTGGTAACATCAGTGAATTTGAGAAGGGTGCCCTCAATCCCACTGTCTATGTCACCAACAAAGATACTGAACTAACCTTATCCCTAGCCTCCCAGACAATATCCCTGTGTTCCTTACAGGTTATGTGCCTTCATTTCCAACCCCTGAAAGCTGCTTCTTTTCATTCTGAGTTTGCTCAGCAGTTTGTTATGTATCCATGGAGGCCTCCTGGCATTCTTGCCCAATTTCATCCTTGTTGGGAAACATTGCTCCCAAGCTTGGAGGAGGTGATATTTGAAATTCAACCAGCATTCTTGGGCCCCTCTGCCCTCTAGGGCTCTGTGCCATGGGACTCTCCTGTGAAGATCCTTGAGGAGGCCAGAGTCTTCACTCCTCATGTCCAGGGCTGTGAGTTGTCAGTGTGCTCTCTTCACTGCCCTGAGGATCTTCAGCTCCACCTTCTCATGATCACTGTGGCCAAGGCTGCCTTGGAGCACTGCATCCCCCACCAGCTGCTCCCCGTTGGTGAGCACATGGTCCTGCATGGCTTCTCAATCATTTGTGTTAGAAAGTTGTGGTTGACACATTCAATGAACCTCCTGGGTTGCCTGTGCATTGTCATGTCCCTCCAACAGGTGTCAGGGTGGTTGAAGTCCCCCATAAGGATCAGGGCTTGTGAGTGTGAAGACACTCTTACTGTCTGCAGAGTGCTTTATCCACACCATCCTCCCAGCTGAGGGGCCTGTAGCAGATCCCCACTCTAACAACTCCTGTCCCTGCCCTCCCCTCCCCTCAGACTTCACTCACAGGCTCTGGGCTGGCCCCTCACCATTCCCCAGGCAGAGCTCCATACACTCCAGCTGATCATTGATATAGAGGGCTACACACCATCCTCACCTTTCTAGCCTGTCTTTCCTAAAAAGCCTGAAGGCTCCCATTTGAATGCATCAGTGTTAGGGGCCATCCCCCCATGTCTCCATGATGCCAATGGTATCATCCATGCACATCTCTGGTTCCTCCTGTTTGCTCTCCATACTGTGTGCCCTTGTGGATAGGCATCTGAGCCAGGCCCTGGATAAAGCTGACTCGCTGGCTGGAGTACCTGGAATGTTTTTACACTGTTCCGGGCATCCATTACAGATATTGGCATCTGACTGGCAGGATTGGGATGGATAGGTGCCCTCCTCCAGCAAATCTTGATCTACATTACATCTATTTGCTGCTGTGCAGACAATGTGTCATAGTTTAATGGATCTGTCTTAATTAACAAAATCAAGCACATGAGTAGTTTCCTTGAAGTCAGTGAAAGTACCCTCTGCTTGTAAACTTGGGAACATGCTTCATTACTTCTTAAAATAATCACTCTTCTAAATTAATTACTTTAAAAGTTTTGTGTATCAGGCATACAAAGAACATTGACAGTACCCTTTATATGGATCATGTAGCACCGCTATGTGGAAAAGACAGGGGAAACAGCCAGGCTGAAAATGCAGCCAAAGACAAAACATTCCTCTGGTGACGTGTGGTGCTAGCTGAAGGTATTAGCACCTCACAAGATCAGACCTTGTGTGATTAAATTGCTGTACAAACCCATGGTAATAGATCCTTAAATAATAAAGTGAAAGGGCAGATAGGAAAGTTGGGTGGGAATAAAACTATCTCAGTGCATTAGAAAGGTTATTGTTTGAGTTCCAGTATTTAACAGTTGGGTTTGCAGTGCGGCGACTGAACCCAGCAGCAGTGTTGTTCTGGCCAGTGATTCAGTGGGAATGTCAACCTGAGCAACAACACTGTGGTATGTACAACTCAGGTCAGACACGTCTCTGATTTCTGACCACTTTTTTCTCTTGGGTTATGTTTATTTTCTTCCCAGAAAATATGGTAATGTTTGGATTTATTTAATCTTGTGGTAGTCTTGTACTGTGTATTCTAATGCCTCTTGTTGAACCTGACCCACACCCTACCCCTTCATGTAAATAACTTGCTTAGACCTAAGCCCTAAAGCCTCTGCTTAAGGCTGAGTGAGCTGGATTGAAACTGACATCAAGTAGAGCACAGAACAAATGTTCTTTGATTTGGAAGCAGTGTTTGCCATAGTGCATGGCATTGTCTCTGTTTGGAGGGTGCACACACAACTTGTCTCCTGTTTCATCCTTTCTGGGCTTCCACGAGCAGAAGCAGAGGGTCCTTGGGCTGTGTGGAATGGGGTCTTCTCTTCTGTGACACCATGTCTTACATGTCAGCAGTGGTACCATTCACCTACCAAACACATTGCAATGTGTTTCTGTTGTGTGTGATGAGATGGCAGAAAGTGTCTGTGACTCTTCATTTCATCCCTTTAGATTGCTGCTCCCCTGTCTCTTTGATAGGTTTGGGGGTTAAAGCTGCTAGCATAGTCCTTACCCATGGACAGCCATGGGAAAACTCCATCTGTGAGCTCAGTGAAAAATTAGCAAACAAGAGATTTGGTTGAAATAATTTACAGGAAATTTATTTGTCTCCTGTCAGAAACACAAGAAGGGATGGATGATAGGTACTGCAGTTTGGGTTCTTAAAGTGAGGGATAATTTTGCTCCCACAGAAATGTAGGACCGACCTTCCTCACAAGTAAGTCTTTTTAATAGTAGATAAAGAAAAAATGCATTACAGCAATTTTGCAAGTAAACTTTCACTCCTGTTATAAACTATAACTTTTATTAGGCTATAAATATTGCATTTTGCCAGCACAGAACTGAAGGCAGTGATATTATTTGTATTTCTATGGTGATGCCTGGAATCTCCAGACATAATTTAAGGTCTTTTGGTCTGGGCACAATAAATGTACACAATAGAAAGATGATTTCTCTCTCTAAACAATTACTCCTCACCAACTTTACAGCAACAGCATTCCATCAGAAGGCAAACAGATTTGTATGCTTGTTCTGCCTATATCTGCATGTTAAATGGTGGTGACTTGCTGAAAAACCATGATGAATGGAATTCAACTAACACACAGTTATTACATTTATGCTATTCAGATATTTTAGGAATCAGTATTAATAATTCTCAGTTTATTGTGAATCATCTATTTCTTGTGGATTTTGCCCTAAAACTAAAATTAGTCTTCCAATTCTTTATGAAAAGCTGATACATGCATATCTTTATAGTTCATAATGATCCTTTTGAAAGCATGTTTAAACAGTTTTAAATAATATAAAAATCTGAATGATTTAATCAGAGAGAATGAGGTAAATAAAAATGCCTGTTGTTATATTAGAGGCCAAAAGACAACTTAGCCTAAAGATTTTGGGCAAATATCATGAGAATTGGTAGTACTGACAAGAAATGTGCAGCACAATAAAATGTGTGCTTGTGCAAATTGTGGTCAGATTTTAGCAAGATCTGATACATTAATCTCTTTCACTGTTGGCAATAAATAAGAAATAGGGAAAGTTGGCCATGAAACATATGCCATCATTCTGGGTTTTGTACTCAGAACTAAGATTGCAGACTCTGGTGTAACCTGTCATCAGCCTAGTGACTTCAGATGACAACTCTCATAACAACTGGCAGTGGCCTTGTTTGGCTTTAATGTTGGCTAAAGGTGAATCAGCTTCTGAATATTACCTGTTTCTTAAGAAAAACAATTTGGTCATGACCAATCTCAGCAATTAATTCAATGACCAGTGTCATATTTTCAATGTCCTCAAATACATATGAAGGTACACCTTGAGTATATTAGTCCGTATGCTTGGAAGCAGGTGTCTGGTGAAAAAACACCCTAAATATAATAACCCCACATAAAGAAATGTTGTGTACTGTGTTAGATTTCTTAAAAACCACATTTAAACCACATCAATGTGACATCAGTGTTGTCTCTGAGTCCTTTTTCTCTTAAGATCATAACAATTTTCTAATTCAGTGTGATAAAATAAGGTATGCTGAAACGGTGTATTTGTAGTCACACAGCCCTTTAGAAAAAGTGAAAACCTCAACGAACAAGTCAGGTTCTTTATACTTGTGGCCTGAATTTGTACATGCTATTTGGAAGCACTGGAATTTGCCTCCAGTATAAACATATGAAAAGCCTGATTCCTGACATTTACTGTTTCATGCTTCTAAACATTTAAAACACATGGTCAGATGGCAAATTGAGGGGCGTGGGAGGGAAGCTAAGAACTTTTTTTCTGTTTTTTCCTATTATTTTATATTAAAATGACTTTGTTTGCTGAGGGAATGGCGTCTCGTTTCATTGAAGAGGAAAGGTAAGTCACAACCAAAATGTGCCAAGGTTACATTTGCTGGGTGAATTTGCAAAGACAACAGCAGTGCTTAGATTTTACACCCTCAACCCATCTTGCAGCTTCCAATAATCTTCAGTTTTCATTCCTTCTGTAAAGCTTCTAATTTCTGTCATGGTGAGCCAGCCCCTGCTTTCCCCATGATGAAACAGCCTACTGCCACACTGCCTGCATTGGGGGGAAACCTGCGTCCTCTGCAGAGTTCAGCACAGGATCTTCCTCTGAAAGAATCGTGCCAGGCTCATTTTCTCCATTTTCTCACCTGCTGCAGATGCTGATTTACCTCCCTCTGAGTCAAGACGCAAGGGATGAAGTGCCCAGAAGTGCCAGCACTTCTATGATGGCTTGTAAAAGGCACTTTCGGCACTGAGCCCAGAGCTGGTGGTGTAACCTTGAGCTGCCTACATTGATGTGAGAAGAGTCCCTGCAGAACCCATGAAACCAGGGCCTCCATCCTCCTTTTGAAATTAGATATGGGTCTGCTTCAGCAATTTGACCCAAAAATGAAAAATCAGCTTCAAGTTTAAGGAAAAACAGGATTAAAAGCTGTTGCCCCCAAACTTCAGCAGTGTTTTTTTCTAGCTCTACAATGGATGGAGAAGAAAACACCTCCTAGTTGTACTGATGTCTCTTTTAAAAAGGCAATAAATCATGACAGGGATAGAAGGGGAATTAACTATTAAAATGGCCTTGGCTGCCTTATTTCTACCTATGTAAATTAGATTTTGCGAAGCACAGTGCTGCTGAGCCTAGTATAATTTGGATGCCTGAATCAGTTATTTAAAGCTGGCTGGAGTATTTCTACACTGTGCTGGAGTCTGGAGTACCACCCTGAACCTGCAGCTGGGCAAAGTGGAAAGGAGTCACACTATGGTGTATGGTTAAGTCTCTGTTATTTTTGCAGGCTGATTTTATTCATGCAATGTTAAAAGCCCTTAGTGACACCAGCCTGAACCCCTGAGGCTAAAGTTTGATTAGCTAACTTGCAGGTTTTCTTTACAGAGAAATGTATTTTCCATTTTCATAACTGTGGGCTTAGAAGTTGTTTTAAAGTTAACTTGCACAGATGCATCTTTTAATATGTTTTCTTTTCCAGCATGACAGTTCAGTGGAGGTGGAGAGTTATAAGACATGACAAATGCCTACTATTTGCAAATTCCAGAAAGAGCAAAAGGCACTTTTTGACTTTAAGAGACTTGGCAACTACCTGGGGGCAAATATCAAGAATGTGCTCATAAGTATATATGTCAAACATTTCCAGAAAAAAAAAAAAGTTTGTTTTGTTGACTTTTTTTTTTTTTTTTTTAATAAAAGGTGCATTTTAACCTCAGAGAAAGAAAGATCACAGTACAGTTTGCAGAAGGGGAGTTCTGGATAGGGCAAGTGAACCAGAGCAAAGTCCATGAAATTTATCAGCTAGCACAACTGTTTAGAAACAATTTCTTGAAACATTTTGTTTAAACAGTTTATGCCATTTGACAAACCCAGCATTACATTTTTTTCCACTTTATATAAAGTCTGTTAAAACAGAAGAAAGAAAGATCTTCAGGACAGAGTTACTAAACAAGTTTTTGAAAAAAAGTGTCTTAAAGAAGGAATTTTTCAAAATGTTTAAAAATATAGGAGATTTTTTAGCTCTGGTGTGGTGTTCATTGAAAGAGTCTGTGCTTCTCTATATCTATTCATGCAATAAATTTATTTCTCGAGAAGAAAAAATTAGGAGCATATACAGAAGCTATTTATTTCCCAATGAATGGTTCTATCTTGAAACTACAAATCTTATTGAGAAAATTGATGACTTTGAAGCAGTGAAAAAGATAATTTTCTCAGAAATAATAGGAATCTAAGTAAATAATTGTAAAAAGTACTTTAGTAGATTTGGTAGAAAAGTATTTCTGTCATTCAGAGGAGGATAGGAAAAACTCCACATCTTTTGTATCCTCTGTTCAATGAGATCAGAAGCAAGAGAAAAGGATATATCCCATTTAACTTCAGCTTTCTGGGTTGGTGCCCCATGTTGTGACAGGCTTATTTAGTTTTAGGGGGCACCTCTCTAGGATCTCTTTATGACGTCCCATCTCAGAATTTTTGAAGTGTTCCTGCTTATGTAAAAGAATGTAGAGGTTTTTTTTAGCACATGAACACACTTATTTTCAAATCTTACATTCAAAATGCAGCTGAATGCTGAAGTTTTTTTTAGATCCCAGGTTATTAATCCCTGCAAATAAAGTGTTTTGTATGAGCTCTAATGAACAGATTTTCAAATGCACTGGAAATGGTTATTTAGTCTTTTGGGCCTTGGAGGCTGGGGTACTCAGATAAAAGCTAGAAAGAGGGTTAGCCATAACATTCATCATCTCTTTGGACCTCTTTCGGGATTTGCCTAACTAGGACGCTACCAAGAGTCCTTTTTCACAGCCAATTGATCGAAGAAAGAGTCGGAGCTCCTTGGCTTTGGTTCTCAAGGTTGTTTATTTTTCTTGTCTATAACATGTTCTCCTGACCAGCCAAGATGCTCTCAGCAGGCCAGCTCAAGGCACACTGCCCACCCCCGGGGCTGTGTTGTCTTTTTATACTATAAACTACACAGACATTATTTACAGTTAATTCCCAATACCCATCACCTATGTTAGGCAGTCAGTTTCTACTCTAAACCAATGCAAAAGTGCCACCATCACCAAGAAGATGGAGGCCACAAAGAGGAAGGAAGAAGGACAGTACACGCCCAGATTCCTCCATCTTGACCTCCCTGGACCCTTATCATAAAAATCATAACATTCTATTTTTCCACCCTGTGGTAAGCCAATCATTGTACTTAACTTTCCCTGGTTTGTAAATCTTCACATAAAGTTGGTAATTTCTTCCATGGCTCGAGATCGAAGGCAAAAGGGTCTTGGGCTCCGTGCCAAGCCCTCTGAGCCCCCTGCCTGGGGCTCAGCCCATCCAAAGCAACAAGAGAGATGTCCTGGGTTCCCACAGACCTCTACCTATATTAAATTGCCATACTTCTTTTAATTGCCCAAATACTGGTAAACAGGAGAAGGGTGGAGGACTCTTCTGAAAAAGAACAAAAGAAACATAGGATAAATACAGCGGTAGCAATTTTTTTGTCATATTAAGGTGCTTCTCTGTTTCTTCTGCATTAAAAATTAATTTAAAGGGAATGCCTCCAAACTATATGGCTAAGATGGCTAAGTTTTAAGAACTTTCCATCTGGCTTACCTCATGTAAAAAATAATTCTTCTACCTGTTTGTTCTGTCTGGTTGTTTTATGAGTGCTCTGCTCTCTGAACTTTCTTGGTTTTAATAGTTTCTGAGAGTTATTTAGTGACTGAGTTTTTGTGTTCCTGACTCACACAAAGTTGAAGAAACAACAAACTAGTTTTAACAGAGACTGTAAGAATTTTGCTAATGTGAAGAAGAAGGACTATTCTGTTAAGTTGATTGCGAAACCCATTGGAGGAGTTCTCCATTCTGTTTTAGTTGGCCTGAGAAAATAGCAAGTCATGCACAACTGATCATCTGAAGACTGTGATTAATCTCTGTTTACCTGATTGGAAAATACATTTGTTTTTCTTTACATCTTGTGTATAGTAAAACCAGCATCTTTCCTTTGCAATAACTCTCCTCACTGTTATTACTAACAAAGGACATTGCTCTGTTTCCCAGCAATAGATGGTATTGGACCAAGGCCTAGATCTACACAAGGTCTTAGATGCTGGTGTGGGTTTTGGGTGACTAAACCCAACAGTTACATTCTCAGAATCCTTATTGAATTGTTGCCTAATCCTGAAGGTGCCTAAATCTGTAGGAGCCAGAGATATTAATACTAAAACTACTAATCACCACATTTCAGTTTACTTAGAATTGCACCAGAAGGTGTTTCTCTCTTTCCTAATCACGTAACTCTTCTCAGAGCACTTCAACTCCACAAATTGCAACAGCTTCTTTCTGCCAAAGTGGTATAGTGCTCTTTATGCAGTAATTCAGAGGTTACATTTTGGGGAAGAGAGTGGTAGAGGACTAGGTTCAGTTCATCTTCCTGATGTGTTTCAGTTTCACGTCCCCTTCTCCCAAGACTTACAAAATTTAGATCTGAAGTCTTAGTTATTACTTTCTTAATGGATTCACAAAGATGCTTTCTTGGCTTTTGGTAAGTGGCCACTGTCTAATTGTAAAACCAAAAAAGTTGGGTGGGGGAAAAAGCAGGAAATAGACACAATTGAATTAGAAACTCTTTCATTGTTTCACAGTAGATTCTGAATGGAGGTATTGCTTTATTGCACAATATTGTTCTGCTCACCAGTAAAAATTTCTGTGAATGTGAAATGCAGTCAAGCTGAAAAACTGATTAAACTGGGCTGTCTTAAACATTAGAGGTGCATAAGAGGAAAATAGAAGTTCTCTCTTCTTCTCTTGCCATTATGTGCATTTCCAGTCACATAACTGGTTCACACAGGTATTTCCAGTAAAATATATCAGTAAAATTGTGAAGTCAGACACTGGGATTAGAAAAGCCTATGAAACCTGAAGTTGGTACTCTTGAGAGAATTACTTGTGTGGCATTCTCTACATGTGATCAGGTACCATTTTTTTTTCTTTTGGAGTTTTTTCCCTGCTCTTCTGGACTCCACCTCTTCTAGTGTGTAGAGGTCAATCTAAGCACCAAGTAATTTATTAATTTCTTTGCTTTATTCTCCTTTTGTGTCTTCGGTAACACTATTCCCTGAAGGTGTAATTGCTCTTTTCCTCACATGTTCTTTTTCCAGTCAGGCACAGGGGGGGCATCACCAGCAGCATCTGCAAGAGATTTAAAAAAGGAAGTCTTGTTGACTTTCTCCTCCTGATCAGATGGCCAATACTGAACACCCACAACAGTGTCATCCATTTTAGCCTCACCCTTAATCCTCACCTGTAAGATTTCAACTTGTTTGTCTGTCCCTGGGTAGAGCTTGAGGCATTCTAGGTGCTCTCTCATGTCAAAAGGAACTCCACCCCCTAGCCTCTCTGACCTGTCCATTCTAAAAAGTACACAGCCATCCATGACAATATTAAGGTCATGTGAGTTATCCCACTGTCCCAGTAATTCCAATGAGATCATTGCTCAGTGACTCCACAGAGATTGCTAGTTCTTTTATATTCCCTGTGCTGCTTTTGTATACAGGCACCTCAGAGAGGCAATAAAGCTTCAGGTTCCCTAGATGGATATAAGAGAAAACACCTGAACCGTCAGCATGGATTCACCATGGGCAAATCATAGTTGACCAATATGAGAGCCTTCCATGATGGCATGGCAGAATGGGTTCATTAGTGGGGAGCAGTGGATGTTGTCTATCTAGACATAACCTACTTGTAGGTGAGCTCAGGAAATGTGAGTTGGGTGAATGGACCCTGAGGTGCATCAAGAGCTGGCTGAATGGCAGAGCTCAGAGGGTTGTGGAGAAGAAACCAGTTAGAGGCCTATAGTTCATGGTGTTCCCCTGGGATTAATACCAAGTCCAGCCTTATTAAACCTGTTTATCAACAACCTGGAGGAAGGGATAGAATGCACTCTCAGAGAGTTTGCTGCTGCTATGGAACTGTGGGGAGTGGCTGATCCACCTGAAGGCTGTGCTGCCATTCAGTGGGACCTTGATAGGGGGGAGAGTTGTGCAGGGAGAAACTTAATGGGGTTCAAAAAGGCCAAGTGTAGGGTCCTGCACCTGGGGAGGAAGAACTCCAAGCACCAGCACAGTTTGGGGTCTAACCTGCTGGAGAGCAGCTCTGGTGAGAAGGACTTGGGAGTTTTGGTGAGTGACAGGTTGCCCTTGAGCTGGCAGTGTTCCCTGGCAGCCAGGAGGGCCAATGGGCTCCTGGGGTCCATCAGAAAAGAGTTTGGCCAGCAAGGTTGAGGGAGGTTCCATTTAAGCATGAGGAAGCACTTCTTTGCATTGAGGGTGCCAAAGCACTGAACAGCTGCCCAGGGAGGTGGTGGTCTTCATCTTTGGAGGGATTCAAACCTCACCGAGATGCATTCCTGTGTCACCTTCTCCAGGTGACTGTGCCTTGGCCAGAGGCATTGGACTGGATGATCTCCTTCCAACCCTAACAACTCTGTTGTTCTTGGGCTAGCACTACTAGCATATTTATTTTCAGACTGCTGTAGGATAGAATGGTGCTTTTGCTCTACCGATGGGATGTCCCAGAGCTGTCCTACAAAGAAATATATTCACAGCACTTTCAGAACATATCCCCCCTCATTCACTGTTGATCCAGGCTGTTATATAAATGCCACCTGGTTTAACCCTCAAAGAGCAGTGATATGTATTGACAAAACACCAGGCTCTGTCCCACTCCTCTGTCCCACCCGCATGTGCTGGGTAAAGTCTCTGGCAAAGCCCTTATAGAGACGTAGGACTTCAGGAAGGTGAAAGGCAAGCACTAATTATGCTTTTGGAGATATTGATGCTGATGATAAGCCGATGTGCTGAGACTGCCAGCTGTTCAGGACCATTCTTGTCTTATAGCATAATGGAATTCTGGTATTAGGAGCTAGTTACATTATGCATGTAATGAAATTGGTATGATTGTAGTGGTATGAAAACAGGATCAGATTAAGATTTCAGGTAAGAAACATTAAAATTCCACCATCATACAAAATGTATGAAGACTCTACTGTAGGTCTGTTAGAAACTTTGCTTGTGTTTGCAAGCTTTCTGTGTGCATGTCTATGTTTTGGTTTTATGTCAATGCATTTGTCCCTATGGCTTCTTTGTGAAAGGTAAATAATGCAAAGTTCTTAGGACATGAATAGACCGTTAAATTTCTTTCATTAAGCCTTTGCAAACTTTGAGTCCAGAGTGAAAAATTTGCAAAATATGAAACCTGAAAATGCTAGCTCTCATATCTGCCTTAATGGTGGGCATTGATTAGGAAATGCTGTTACTCTGACTAAGAGAACTGAAACACTCTCTTTCAGAGCATTTCAGAACTGAAGTGGCTGTTTTAGCCTAAAGCCACTCACCTTTCTGGGGTTAATTAAAGGAATTTGATATAAAACTAAGGTTGAGCAAGCTGAATATTGGTAGACATCAGACTTCTTGTAAATTGGATATGAAACCAGAGAATCTGGTTTCTGTTACCAAAACAGCTTGTGTGCTTTGGGGGAAAAAAAGCCACTTGCTTGCCAGTCCTATTGAGGTAACTGGTAAATAAATCTTTGTGTTTGGTTTGGTGTTAGGATTGTTTTGAACACTTCATTTTGATTATCCAAGTTTTTTATTAGATGCTCTGAGCTCTTGGCCTGAGACATTTGCAGTACAAATAAAGCTTACTGTAAAGCAAGTTCATGCATAAGTTGCAGTGTTTAAACTACAAAATACCACTGGTGACAGGAACGCCATGAGGTTGTTCTTCTGCTGTTGTCTGGCTTTTATACCTCATGCTGTCTTGAGCTGTGATTTGGACAAATAGTCCTGATAGCCTGGAAGGTTATTTTATTTAGTGTGTTGTTTCTAGCAGGTAGTTCCAGTCAAGGGGAAAGAATACAATTAACCGAAATGTCTTTAGAGATCTTACCTCCTACTTAATTGTCAGTGTCTGTCTGCCCCAGATGTAGACAAATTAGAGATTTTAGCTTCTAACCTGTGCCTATTTTTTTAATTGAGACTAAATATTAAAATGGATGTGTGACTTTGTTTAATCTCATTTCTGAAGGTGCCTTTAAGTGAGAATGTGTTTGGGATGTGGTATATGTTAGTCTAGGTGTTGAATGCTATTTTAGTTATGAATTCTTCCCTTTTTCCCGATGGATTTAATTCCTAGCTCAGTATTTTTTAGTAGCCTTAAGTATTTCCATTGCATTATTTAAACGGTTGTCTTTTTTCTATCTATTTTTGCCAAGTTATTTTGTTCCTATTAAAAGATTTATCCTTCAATGCAAACTGTGAGTTAAACTCTTTTAATTATAATTATTTACAACTAAAATTAGTTTAATTATGTGTATTTTTAACCCTTTCAACTAAGAGTTCAGATATCTTTTTAGTATACCCTTTTCTCCCCTCTTTTGTCTCTGCTGTCAGCCACTTCCTGACCCTGACCTTCTGGAAAACACTTCCAAAGTACAACCAAAATGTTCATGTCAGTTTAGAAACTGTTAGGGGAAATCTAACCAGTTGACAACATCCAATTGCTGTAATTAGGTTGGGTTTCCACTTCTATGAAATAAAACAAAGGTCTTGGCGTGGCAAAATGAAGTACTGAAGTTGTCGATGTGTAGGTGTGGTGTAGCAAACTGCTCTGTCCTTACCCTGTGAGATAATGTCAGAGGACATTGGTTCCTCCTGCATTGTGAGAACTTCAGCCAAAGTACTGAAACATAAGGGAAAAGAAGCTGTGATGTCTTTTATATGCCTTTAGGGTGTTGTAGTCATGGATTCTTTTCCTTTTAAAAGTATCAGCTAGCTATATTAAATCAGATCTCTCCTGTTTTCCATAAAAAGCTCTTCGGAAGTCCCGTAGGTGTTTTATGAGCTTTCTCGGTCCTCCACTGAAATGCAGACGGATCAGATATTTCTTCCAGGTGTCTCTCAGTGTTTGAGCTAAGTAGGTGTTAATAAAAATAACTCAAAGCATTAAACAGTCCAAATAATAAACCACTTCCCCTCTCTATTACTTTGGTTTTACTTATACACTACTAGGGTGATAATCCCACCTGTTCTTCAGCCATTCATAGTCTTCCAGGAAAAATTCAGTAGATTTCCTCATGTAAATAAAAGTCAGAAATCCCTCTTCCTTTTTTTTTTCCTCAAATAGCATTTCTTTTTATGAAGTTTCTACTTTGTAGATTTTCTGTAAAGCTGATCTTGAGTGGTGATTCCAGTGGTAACTATACCAATAACTCTGATTTTTTGTTTTAACATGGCAACTTAACCTTCCATTTCTTTGCCATCGGTGAACTGCCAGTGGGTGACTTTTCACACAGCCCTGGGTCTAGCAATGGCTGGTACCTCTTCCTTGCCACAGAGTGTCTTGAGCCCTCCTTGGTGTGTTGTGAGTTCTGTTCTGCAAGCCCTGCCTCTCACTCTGTGAAAGAAAAAGGCATTTTGGGCTAAGTTTACAAGAAGCTGGAGACAGGAAGTTTTTTTCACAGAAAATGCTTTCCTCTGCAGTTTGCTTTAAGTAGAATAACATCAAAGCCAAGATTGTCCTTATTTGGAACATTTTGCAGAATATCTTCATCCCGTCATCTACTGTGGGTTCATAGCCATGGGAATTAACCATTATAGTGCTGGCCATCACTATAACCCATCTTTGTCCTTTGAACCACTGATGCCAGCACAGAATATTCCTTCATTGTTCAGGTTTCCCAAGTGAAGCCCTGTAATGGTCCATGATATTACAGTTTGTAGAATTTACGGTAAAACAGTAATATGGACACCTGTAGCTTTCTCTTTCTGTCACCACTGGGCAGCCCCCCAGCACCGGCTAGCGTGCCCTCAAGGTGACAGCAGAAGCCACGAGTGTGGCCGCCCCCAAGTCTCCCCAGAGACTGTTGTTGGGTGGCTGTGAAGGCAGCTGCGTGGGTGAAGCTGTGGAGACATAGCTACGAGGAATCCCAAAGCAGAGAACGAAGGAGCTGGACACTTCGTCTGGAGTTCCAAAGGGTTTTATTCCTTGAAGGGTCAGGACAAAGTGACAAACAGAAAGGGCCCGGCAAGGGTTTATAAACCCTTTACCTCAGGGAGGTGAGAACATACAGTAACCAATAGGGGAACGGAAAGGGGATAATCACATAGTTAATATAACCAATAAGGGTAACACAATGGCGGTGGAAAGCTTCATCAGTGGGGAGTGGGGTGACTGACACAGAAACTTCTCTAACAAACTGGGCAGGGTAAGCTTAATTGGCAAGGGAAAGGGGCAGCACAACCGGGATTGACATAACCATGTAGGGAAAGGGAGGGAGGAGCAGGATGATGGGCACCCTGACTGGCGGGAAAACTCGGAGAGTAACAACTCGGGAGAAACCAATGTGAGGGGAAGAAATAGGGGGAACATGGGGCAAAGCATTACAACAACTGACATAAAACTACTGACTTTTTGGATACAGCAACAATAAAACTTAACAAAAAACACACAACACCACAGACACCAAGGCAAAGCATAACATCCACTTGTTATTGAAAAGCATCCTTTTAATGCAGAAATAATAAAACTGAATAATGTAGCATTGCCATTATTTAAAATGAAATAAATTCTCTAGTTTTGTCCCCCCTCTTGTGAATACAAAATTGCCAAAAAAGTTGGTATCATATAGCTGACTACACTATAAAGGTCTGTTTTATTTGGTATGTGAATCTATTGTTCTGGGAAGTTCATTAAATTGGCTTGTATATCCATATTTCACAGGATCACTTCAACTACTCACTCTACTTTAGGGTCTACACTTGGAAATTTTTCTTAGTTAGTAGACTGCATATCTTTGTTCGATAGTGTCTGTGTTAACTATCTTCCCTCACTCTTCAGAGTTAATGATTTTCCATCGTGTGTTTTCACTGAGCATGATACTCATGGTGACCAAAGCACATAGCCTCACTAATGTGAGTAGCATTTCCTTCACTTGGTTAAACCAGCACAGGCAAAAGCAGTGATAAGTCTCCTCATTTTGTGCAGTTTGGGGGAAGCTGTGGAAGAGGTTAAGCTTTATGACTTTGTCAGTGCAAGTCTTTTTGTTTTATACTTCTTGGATGTGTGTTGTCTCTTGGGGGATGAATGTGACCTGTGTGATCAACGCAAGGTGCCAAACCACCTGGAGCTCCCTTGTACTGCCCAGTATTACAAAAGAAAGCCTACTAGTTTCTTCTTATCTCTGAGTAAGGTGAATTCATAAAACAGTGACTAAGGGTGTGCATTTCTCTAGGTTGAGCTGTCCATTGTTTTAACAGAGTAACAGTGCTGGTGGGAGCAGCAGAAAATAAGGCATCAGGGAATTCATAGCACCTTTTCCGGAGTTGCCTATCCTAGGCATGACTTTCATGTCACTAATTTTTATAGTAAATTTCCAAGTACTTTGAAATCCTTCACATTAGCGTGAGAGCTGAGGTTTGAAGGAATGGTGTTGATGAGGCATGTTGGTGTTTCTGCATTTCCTGCCTCCTTTGATTGGATCTCTAGGGGAAGTGTCTGGAGAGGAAGAATTTTTTTCCCTCTCCTCCTCAAAGCTGAGAACCGGTAGTGGATTTTCTGGTAGCTAAGTTAATTTTTCTTATGTGCAAAAGCATCAGGTTGCAAATGTTCCCATTGGGAACTCTTCCTTCTCCTGGACTGATGCCCTCTTTTGAATTCTGTTTCTGCAAATTAATTCTACTTGGCTTGTCAGCCCCAACATAAGTGCCCTCAATTTTGTAAAATAAAGCCTACATTTTGTGCTTCAGGGAACTAACAGATTCCACAGAGGTCAGAGCTTTTTCTTTTAACTACTACTACTACTACAAAAAAAAGTATCATTATCTAAGCAACATAAGGAAGGCTTTCAGGGAAAGGGGATAAGATTCGTGGTTTTTTATTGATTTTCACAGCTAATGCCTATTTACTATAGTTCACAGATCTGTGATATTCCAGAATGCTGTGAAAAAAAATCATGTCATGAAGGACTATCTTTTGAGACACTTGTGTGCATAACTGTTTGAGTGTCCTTTCCAGTTAACTTCCTAGTAGTTGTGAAGCTCTGGTTCCTCATTACTCCACTGGACTGGTTGCTCACTTTATGTCATGCAGAAGCCACGCTAATTCACTTTATTTTGTCTCCTCCAACACCTAGATTTTCACAGAAATAGACTAAGATTCTGAGATACTGTAATGTATCCAGTTACTCAACAAAACGGTGTGCAGGAAAGTTCAAGCTGGTTTTAGTCATAAAGTACAAGGAAGCAATAAAATCTCTGCAGGTAAAAAATCCCCAGAAACCCTGTCACTTTGTCCATCTCTTCCCAAATGAAGTATAGTCTGTAAATTGGTTTATTCTAATTTACTTTTCCCACAGTCTTTATTAGTAAAAAAGAACAAAAATCCAGGTTTTTGTGCAATGTGAAAGAATGGAGTTACTGCTCTACAGCTCTTTGCAGACAGCACAACTCACAAAGGAATTTTAGAAGCAAAACATGTCTTCACAAAATAAACAGTAGTATGGGCATGACAAATGCAGAGATCTGGTCTCATTTTCTCTCTGAGGGCAACTAACTGTGATATTCTGAATTCCTGACCCTTGAAAAAAAAAGATAGGAGTCCTTCCTGGAACAAATGCTCTGGCTTCATCACAAATTGAGGTCTTAGGGTATGAATTAGTAAGTGAAGTCTGTCTTGCACTACAGAAATGCCTGGGTATCTAATAATAATATTTTTCCTAAAGTTTAAAATATGCCACTAGAACACTGGTCTAAGTGATCAAGAGACATGCTTTTGAAAACTGTATCTAGAGAAGGAGCACAAAGGCTGAACTAATTCTCAGGGTTTCATTTTTACCTTGGTTCTGCTGTTGAAATTCAAGTCACAGTGGGACACAAGCTCTCCATTACACACCTCTAGTAGCAGGTGATTTTTGCTGTACCTGTGTCTATCAATCATGGGTGAAGCAGTAATTGCCAAAATACATTCTCTGGGAAGAACTTTGTCATACGAGCATTGTACCGCCGGGTACTGGCAGCATAGTGTTTCTGAAAATAAACCACAGAGAGGCAGGTGCAAGTTCTGCTCAGATCAGTATTTTCACTGATAGTTGGATGTGAAACATTTGTTTTGAAAACAAGATTTAGGATTTTAATTGATCTTTTGGGTTGGCATTTTAACGGAGAGACTAGTGTGTAACAAAGATCCAGTTTGGTTGAAGAGTTTTGCATGGACTTACAGAATTGAGGTATCTACATTAGCATGTAAATGGTCTTTAGAGAAAATTTGTCATATGGCTGGCCTTCTCTGAAGAGTCTCTGAATCTCTTCCTGTACTTTTTATTTGCCTTTGTCTGAAGGTAGAGAGTCCTGCATGTAATTTCCTGCATATGATTGAAATATATGAAGAGGTGAGAATGCTCATTTCAGATTAATAAGAAAGAATATCTTCTGATGCTTTGAATAACAGAAGGATATGGTGGATTAAACTATGCTAAGGAATCTTTCTCAGGTTCCAACTTGTAACACCAAATCAATAACCTATCTGAAAATGTTAAATCTATTCTAAGGTTTTAAATGGGTGAATCATGGCTGTGTTGTGTAGGAAGACACTTCAGGAAAGATCCATGAAGTGTAGCTCCCTAGCAATGACAGAGAAGGTCTGTAAAAGTAGATTAAAATCTGCCTGGAAATGAATTTAATATTTTTGTCTGATTCATCTAAAAGTCTTCTCCAAAATCTCTTTTAAATAGGAATGTTTAGATTTAATAATTCACTACTGCTTCTTACCAACTCGTTCTTTTGATGTGTCATGGTATAAATACTGCAAAGGCTGTCTTTCAGTTTAAATATCTTTTCTCCACCACTGATGTCTATCTGAGTGTTTGAAGAGAGCAATACTCTCTCCTTTCAGACTTAGCAAAACGGAACTCCTTCTGTTTCCCATGTGTCCTTTTGGATGTTCCTTCTGGCAATTCACAGAAGCTCTTTTGGCTTCAGTTCATGCGATCAGACTTGGGAGGTGGGAATGGCACACGGTATATCAGGTGAATTTTCTATTGTGCCTTGACAGGAGACATATCTAGCTGTGCTTCAAAGGCTCTCATATTAAATTGTCTGGGATGCTCTCCTGTATCAAGGAGATATGTTGGGGTTTTTTTCCTCCAGTTGTTGCTACTGTCTGGGTGATGATAAAAAATTCCCTAATAATGTAGGTGTAATGTAATAATGTAAGGTGTTATAAAGGCTACTTCTGTACTAAAAGGTGTTTAAAAGGTGGTGACACCCAAAGTGAAGATGGATGTTAAACTCAGCTCACAGCTCATTTTAATAAGGAGATTTAGAAGCTAAATTTGTCAGGATCACACGATTTCCACTTTATCACATTCAGGACAATTTAAATTAATTTAGATTCATAGAGGCATGGCACAGGGCGGAACAGAGCTACCATTTGAAAAGAGCAAGAAAAAGAGAAAATTAGACTCAGAGTCACCTGTCAGTAAAACCGGATACATGGGATACTTGAAGCTGCCTCCGGTAGTAATGCATATGAAGCTCAAAGCTTCTCTTCTTCCTCTAGTAATACATACAAATAAGTGTATATCAAGCTGTGCATTTTTTCAGTCTTCACAGCACAGGTAGATTTTGCAGACCAGTATTTCTTTCAGAGGCATTCCAGGCAACATGGAAAAAAGCACAGAGAGAGNCAGTATTTTTTTAAACTTCAGAATTTGAAACATTTTGTGCGCATTTAAGTAAAATATGATCCAGTGATAAAATACAATAGTGAATTGCTGTGTTTTTCAGCCTTCTTTTCATGTTTTCTTTACCTTTGCACATAACTGGCTACTGAGATTTAGAACCACACATTACCACCCACCTTCTGGGCTGGTATTGACTAAAATTTAAGAAAAGGATTATTGAATGAGTGACCAAATTATTTTCTTTACTGGCTTTTTCCCAATGCCTGCAAAGCATTCCAGTTCATTTTTAGGTGTAGAGTCCACATTCTGATATAGATGTGACAATCTCTTTTTCCTGAGGATGGCATGAATGCACATTAGTGGATGAAAGGAACATTTTTTATGGTCATTCAGAATGCCACTGAATATCAGAAATCTTATCTTTCAGGCATCTGAATAAAGTTCAATGTCTTTGTATATATCAAGCTTCAGTGAAAAACATAGATATTTTGTCTCAGTTTTCTGGCTTATTCCTGAAATACTAGTGAACTCAGTTCTGAATCTCACCATCCCACTGACATCAAGAATCTCGGTAAATTCAATAAGAAATTGGACATTATGCATTTTTGTCTCTATTTGTTCTGGAATGTCTTGATTGTTGCCAACTCTCACAGCTGGATTGTGGACTTGATATTTCACTTCTTTCAATAGCCAGCTGCAAAAGAAAATGGGTAATAATCTGTTCAGAGATTTATCAGTAATTCCAAAGAGTTTTTGGGCTTTTTTTTGTCGTTTCGAGGACTAAATGTACTAGATCAGCTCCTTGCTAGTAAAGCAGGCTGAGGATGAAACTGGTTCTAAAGGAAGTAGCCTACCTTTCTCTTTATTCTGGTGGGCCTGCAACTGGAATGCTGTCACATGAGGATGAAAATCCTAATTGCCAACAAGGTGCAGAGGTGAGGTTCAAGGTCCATTTCTCTTTCCATCCATCTTTGACTAATTGCCAAATTCAGTACCTGAGGTAACAAGCATTTATGTTGAGCCACCTCCCAAACACCACTTCTTCCGTAACTCAAGAGCACTAAAAATAAAGAATCCCTGTATCAGAACGAATGTGTTGGATGCAAATCACTGTGAGGATATGGCTGAACATTCAGCAGTGTTCCACAAATGGCATTTTCAGTTTGGACTGTGCTCTACCAATCCTGGAAATGCTGGTCTTGAAACATTACACAGGAACTTCTGTGTAGGAGCAAGATACAGCTTCCTTGTAAAGCTTTCTCTCTAAATTGCCCAGAGCCCCATGGGCAGCAGGGCAGGGAGGGGATTCTGCCCCTCTGCTCTGCTCTGCTGAGACCCACCTGGAGCACTGCACCCAGCCCTGGGCTCCCAGCACGGGAGGGACAGGACCTGTTGTAGCAGTCCATACAAGTGTCACAAGGGGGATCAGGTTATAGAGCACATATCCTATGAGGAAAGGCTGAGGGAATTGGGATTGTCCCACTTGGGAGAAGAGGGGACTCCAGGGAGAATTTATTGCAGCCTTTCAGTACTTAGAGGGAGTTTAGGAGAAAGATGGGGACAGACTTTTTGGCAGGGCCAGTTGCAATAGGACAAAGGATAATGATTTTAAACTAAAGAGGGTAGATTGAGACTAGCAGTCTTTTTGTTATGAGGTAATGAAACACTGGCACACATTTCCCAGACAAGCTGTGGATGTCGCATCTGTGGAAGTGTTCAAGGCCAGGTTGCGTGGGGTTCTGAGCAATCTGATCAAATTGAAAATGTCCCTGCTGACTGCGGGGTTGTTGGACTTGATGACCTTTAAAGGTCCCATTCCAACCCAAACCATTCTAAGATTCAATGAAAACCTTGAAGACTTCATGGACTTTTGGCTGCATGTCAGTCTCTACAGAAAGCAGCATGACTTACCAGGTACAGTCATCAGAGTCAGCTGTTTCCTGCAGTAAATACTGGGATTTTTGAGGAACTGTACTTCTGGCTAGCTCCTGTGAAAAATTCTACCTGCTCATGTCTCTGTTGGCTGGATGACCACAAGGGATCTTCTAGAATTGACTATAACTGCTTTTAGAGAATTTTGTTTGATATGAGCCCTGAGGAACTCTGATGCTTTTGAGCATTGAGTTGAGGCCCCTTCCAACCTCAACAATTCAGTGATTGAGTGAAATACATTTTTGGAAAGCTGTCGCTACATCAAGAGGAGTCAGTCATTGCTCTCTGTCTTCTGAGTTTCTATAGTTTCTACAGCTCTCCTGGACAACTTTTTCTGTTAATGTAAGTTGGGTTCTTTCCATTTGAGAACAAATAGGCTACCTAGAGGTCTGAGTAAAGGAGTTGTTGGATACAGTGTCTTAGAATCTAAGTCTGAACAGTTTCTAGTCTTAGAATGGATGGAAAAGCTTGTGACAGCAATAAAATTATAGTTTTTCTTTTCCTCTGTGACCTACCTCAGAGAGTTTGGAGAAAAAAGAGCAGGAGCATTCTCTGTAAAAGCTAAATAAATTAATAAAGAAATCTTTATTTCAAGGCATTCCCATTTAAGCATACTTTAGGCAGTTCTTTAAGGCACCCATACTTAGTTTTCTTTGTTTATTTTCTCCCCATTTGAACAATCCCAACACATTTGCTGACATATATGCCCCTAGGATCTCCATCTCCAGCATGACTGTAGTAATAATATTGGTTCTAGAAAAGGAAGATATTTACTTCCCCCTTCCTGGGTGATTGATTTGATTTTGTTTTCTTGGGGGGG
>WBNO01005923.1:20343-33092 GCA_013400575.1 Peucedramus taeniatus | reverse complement strand
TTAGTTGGGGAGGATGTCTTTTTTTTTTTTTTATAGTTTTTTTGGTTGTTGTTGGTAGTGGTGTTTTTTAGTTTTGTTATTGTTACGAGGGGTATATGCAGAATAAAGTCCACAGAAAAGTCATGGGAAGATACAGTGGCTTCATTGTTTTGGATTTGTGATAAACACAAATGCACAGTGATAGGCTATGCCTGAGAACAAGTTGTGTCAGCTGTAAAGACGAGTTCATGGGATTGTCAGCTGGAAATTATAACTGTGCAACAGGAAACTGGGGGTGTCATGGTAAAGCCTTGATTTCCTTGGGGATTCTGGTCTCCTAATGCATCCGTACTCAACCCATCAGTTCAGTGAGTAGGTTGTTAAAAGTTTGGTAATATCGTTTCTACTTGACTCTTGCTGTTTCACCCGTAATTACACAGAAAGATTGAGTCATTGGCCGAGGTAGCTTTTATACCTGGGTAATTCACTTGTCACCAGAGTTTTGTATTCTACTGCTGAAAAGAAAATGCAAACTTACAACAAATACAACCAGGGAATTTTCTCACAACTTTCCTTCTCAGTGAACTATTTCCTATCGAAAACTGAAATGAAAATACCACTTAAGCTGATACAGAACTTATTTGCAATTAATTTAAAATGTTTTGCAGCATTTTTCAGCATGTTCTCTACTTTTATGAAGCTGAGGATAACAAAAATAGGGACATACTGTGTTTTCCACATGCAGAGTCTTGCTGAAGGCTCTGAATGTGTTTACCTAAGTGACAGAGCATAACTCCTGGTTCCGTTAGGAAAATGGTTGCCACGGTGATAAGATAGCCCAGTTTTGTCAACAATGGTAAGTATGAAAATAATCTTAACACACCCACTCTTATTTTTGCCTTCTGACTTCCACAGGATTAATGAATTGGTGTACTAGTGTTAGGTACCATGACTGAGCTTGATGAGTACAATGGTTTTGCAGGAGTTGTTCAAAATACATATTATCAGCCTCAGATCTTCATAAGTTTTGAATAGTCTGAATGAACTTCAACTGCACATCTGCACATGCTGTACAATTCATATTGCTTTCCTTGCCTATCCTGTGACAGGGAAAGAGCAATTCTCTCTCACTATCTCTCCACATTTTTGCTCTTTCCTGGGTCCTTTATTTTGCAATGTAGTTCTAATCCAGAGCCCAGCAAACACACATGCAAATATGCAAGAATTTGTGGTATTAAAAAACTTCTGTTAAACAAAACAAATTGCTTCTTGGTTCATTTAAAAATAATCATGGTGCTTGATTTACATCTACTTTGGAACATTCTCCAAATACCTGTTCCAAATCTATAATTTCAGCTACTGCATCTGGCACAGTCAGACTTAATTGGGTTAAAAAATGTAATCCAAGAAGTATAAATTCTAAATCTTTGCACATTCCTAGGATTCCAAAAGCATGCATAATTTTATAACTTAGCCTTTGCAGGATCAAGCTCTTTGTACCTTCATTGCCTACTGATTGTGAAGAGTTGAATGCCCTTACCATATTAACTGAACAGAGAGCTGATGGAATTCAGAGGAGCCCTGGAGAACCATTACAAGTTAATTCATTCATTTACTTCACTTCTGGAGATAATAATTTTTTATTTTGGTTAGACTTTTGAGTCTTCTAACCACCATTTCAAAATCACAAAATTACATGGAATGGCCACCTCTTAGTTCTATTGTCTTAAGTCTATATAGAAAAGGGGGATGTAGTTACAAGTATTCTAAAACAGGTATTTTAGTGCAAAACCAGGATATAAGTTGCCCTTGGCATGGCTGTACACATGAAGCAGAAAGCTTAAAGGGTTGATTGTGCCCTACAAAGCTCCATGAACACTGTTTTCCACAGTGCCCATTCAGGTTTGCCAACTTTCAAGGTACTCAATACTAATGTGACTGGAAAAGGGATATTGAAGGATGTGTGAAGTTTAAGAATTTCAGTCAAATACCAAAACTAGTATTTTTTTTGCTTTTTAAATTCCTCCTCTAAGTCAAAGTTTAAACCTGCTGCATGTCCTACTTTGTTTATAGACCATTTATTAATGGTGTATATGTACAATGAACACATTGGGAAGTTGAAATGTCTGAAAGAGAACTGAAGTCATGGTTCTGGTGCATTATTAATGCTGGCAAATAAATACAGATCCTGGAAAATAAAGCAGTTTCACTGAAAATGGTGTGGTGAAATACCAGAAGAGGCTTCCTAGAGAGATGGTTAATATTCCCAGTCTGTCAGTGTTCAGAGGCATTTAGACAATGCCTTGAATTGCAGGCTTTAACTTTTGTCAGTCAGTGGGACTGGACTTAGTCCCTTCTGACTAAAAGAGCCTCTGAGGTTTTTGCAACAATTTTCAGCTTGATATATAAATATAACTTTTGTATACACCTTTCACACTTTTGTCTGACCCTTTCTTACCTGCTTACATTACTTTTTGTGGTTATATTTGTTCCGGCTATGTGAAATTGTTGCCCAGCTCCTCAATGTTTGCTGTCTGCAATGCCATTGATGCCATCACCTTTATACAGATCATTTGTAAAGCTGCTCCCAAGTCCAGATCTCACCTGAAGTGCATCATCAATCTGATAAGGAACTGAACACCCAAAAAGTGACATAGCAGGAGCTGTTGTAGAACAAAGGAACAGCTGCTTTTCTCAGAGGAACAGTGGCTTGTCTTGCCTTCATAGGGTGCCTGACAGCATTGTGTCTCTTCTTGAAAAGTCATTATCTTAATAATAATTCTTAATAAGGCTGACATGGAAAGAATTCAGTTCACTATTATTTCTTTAATAGTTCAAGGGAAGTGCTTTACCCTGTTAGTGTTGGAAGAATCTGAATTAAAGTGAATGAGATAGAAAATTTTCTTCTCATCTGTCGTTCCTTACACATTATTATTAAATAGCAAAGATTCTTGCTTAACTCAGTAAGATTTAGAATATATTCTTTTATGAAATTCAGATGGATCTGATTTTGATGCCATTTTAATCGAAGCATATTAGAAAAAGAGCCAGATTGGAGAGTTAAATCAACTGAAATGTGATGGGAAAACTAAATTTACTTAATAATTTGAAATTATTTAAATATTAGTATTTTGAAAGAATAGAAATAGAATAGAAATAGAAACATTGAAATTGACCTATGATAATGCAGCACCTTCTGCCACTGAATCTTCACCCTTTCCACTTCTTTTCCAGCTAAGAGCTGAGGGTCCTTACTCTCTGTCCCTAAAGTGGCTGGGTTACAGCCTTAAAACATATCAAAAGGCCTTGCTTTTGACTAACTCAAAAGACAAAAAAATGAGGTTTTGTATATGAATTCAATATTTTGTATGAAAATGTAGGCACTTTCTCTATTTTAACCACAATATAAATCAGCACAGAAAACAATGTAGGTTTTGGCATCTCTGCCATGTTAGTTTTGAACGAAGAATACATACCAGGTTTGGGAATTACAAAAGCTGCTTGTGTGGTATGCTACAGTTTTTCCAGTGTGCCTACAAGCACTTTATCTTTTCATGTCTTAAATTCTCTTTTGTCCTCCTTGGCATAGCCTACTGGGATTTCCCACTAAGAACAAGGAATCTTCCCTTGGGATTTGTCTGCCTAGGTGTGTACCACAAAATGATTAAAGCGCAGGGCTATAGGGAACAATGAGACATCGTTTTATTTGAAAAAGGGTAGATTTAGATTAGATATTAGGGAAAAGTTCTTTACTCAGGGGATAGGGAGGCCCTGGCACAGGTTGTTCAAAAAGCTGTGGATGCCCCATCCCTGGCACTGTCCAAGGACAGGCTGGATGAGGCTTGGAGCATCCTGGTCTGGTGGAAGGTGTCCCTGCACGTGGCAGGTGTTCGGAACATGGGGAACTTTAAGGTTCACCATTTTGTGATTCTATGATACTTTGAATCTTTTTTACAGTCTTTTATATATTGGCTACAATCATGTCCTTCTTGGTCTTCTTTCTTCTAAAGAAATTTAAGTCCTCAAGCTTCTTTGTAACTTTTTTCTTAGTATTCATATCTTTCAAAAGTGTTGTTGTTTAATAGTTTTTTTTATTTTTAAATTGGATGCAGAATACCATCTCAGGCCTCTCAATCCCTTTAAAGAAGGTGTATTAGCCTCATTCAGCTCTGTGTTATTTTGAATGTACTCCTTCTTGTACTTTAGTTTATCTCATGTTCTCTTGGATGTGTTTTGACTTATTCTAATCTAATACTGAGTAAATTCTAAAATTCTGTCTTGTCTTACTGGTGAGTTAAATTTAAGAGCTTCTCTTGCATAGAAATATTTCTTAAAGATCAAATTAATCACACATACTATTTAGTCTAATTAGATAATTTCTAGTACAGTTAGGAATGATATAGAAAAGCAAGTGAAAATTTTCTCTTTTCATTTTTTTAACACTTTTCACATAGATTTTAGTATTTGCCTCAGTAAGACTTTCTCTCCTTTGGATTAAATTCAGGTATCTTTGGAAGACTGCCATGACATTTTTAACAGTCTTTACAGGTGTCAAATGGAGTTCACAGTTGATAAGAACCTGAATAATTTGTTAAGGATTTTTGGCATGAGCCTCTTAGAACACACAAAAAATTCACGTAATCCTGTATCTTACCTCCAGCAATATCCACGAGCAATATCTTGAGGAGAATTTACAAGAAAACTATTAATAGAAAATTATGGTAAAGCAAGCCCAAAGACAACTTCCTAATTGTATTTCTTGGTGGTTGTTTATGCACTGAGTAATGAAGACCCAAAATTTAATCATATGTTGTGCAAGAGTGTATTTGTAAAATTCACATAATGCTTAACATTTCTGTGAGTCCTATAATGGCTTTCTCTTTCTGTTTCTCCTGTAGAGAAAGGTTACTAATACTTAAGGGATTATTATTGGAAAAAAAAGATTATTTTAATATACTTACCTTCAACAGCTCTAATTGACTTGCCTTTCAGTTTTGTCAGATGTGCCTTTGATCCTGTATTACAGGATTGAGCAAACAAAAAGACAACCTTCCCTGACCTGTTCAGATGACTTCCAATTTGCAGAAAAATCATATCCAGATATGACCTGTTGCCATTTTGTTGCCCCTTTCTGTTTCTGTAGTTTCTGGTTAGTTTTGGAGGTATATCAAGTTACCTAGGAGTAACTTGATGTCAGTGATATTACAGACACAGTACTGTGTAGTTGCAGATCGCAGCATGAAGAGAAGGGCAGGATATTCTCCTAGTCCAAACTGCTGGGAACCCCTGATACTCACAGCTGCTTAAAGTCCTTCTGAGCATATATGTGATGAATTCTCAGTCTGAAGAGAAAAAGTGAAATATCCCACAAGCCCCAGTAATACAGCTCACAGTTGTTGCACCATCCCTCAACTTCTACTGAAAACTAACCCAAACAATCACATAACAGGGTAATTACAGTCTGAAAATTTTGATTCAGAATTTTACATTTAAAGTTTTGTTTTGCTCCTGTGTTTTCTGTCTGCACCCTGTGATATTATCTCTCTCCTTTACAGGATGCAAAGCTAAAACCCAGATGCATAGAGTCCAAAGATACCAAAAAGTCAGTTTGGCTCAGGGTGGCAGTGACCACTTAAAAGCTATAAGTTTTTCCTTGTTTCATGTGGCTTTTAATAGGCTGCACAACAAAAATAGTAGAGTGAGGCTGCATAGTGCATCTGAACTTACCTAAAAAAAAAAAAGAATGGATGATAAGGAGAGAAAGACTGAGTGTAAAGAAGTGTTCAGCTGAGCATATTTTATGATCTTCTAAGCATAAACAGGGGTAAACAGAACCCCAAAAGTGTATATATACAGTCAATAAAATAGGCAATTATCATTGCCAGTTTTATGGGTATAGTTTCAGGAAGAGCTTCAGTCTAAATAATTAGCTGAGATGAAACTTTATTGATAGGTGATGCTAATTGGCAAGAGTTTTAAATTTAGTTTAGATCACTGCTCTTCCAATATGTTAATTCCTAGCCAGTAAATTTGTGAATCAAAAACTGGTGATGGGCTAGTAGATGCATTAGAATCTGTGGTCTGAGCAGGATTACTCAGTCAGCCCAAGTCCTTTGCACTCTCTTCAGCAGTGGCCAAAAGCAGACGTACAGGACAAGGTATATGCAGGGTAGTATGCAAGTCTGTCACAATATGTGGCTTCCTGAAGGTGTGTGGTGTATATGTAACCTTCATGGACTCCTATGCCTTGAAATTTTTTAGTCTCTTGTTGGGGTCATGTAAACTTAAAGCATCCAACATGCTGTGGTAGAAATTCTGTAACCTGCTATGTTCTTCTTTTTGGCTGGTCTATTTGCTCTTGAATAATTTCTAAGAGTAAGATGATTCATGTTTTAATATATCGGGTGCAGTTTTTCACCACCTTCAGAGGCTTTTTAAAGTTATCAGAGAGACTTTTTCCAAAGTTACAATATACTCATAATGGACAGTTTAAAGTATGGAAAAGGGTTTCTATGAGACCCAGCTAACTTTAGGGAGAATTAGGCTTGTAGTCTAATTAGTTTACCAAGCTTACCCTACTATCAGAACAACAGAAGCTACTAGAGGATGATTAATTAAGTTTACTTTAGGCATCCATTTTTGACTGGATTGAGTTGCTTTTTGGAGGGCTTTACTTCTCCCTGGAGGAGGAGTATGGACAGCCAGCTTAGACAATCTGCTCCACTTTTAAAACTAAAAATAGGTGCCATTAATCTCCATCTGAGAACTCATAAATAGTACCTACTTTGAACTTTTGGAATGTGGAAATACATTGTAAACTGAAAGCAAAGGAATAATAAGCTGATGGAGTAACAATACACAAGCATATTAGCACCCTCTTCCAAGGTGCTCCCAAGGGCTGCATGAATGAGGCAGCCTGGCAGCAGAAGCATAGGCCTAGAGTACAGAAAAAGTCTTCTTGGATGGATCCTGTTGGATTCAGGTCTGACTCAAATACTCCCCCAGATAATTGTTCGGATCAGATATGCTGCTGAGAGGATAAACATTACAGTAGCCATTAAACTGGGCAGATGACAGATAAAATGTCATGTTCCTACCATGCAGAATGTGTCTGTCACCCATAGCATGAATGCCTGAAGAGCTCTGTTTGCTACAGCTTTCCCTGTGTAGGCTGTATGACTTGGGCAAATCCTGAACAAACACCTGGTTTGATGATCTCTGCTGATGCAGCTAGGGAAGATGCTCCGAGAGTTTAGCAATGCACACCTGCTTTCTTCTCATCTCATAGAAATAATTTATTTGCTAGTGAATGGGCTAAATCATCATGTTAATGCACTTAGTTGTGGTGTATTGACACAAAACTGTCGGCACGAGTTTTCCAGAGGAACTGAACAGGGATTACACTCTTCCATCAGAAGTGACACACACTTTTCACACACAGAGCTGCTGCATTGCTCTGGATTCCAGACCTGGGCTGGTTGTTTACACACATTCTGAGAGGATCCCATGCTGCTGTTCATGAATGAGCCACCGATGGCCTACTTGCTCGTGTTGCATGTAGAAAAACTTTGGCTCTCCTTTTTTACAGCTGGTTATATAGGTATTGGCTGCTTACAGAAAAGGCTGGGGCCCTGTAGAAGCACTGCTGCTCTGGACTCACTAACAACAGTAGCAAGGAATGTTATGGCCCCTTGTGACAAATTCTTGATGATCACAATAGTGTGTAGTCCCTGTTACTCATCCCTGCTTACCAGTCATTAATACCTTTTCAGGGAAGAGCTTTCTTGATGTCTTTCCAGCCTACATCCCCTGAGTCAGTCAAATTAATCTCCTGTTTCTTGCTAACTTTGATAATGTAATATCTTTTTCTAGTTGGTATTTTAATCTGAATACAGCTGACACATATCCTTGAAATGAACAGAAACTTGGTCGGTCAGGAGTAAGTGGCTTCACTTCCACTAACTTAGATGAACTTGGTTGAGTGAAGGGGTTGGTTAAATATTTCTTTTAGCACAGATTATAAAAAATGTATCCATCCATTTGTGGGCAGAGAACACCCAGCTTGAAATTCTCAGGCAAAACTTTTTATTTATTTATTTTTAAACACCATACTTTTCAACAATCCAGACATGATCAATGTTTCAAAGTGATGAATCATAGTGCAAAATGTGAGCCATATAAGACCTCATTTCCCAAAGAGCAGTGGAAAACCAATCAGAAAAAAATATTTCTAAAAATTAGAGTTTTCAAAGAACTGGCTAGTACTTGCACCTGAAGGTTTTAGCCTAAATGTTGTGACATGTTTTCTTGTCTGTGTCTGTGCATGTCTTTTATCCTCATCCAACAACTGTTTTGATGCTATTAGGAATCTAAAAGAAGTGAAGCTGTTCAGTCACTAAGCCACACATCCTCGCTACAGAAACATGAAGTCTTATGACTTAAGGTCTGAAAACTTACCTAGCCATGTTAATATCTAAATCAGTGTTGGACATCTCTTCCTTTTCCAAACCAGCTCTTCCTCAAACCCACTGAAAGTTTTCTATTCACTTAGGTAGGCACTGGATCAAGCCATTTCATGATTCCTGCTGTATGATAATGCTATTGGCCAGAGTTGAGCACTGTTGATATTGGATCTGAATCAATTCCCTAATTTCTAGTGGTTTAAAACCAGGTGGTAATTTTTTTATATAGTAGGAATGTGACCCTGTATGTAGGAACTTGGGATGAGATTTTAGAAACTTTTATTACAAGGACAGCTCTCTGAAACATTCCTCATGGCCCTACAAATCTCTTTCTTTTTGTTGTATTAAGGCAGGGTGCAGAAATGGGGTTTACAGAGGGCCACCAATAGTTGATTTATGTGGGATGAATGTACTTCTAGTGGCCATAGCTACTAGATGGGTCAAGCAAAGGTGTTATGACTGTCCCATGCATGTAATTGTAACCATAAATTAGTTTTATGTGCCAGCATGACTTGGTTCTAGACAACAATATAATTGAGGTGATGACACGTATTTCCAAATTCCACTCTTTGGCTTTTACCTCTTTCTTAACATAATGGCAAGTCAGACATTCTGAATAGGGCAGAAATCTTCAAAACAGAACTCAGAAAAACTAAGCTTTACTTCAAAATTAATCTCCTGGTGAGATTTAAGGGAAGGCTTGACAGGGTTTCGGTGCCCAGCTCAGCTAGCTCGTGCTTCCAGATGGAAATTTTGTGAGATGTTTTCTGGTTTTGTTTGATGACCTCTGACAGGTCAGAAGTAGATAGTTTATCCATGTTTCACACTGTGTTCTGGTTTTGCTCAAGCATGAGCCTGTCAAAGGCAGCAGATCTATGTAAAAAGAAAACAGAAGTACAGATAACTACAAACTGGGCCACCTTTATTGTCAAAGTTCATGAATAAAGCTTGAAGAAATCAGCCCAAAATGTGGTAAAGACTGAACAGCCACAGCTTCATTTATTGCTCATCTTTCTACTGTACTTGTGACAACTGCAGCTGGGCATTATTAAGTACAAACCAGCTGAATGCATCTGTACAAGTGTAGTATTGGGAGTAAAGTGATTGGGAATCAAGTGATTGTGAATCACTTGATCTGAGACATTTGTAACTTTATGGAGACCATTTCCCCAGGAAAGTCACAGGATTTCAAACGCAAATCTTAATATGTATTCCATGTATTGGAGTGGATCATCCAGCTGTGGTATGTTTTCAACAAAGGAAATTAGGCCTTGGTAAAAAAGCAGGTTCCAGCTGCCATCATTCAGACTCTTACCCTTTAGACCTTTTCTTCTGCTTCCAGTTCTTCCTGTATTAGAATGCTTTCTCAGTGGCAACTTAATAGTGCTTTTTGTTTAATTGATGAACAGTATCTCACTATTCATCTGGGACTTTGGGAGGAGGATGGCATTTGACAAATTCAGAAATGAATAGCAACTCTGGCTCATGCATGTGTCCCATAGAGGACAATGACATTATCAGCAGCTAAGGAAACAGAAAGAGACTTACTGAGGAAAATCTCTTGCTTTAGCCCGGAGTATAGGGTGAAGCCCCAAACTGGTGAATATCATTGCAATATATTATAGAATCCTACAATGTTTTGGAAGAGACCATCTCATTCCAGCCCCCCTGCCATGGACAGGGATAGTTTCCACTATACCAGGTTGTTCAGAGTCCCATCCAGCCTAGCCTTGAACACTTCCAGGGATGGGGCATCCACAACTTTTCTGGGCAACCTGTGCCAGTGCCTCACCACCCTCACAGGGAAGAGTTTCTTCCCAATATCTAATTTAAACCTGCCCTCTTTCACTTCAAAGCCATTGCCTGGTGATTATCATCACTAGGACAAGGGCTAAGTCCATCTCCAGCTCTCTTATAGCCTCCTTCAGGCAGTGGAAGGCTTTTCTAAGGTGCCTCTGAAGCCTTCTCTTCTCCCTGCTGAACAGCCCCAACTCTGTAATATATTTTGTTTAGATGGAAAAATTCTGTGGATTCTCCTTAGAAAAGAGTATGAGAATTACTAATATACACTGGATTTTTGAACACAAAAAAATCCAGCACACAAAATGTTTAAATGAAACAATAAAGTCCTATAAATCCACATGAAAGGGCAATGATGGCATATTTGGACCAGTGTAAAAAAACTAGATCATATGTAAAGAACCAGTGTTCAAATTGAAGCTAAGATATGAGAATGTTTCAGTTTTCCTAAGTCTTGTTCCACTGACAATCCTGCAGTGGAACCCTCCTCATTGTTGCAAGAGGCTCCTGTCTTTTTCATGGATAAAGTGTCTTCTGCCATGTGAGCAAACTCTGCATGATTTCCTATCACACACTTTCTACAGATTCCCAGATTCTATTTTTTCCTTCTTTTTTTTTTTTTCTTTTTTTCCTTTTTTTTTTTAATCAGCAATTATTTTTACTTCTGAAAGGGCTAGGATGACCATGAGCATAGCTTGCCTGTTTACCTAACCTTATTTCCTTTCACCTTTACACAACAATAAAATTCTAGGCTAATAATAGGTTTTTGCACCATCTCTCTCCCTGAATAAACAGTGGACCATTTCTAAAAATGTCCCACCACTTCTCTCTTTCTCAAAAGGAGCCTCCCTCAGTGCTTGTTCTTGTGCTTCCCTTTCCTACAAACTCTGTGATTGGCTCTGTTCTGCCTTTGTTGATCCAGGCACTGGGATTGCACAGTGTCAGATCCTGTATTTCCCCCTTGTACTGGTTGCTGGACTGGCTGTATGGCCAGTTTAGTTTATTGGATCTATGATTTCCAGTGTCTGAGAGCAAAATACCCTGAATATGGAAATGTACAGCATAACAATGATGCGGAAAAACTCTGACAACAGTTATAATCAGCCAAGGGTAGTCCTTAGAAGATACCTTTTACAATGTGTTTTCAAAATGAGCTAGTTTCAATCATCTGCTTGAAAAGCAACTGAACCAGGTATTAAAGGAGTTTTATGTTGAGAGGGAGAAGAACATATGGACCTAAAGCAACAGATTTTCTTGATGTATGCGTCAGACTAATTCAGATTATCTTCAGGCATGGAAAGAGGTCCTTTTCTGATTTGTAATTCTTCCTCAGGTAATGCTTTTACCAAAGACAGTGATACATTCTTTGAATGACTAAGAAGAAAACTCTTAGGCTGCAGATAGATCTCCTGCTTACTGTGGTATTTAAGCATAACTGCTTTTTTTCTTTTGTACTGGGGAATAATTGCTTTGTAGCCTCAGAGCAATGTTAACTGAACCTGAAGCAGAATTGCCAGTCTGTAAGCAGCTCTTTGGGTCCAGCTTGCTCTTTACACTGTTATTTACTTACCTAGCAGGAAAACATCACTTTGATTTTGCTTCAACCCTATTTTTTGTAGGCCTGAGCGTGGAAGAAGTCTTATTCTTTCTAACTATCTTTCAATTGGAGAGAAAAAAAGATAGGAGACTCATGCCAGGTCTTCAATATTTTAGTTAAGTTATGGTTGGTTTCTCTCTTTCTTTAAATTGTGTGTGTTTGTCTGACCCCAGCAAGTGGTGTGATGTGCTTTCACCATACAACTTCTTAAACTAACAGTTGTCTTTGGCAGATAGCATAACTGCTCAGGCTCTTTTATATGTCTGGGGTTCTTACTGTGGTCAGCACTTCAAGTACAGCCCAACCTAAATGATTTGAGGAGAAAACATGGAAATGAAATTATTTTTTCCTGTTGTAAACAAATGGCTTTAGAAATTATTAATGTTTTACAAGTGTTTAAGGCTTTTGTTAGAGCCTTGAAGACCTCCAATTGCTAACATTGTTGATGTCTCCATTGTAAAAAAAATAGCCTTTAGAATTTACAATTTGGCTCCTTGTAACAATATTCAAATCCAAGCTCATTTCACATTTCATGTCTCTCATAAAATTGTTCTATATATATATTTTACAGTGGCATTTGGGAATGATCTCAGAGTCTTTTGTTCCTACAGAAGTTAGACTCCATAACATTCATTTCAATTTTTGAAATATTAGTCTTTAAGGTCTTTTAAAAATAGTTTTCTTTTCTTTTGTAAATGATTAGTCTATTTATAACCAAAACACAGTAAACCTTTTTTATCCTGGCATTTTGGACAGTGTCATGTTAAAATTAACTCCTTTTGGACTTCCTGCTATCATAAAGCCTGAAAGACAACCTCAGCCCCAGTGTATGAGCTGGATTTGTGAGTTCTGAGGATACTTAAAAACTTCCTCCAGGCCATAAGCTGACATTAAACACTCCTGAACAAACT
>WBNO01005923.1:0-20330 GCA_013400575.1 Peucedramus taeniatus | reverse complement strand
TTGTCATGTAGCAGGAATACACAGGCATGGTCTACCAGGTTTCTTCCTAGTTTATAAAGTACAGCTTCTCTTTCTGTGAACCTTGCAGTGGTCAGTACTAACACTGGTAGGTTTTTTTACATATTTTTCAAAATCCCCATGAGGCTTCTGGGAGAAATGGAAAGAGAAACACCATAGTCTTAGCTACCAACAACAGAATGATAACACCCTGCTCTTTATCTTGTCCTTTGCTGATGTAATTATCTCTAATGCATCAGCAAAAGGCAGGAAATAGCCCTTCAGATGACAGCTCAAGTAAGATGAAAGCAATGCTTGGAAGGTAAAAACACCTGGTGCTGTTTTCATGTGTGCCTTGGAGCATTTGACCCTCCACAGCCCTTCCCAAAAAGTACAGTTGATTGAGCTCACAAAATATCTTAAAATCTTCATGTGTGTGAAGTCTTTACTACAAATATATGCCTTTTTTTTAAAGTGATGATGATAAAAGTAAGGACTTAAATGGAAAGTGCACATAATATGTTTTATTAAACTGGTGTTGCTGATAAAGTAATTGGAAAACTTATGGGTGGATCATCTTTCCTCCGGGCTCATTACTGAATGCTTTTATTTATTTTTCTCTTGCATTAGCTACTCATCATTAATTATCTTCTCATTGTGTTCAACCACATTTCTTGTTCCAAAAAATGTGCCTTATTTTCACACCTGCCTACCTAAGCTGCCTCAATTTACCTGCATTCCCAGTAGAATTGTTGCTATTGGTACTCATTTTTCTGTGCTGACAATTTTACCAGCTAGTTTAATAATTTTTTTAGTTGTTTAATACTTTTTTCATTTTCTAATATTTTTTTCCAAATAGTTTTCTTTCAAGGTGTTACTTTAATAGGTGTTGCTTTGAAAATGACTTGCATAATTGGTGAGTTTTTAACCAGGAACACTTATATTTCTTTCTCGGTTCTGTAGGAAAAATTTTAATAAAAAGACTTTGTTATTTGGTATTACTCTGATTGAGATTTTTCATCTTCCAGATATTTAGAAATGGATCAGGATTGAAACATAGTATCAAAGCACTCAGAAACTGGTCAATGCAGCAGTTTTAATTTGTATTATAATGAATACCCAGTTCTGGCCTTTGACTAGACTGTGGAGAGATTTAGAAAAAGTTGTATGAGAGGGAAATCTCTGTCTACTTTAGAAACAAAAGTATGTATTTTTATTCTCTTTTAGAGAGAAAAATATGAGAAAATATTTAACAAGACATAGGTTGAGGGGGCCTTAACCTCACAGAATCCCTGCAGAACCCAGTGGAAAATAATATAGTTTCCCGAGTGATTTCTTTGGAGATCAAATTCTCCATTTAGTTATTTGCACAGGTGAATGCTAGGCCATGAATTTAAGGCCAGAACTGTCTTGCAGAAACATTGTTCTTGATGAGTCACAAAAAAGAAGTTAACTTGGTCTTCGGATCAGATTGCATATGAAGGATAATACTTGGAGAAGCCATCATTTTTGCTAAGACTGATATGTGATTCTGAGCCAAACTAAGCATAAATGTATAAAACTGTGTTAAAGATCAAGAGGCAATCACACTGAAGAGGTTTGGGTTTGGGTTTTTTTGACAGATACACTAAGAGGAAACTGTGACTACTGTAAGATTAATGAATTACTTTGAAATTTCACAGCAATCACTGCCATGTCCGTACCAGATTCATGTTTAACTCACTGCCTTCATGCAAAGGCCTGAAACCTGGCTTAATTAATTCTAAACTATGTTACTCTGAAGCAGAAAAATGAAGACATAACATGATTCAGTTTAATAACACTTCTGTCTTCCCAAATGTACTCATTTCTGTAGTCAAATGTGTAATAAGAGACCTGGCTGAGCTCCCAGGCTTGCTGAGCACCACAAGAACATGATACAAATCAGTCAATGCCATAACAAAGAAATGTATAATGATGCAGTGAATACCCTACAAACCTCCCACAAAGAACTTTTGCCTTGAGTTAACTGAATTCCCATACAAATGAAATACAGGGCTTCAGAGGAAAAGCAGAGCCAAGTATCTCTGTACAGTGTCTCCATCTAATCAGCAGAATGATTCTGAGACAATTTCACTTTAAGTGCTTTTTAATATTTGGATTACTTTATTTAAATCAACAGGAAAAGCTTTCATTATAAAGTTAAAGACCACAGAATTAATAATCTTTAACTTTAATAAAGTTAAAGAATGGTGCACATTGCCCTTCTCAGAGCACAAAATCCTGATGAAGAGGCTCAGGATCTGAAGTCAAACTATTTCCCTCTGCCACATTACTGAACAGCTACCCCAGGTGAGCTTATATAATGGTTTTAGAAAGCTGTGTGTCAGCCTAAGATTCTTGTCTCTTCATATCAGACATGAGAGGCGAGATAACATTTTTAAAAAGAAAAAAGAAAAAAAATTCTGTCCATATGAGGGGGGAGGGGTTCCTTTCAGACAGCTGAAAGATAAGTCTGAAAAAGCATTTAGGAGTCTAGTGTGTGCCTTAAGTATCTAAACTGAATGAGCAACCTACAGATCCTAGTTCCCTAATTAAACACAAGGACCACTTATTTACCACCAGGGAACTCAATAACCTAGAATATTGGTCCTTGACTTTTCCTAAGATGCTTTTGGTTGGTAGTGCCTAAATGACACTCAATAGTGCACACTTGAATTTTCCAAAGAAGGTTATCCCTCAAGAAAGTTTTGTGTGTGATCTGACAGTAGGGTTAAGCTGCTATCATGGCTTCTGCTTGTCCACTGCTCACCTTGGCAACTCCACCCACCTTGGCTGAAAACATAAAACTGTGAAGCTGGTTTCACCAATCTTTATGCACTAAAACTTCAGCTCACAAGGCTCATTCAGAAATGGCACCCTGTAGTTCAGCAATGCTCTGGATGTACTGCATATTTCCCATGAAAACCAGAATTTGTGGGGCCACTTTTTGCCAAAATGCAAATTAACTTTCTCCTCAGTGCAATAACAGTTCCAGGGAATGTAGCCAATTGCAGGAAGTTATTTATGGACATTTTCAGAATACACAGCGTAGCACTGAGGCTAGGACTAACACTTCCTTCACATATACTCTCACCACTAGGCCATTACCAAAAATGTGGCACTACCAGAACCTCTCCTCATCTTTTAAAAGAATAGAGTAACCAGGGTCCCGCACTAAATGGAAAACTTAGGTTAGATATGGATTTGAGACTGTTACCCACATTTTTATTCAAATATCTGGTGTAGTGTTGCAGACAGTACCCAGGTCTAGTAGGAAAGTGGGTCTTTGGACCTCTTTGTCCATCACTGCTCCTGTTGGCCAGTGTGGGTGTTCTTGTTCTTCTTTGTGGCTCCTGTGAACGCTGTTGTCAAGGGTGTAACTCACAGGGGTTTTGCTGTACTCTGCAATTAAAGATTTAAAAGTCTGATTGTACATAATTAAGTCACTTCAACCACGGAGTAACTGTTAAGTGAATGAAGTAAAGGTCCAGTGGTCATCACTAACTTCTGGCATAAGATTTTTGGCTTTTGGTGGCGAAAGATTTCTTAAGTCAACATTTGCAGGGAACTGTGCTACTCTGGATGGCTGGGGCCCATCAGCTGTTCCGAAGTGGGTCTAGGGAAACACACAGAAACTTATCTAAATGCCCTGAACATCTGACCTTAAATACAGATCTGAAAGTCTCTGGAGAATAGATGAGCACTAGAGAAGTCCAGCTAATGGTACGTTTTTGTCTAACAGGAAATAGTGAAAGAATGGACTTTCTGTAACAGTGGTTATTTATAATTCAGCTGAAAACAAGAAGATAAGATCAGGAAAATGAAAAGTTGAAAGCAAACAGTAAAATTTGTTAATAAAGAAAGTATGGGGACTGGTTATAATTTCAGTAGTCCAAGGCAAATGTGGGTTCCTTATTTACACACCAAAGAGTATATAAAATTTATCTACAGACATTTAATGCTCCATTTAAAAGAATACCTCATAATATATTTCTTTTCAGGTGTAACACTTGAGAGCCTACACATTCCTTTCTGTGGGACTACTTTGCTTAATTCTTTAAAGATGTTTTAGACCAGCTATGATGCTGCTGCAACTATGAACACAGCTGTGGGTGGTAAATGGTAGAGGTTTTTTCAGTTTATTGAAATACTTAACACTTTTTGTTACCCTTGGGCTTCAACCCCCCAAAAGTGAGTGAAATGAATGATCTGAGGGTTACTGACTCATATTTTCTATCCTCATGATAATAAAACATAGCAAGAACAAATATGGAGAAATTAAGAAATAACTTGGGACCAATTATAAGCTGGGGTGCCTTCAAGAAAAACAATGATGTTAAAAAATAATTAATTCTGTTTCATTTTATAGTCTGGCTGCAGGGTGATTTTGAAAATTCTTTCTTAAGCTTAGCAGCCAATAGGAAGGAGCAACTGGAGTATTTTTGAATAAGTACTTTTAAAGGAATACAGACACTTTCATCCTGGGGAAAAATAGTGCCTGAATGAGTGAGAAAAACACAGGAAGTTGGATTGTTATGGTGATTATGAAGCTGCTTTTTTTACAGAAAGAGCACAATTCAAACCATAAGACACCATTCATTGCAGGCATTTGCTCAACACCTCGGAAGGAAGCAAAGCACAAACAGATCTGTGTTAAAGTGCTTTTCCACTTCTGCTGCCATAAATAGTCATCTTCCAGAGAGGAATCTACATCAAAGCTAATAAAGGGATGTGCCCGATTTTTCATGTTAAGAACCTCCCAGGATGGACATTCCAACTTTTCTTTGAGTAGCCCGTTGCAGTACTGTAATGCTGTCCCATGGAGAATTTTTCTAATCTCCAGTCTGAACCTCTTAAACCTTAAACTGTGACTGGCATCTTTGTTCTGTAACCTTCCATTACACAAGAAAGTTCAGTTCCATTGTCTCTGTAACTTCTTTAAGCCATTAGGGGCAGAAAGCATTTTGGAAATCAGAATGAGCAGATGATATTATTCTCTCTGGAACAGCAAATGAAAAATGTCCCTTGCAGGTCCTTGTGCCTCTCTTCTAAGAGGGACAACTTCATCTATGTTATGAACCTTATTGCAAGAAAAGACTAAGCAAAATATTCTGCTGTATGATCCCAGGAACAAGATTTTAAAATGAAAAATTATGATGGATTTTTACTTCCGGCCTTATATATCCAAAATGCATTTTCAGAGTAAGGGCTGCTCTCAGTGATGCAACCAAATATGTCTCTACAGACCTCACAGAAGCACAAGATACTATGACATATTAGGATACCAGCAGTGCACAGCAATGCAGTATTTGAATCTGAGAACAATTTTGTCTCTCATAACTTTTGAGTTATTTCCACTCGGCAGTTATCGTGGTTTAACCCCAGTCAGCAAATCTGCCCCACACAACCACTCACTGACTTCTGTGTTGGGACATGGGAGAGATTTGGGAAGGTAAAACTGAGAAAACTTGTGGGTTGAGATTAAAACTGTTTAGTAGGTAAAGCAAAATCCATGCATGCAGCACTGCCCATGGACAGGCAGGCAGGTGTTATTCCTGGGACAGCAGAGCTCCATCATACATGAAATGGTGACTTGGAAAGACAAATGCCATCACTCCAAACATGCCCTTTTCCTCCATCTTCCACCAGCTATCTACGCTGACTGCAGTGCCCTGTAGTATGGAATGTCCCTTTGGTCAGTTGGGGTCAGCTGTCTGGGCTGTCTCCTTTCCCAGCCTTCTTGTGCACCCCCAACTCCCTCACTGGTGGGTGGGGTGAGGAGCAGAAAAGGCCTCGGCTCTGTGTAAGTTCTGCTCAACAGTAACTAAAACATCCCTGTGTTATCAACACTGTTTTCAGCACAAATCCGAAACACAGTTCCATATCTGCTACTATGAAGAAAATTAACTCTATTCAGCCAAAGCCAGCACAGGAATGGAACAGAATATCAGTTTCCATCCCACCACGCATAAATACATTGACTCCAACTGCAAAAGATGTAATTCTTCCTAACACTTCTTGGAAAGGGGTGCTGTTACACTGAGTGATGAGAGAATCCCTGCTTGAGGTGAAAGGTTCTGTGTTTTGGACATTGCACCAGCTGTATATATATGTTGTTTATGTGTGCACATTTTCAAGAGAATAATCTCTGAGAAGGCATATTAAGGACTGTAAGACATTATTGTAGAAAGGCCCATATACTGAATAGCAGCACTGTGTACTCCAGGGAGCTGTCATCTCCTCCTTACAAACCCATTACAGTCCATCTGCAAACACTGGCTCCTCTAAGATGTAAGGGAACAATTGACTCACTGACAGGCCTATCCAACAAACCCCTAGCTGCACGCACTGCATACAACAGACATCCCTCTGGGGCTAGCCATAAACTCTGTATCATGTGGGCTGTGATATTCATGTTTATTCTGCTGCTCCCCCAGCCAGTCTCTCATGCGCACTTCACCAAACAATGCCTGATATCCCTCTTCCCCCCTGAAACTATGATCCTGCAGAGAAAGAAAAACATAGTGAGAATTCATTCACATCAGGCTTTCTATGATGATAATGAAGGCACGGGACAAAAAGCCTTTTCCTACTTCAGCTTTAAAACATTTTTTCCAGTTTTAGTGGCAGAGAATTCAGCAACCATCAAGAGAAGCAGACAGAATCCTTAGTGCCAAAGTGAAGTGTCTGTGTTCTCAAGATCTTAACACTCTTGAAGAGAGATGTGGAATAAGTCTTCTGGAGATGTCAGCAAGACCACAAATAGCTTGAGAAGAATTAAGTAAAATTTAAAAATAATAGACTACAGGTGGCCTGTGGGAAGACCCCCAGTACACAAGGAATATGTGTTTGGCTTATACCAGGAAGCCTTGCAGCTGTGTTTTCAATATAAGCTGAAGTCTGGGATATAACAAGATTTAGTTAGATGCCATGTAAAATGGAATGATAGCAGTTATAGCATATAATTATATGATTAATTCAGCAAACTTAGCTGCATTAGACACTTTTTCCCCACTGCACTGTTAATTCTCTGCAAGTAATGTAAGTCTAAACTTATAGTATCTATATTATGGGAAAAGGGTCATCTGAAATAGAGGCATGACCAAATACCAAAACAGAGTAAAATAACAGATAATTTTAATCTCTGATTCTTAATTTTCAAAAGGTAAGATAATTTGAAACAGCATTACAAGGGCTGAATATTATCAGTTTATTTTGTACAAACTGTCATATTTGATTCCTGTCTTCAGGAACAACTAACACAAGTAAGGATTTCAAGTTTGGCAACTGTGTGCCCTGTATTCATCCCCACAGGCCCCAGAAGGATAATTCTTAAACCTACAAACTGTCTTGTGCAGCCTTTTTTNTTTTTTTTTTTTTTTTTTCCTTTAAGACTATCCAATTACTTAGTGCTGTGCTGGGAGTACCTGAGGAAATAGTAAAAGGAAATACAACTGAGAGCCACTGTGGTTTGACTCCTCTCCAGATACTTTGAAAATATTTTGGCAAAAACAAGATTTTAAGTAAAACTGTTTCCTTTGGTAACATACCGAGGACTGCAGGTTTTACATTTTTGTACTTAGTGTGGAGGACCAAAAAAAAACCGAACCCCTTGTGTGAGAAGGTTGTACACGTGGTAGTAATATTGGTGGGGAAGAAAGAGAACAAAGCAGAGGTGAAGGAGGTGGGGAATTTGAATAAGATACAGAAAGGAGACAAGGAGACAACATAATACAAATATCTATTTTCTACTGACAAAACAAACTGCACAGTGCTGCAAGAGGGAAAATACCTTTGGGTACTTTAGACTTCTAATGAGCGACAGTGTGATGGTTTGTTCATCAAGGGATGACTGTGATCAAAGAGACCAAAATCGTGATTTCTTTTAGCTTGTTTGGTCATCCAGTGGGGTTAATGAGGGAGCTCCTAAACTGACAAGTGTAAGTTGTATTTCCTTGTCTAAAAGGAGAATCCTTGGAGTACTTATTACTTTTTGTCTCTGAAGTTTTTATTAATAATCAAAAGAGGTGCCATGAAAAGCTTTCTAAATGCACTGCCCGTACTGAATTCTTCTACAAGAAGAATTCTCATTCTAAAGCCAAGTCCATCCCTGGCTGCATCCGGAGCCCCTGGGCAGCAGGGCAGGGAGGGGATTCTGCCCCTCTGCTCTGCTCTGCTGAGACCCACCTGGAGCACTGCACCCAGCCCTGGGCTCCCAGCACAGGAGGGACAGGGACCTGCTGGAGTGAGCCCAGAGGAGACCATGTGATGGAGCACATCTCCTGTGAGGAAAAGCTGAGAGAGTTGGGATTGTTCAGCCTGGAGAAGAGAAGGCTTGGGGTGACCAAGTTGTGGCCTTCCAGTACTTAAGGGAGCCTGCAAGAATGGCAGGGGGAGGGAGAGGGAATACTTACATGAGTATGGAGTGACAGGACAAGGGGGAATGGCTTCAAACTGAAAGAGACTGGGTTTAGGTTAGATATTAGGAAGAAATTCTTTACTCTGAGGGTGTTGAGGACTTGGCACAGGTTAACCAGAGGAGCTGTGGGTGCCCTATCCCCAAAAGTCTTCAAGGCCAGGCTGGATGGGGCTATGAGCAACCTGGTATACCCTGCCCACGTCCCTGCCCACGAATGAGCTTTCCAAACCCTAATTATGAGGTCTGTGAATATTTAAATTAATTAAACAAAACAATAATACCTTTGCCCTGCAGGACTGGTTTCTTTCTCCTGAAGATATTTGTGTTTGTTTGGCTGCCACTGATTACAACATGCCCAAATCCCAAGTCTTGTTTCCATGCTGTGCTGCTCTGTACACATCACTCACAAGTAGCATAACAACTGGCATTCAGCAGAACAGTGTTAAGTCATTCTTATTTTTCATAAGCAAATTAACCAGATAAACATAATGTAAACACTTCTCTTCAGTTGTTCATTTCCAAATACAAAAAATTATAACTCCTTATCATGGCCTTCAGGCAGATATGTTTATATTTCTTTCAATTTTTATTAAACTTATGAGAGGGTTTTTTTTTAAGGCTGAATTGCTGTTTTATTCCTGTGGAAATGTTCTCCTTGTCACAATGAGTCAAATTCTTTCTACTTTGTATGGAAATGCAGTGGGTTAATGCCTTTTCACATCACAGGTTTTCCTCAGAAGAATACCTTTTTTTTTGTTCTGAAGCAGCTTGTTACTGGGAAGGGTTCAAGGAAGGCATTCTCTAAAAATAGCTAAAAATAGCTGTAGGATGGAAGTCAGTTTCGTTGGGATTACACAGGTGCTCAGACTTTTGCAAGCTGTAGTGATGTGGAAGTATTGTATTGTAAATTACCAAGCATATGAGGTGGGAGCTTGGAAGTTGTCAGAAGACAAAGCTGCAAATCAAAAAGAAAAAAAGGAAGAAGGTTTGAGTAATGAGTGCATGCAGATGATGAGGATTGGACAGAATTGAGTTATTTTGGGAAACAAGTCTCTGGAAAGGTTGTGTTAAGCAAGAGGCAGAAGGAGCACAGTGATACAAGGCTTTAAAGAATTATAATGGAGCTGAGTTTTGATACTTGAAAAGAAAAGCAAAAGGACCTATTCATTTAATGAATACATTTGAAATCATAGATGTGATTTCCATTTGAACAAAGAGTTTGGACTGATTTTTATTTAGCTCAAATAGTCAGAACTAATATGATATTAAATCTGAGGTGCTTTTCAGGGAAAAAAAAAACAAACAAACAAACAATGCATAATGTCCAGTAACTGGCAACTTGCCTCTTTCCTGTACCATGCTAAATCATTTTTCTCAGATGCTGAGCTTCATTGTTCTTTGTACCTTGTTGAATTCCTAAGCTATTACACACTGAAATCTAGTATGTTTAACCATGTCTGTGTAGGCTACTTCCAACAGTTTAATATGCCCTGTTTATAAACAAGTCTTTCTACTATTTTACCCTCTTCAGCTTAAGTGCCTTGTTTGGTTTTGTTTGGGGGGGCTTAGAGTTTCTTTGTTTGGTTTGGTTTTTGGCTTTGTTTTTTTGTTTTCGATTTTGTTTTTGTTTTGGTTTGGTTCTGGGTTAGTTTTTGTCTTTGTTTATAGTTTGCTCACCTGGGAAATCTGAACGTGCTGTTAGGGACAAACTGTGTCCCTAACACAGGGGATATTAACCTCATGTAAGTGACAGAGAAACATCTATTGAAGCCATGCCCTGGAGGGCTGTCCTGACTTTTCCTTTGGCAATCAGTGGAAGGAAGAAGGTTTTTGACATAACTACTCTTTGAAGGCTACCTTAAGTGAAACTGGGTGGACATCTTCTTTAGGTGTTTAGAATTGAAATCCCTCTTCACACAGTTGTCTCTCAGGACAGGGTTACAAAATAGCCTCAAACTTTGAGCTGGCATTCTATTTTCTGTTTCTGAGACACTTGGATATGGACTAAGACACATTGATTTTTTTTAATAAGAACCTGAAGGAAAAAGTATGCCCATTTGGTAGAGCAGTTCAGAGAATAGCACTAGTTCAAACGGAGAAGAGTTAATGTGTGAGAAAACACTGTGTTTTCAAAAATCCAGTACATGTGGGTCAGTTGTTCCATAAACGATGAGTGTGTTCCATTAAAGTGTTATGCCAGGAAGCTTTAATTTCTACACCTAATTCTTTCACGATCTGAAGCCAATTTTTAAAATGTTCATGTAGTTTCTTCAAAAACAAAGCTTTGATGAAGAAATTCCCTGGATTATTTCTGTAGTGATCTGTTCTGGTGGTTTGCAGCATGCTGTGGAGAACGGAGAGAATTCTTCCTGGAATTCCTTGGAGATGTGGGAGTTTTTTGTCATTTGTGTAACTAATCTGAAATTAAATGAGACTTGTAGCTCTTGTTGTTGTAGTTTAGATTACCTATCTCTTTGAGATTGTCCTAGAGGTACTTACAGTTATCATTTAGAGGAATAGTCTGTGTGTCTGCTGAGGCTTCAGGTTGTGCTGGGGACTGGGCTCCATCTCCACAGTGGCACTAAACTCTGAGAGTGAGGTTCATGTCCTCACTGATGTTAGATCAGTGTGGTCACAGCACACAGTAAATTATCCTCAGCTCAGTATCACACAGGGCATTCACTAGAACTGTATTCTCCGAGTTACAGCTAATTTCCTTCCATGACTTTTATTTTCTTTCTATCATTATCTATCATTATTATATATATTTTTCTTCCTGTCCTCTTTGGTTTTCTCCCTTAACTTTTTTATCAAGAAGATAAGCTATTTGGCCCACAATTCACCCCTTTGTACAAACTTACGTCTATGAATCTCTAGATTTACCTTCAACATTCTGACAAATACCCTCACCTGATGGAAACTTTTCAACCATGGGCAATTTCAATATCCTGTCTGTGGAATCTCTTCAGCATCAGACAATATCTCAAGATCAGAGACCTTCAACTCCTGCAGGCTGGCAGGTATCCTATTTGAGGAGAGAGCTGAACTCACATTCACTCTCACTCACGTTCACCCTCAGATGCCTTTCTAGCCCCTAGAATGAGTAAATTGAACAACATATTAAATCCTGTACTACGCCCTCTTTCTACTTATTTTTCTGCTTATCTTCACTGCTAACTCATCTTTTGCTTGTGGTTATCTTCTCTAGAGTTCTCTGGCCTCTGATCTCTCCTAGTCACTGTCATGTGAGGGACATTGTGAGGAATGACAGAAGTTAAACAACTCAGGGAAGGTCATGATCCCTTTGCAGCCTCCCCATGGGGCACCTGCACCTCTGACAGTGATGGGCCACTCTTGGCCACACCTTTCTGATCCTAAAGGATTCCATGACTCTGTGATTCCAGCTGCAGGGTCTTCAAAGCAAGAAATATGTTAACCTGCTGAAATTGGGTCCAGAGGAGGGCCACAAAGATGATACAAGAGCTGGAACAACTCTTCCAACAAAGACAGGCTGAGAGAGTTGGAAGGAAAGAAGGCTCCAGGGTAACTTCACTATCACCATCCAGTATTTAAGGGGACTTAAAAAAGATGGAGAGTGACTTTTTACGTAAGCAGATAGTGACAGGACAAAGTGGAACAGTTTAAAACTAAAAGATGAGTTGTTTAGATTAGATGTTATAAAAAAGGGGTATTTCTGCTATTGTTTAGTAGCAGCTTTTAGTTCAGGCAATTTTGTTAAGGATAATTAGCACTAGAGGGAAAGGTATTTGCATTATGGTCATAATTCTGATTTTTTTTGTTTGAAGTAGATAATGCATTGAGATTATGTGAAATTCAGAGCCACTGTTATTGTAGGTTTTTTTCTTCTTTTGCATCAACTCTGTTTTTCCTTGTATCAATAGCTGGGATGTGCTTCTGCTTAATTAGTACTTAATCTGTTACATTAATTCATAAATACCATGTAGATGTTCAAGATGAAGATGCACTAATTGATGTTGAATTTATTACTGTAGTTTTAGTGCTTAAAAAAAAAGAAAAATTTTGTTTTACATTTTAAAATAATCTAGACAAACCAGATTCTTTGAATTTCTTTCAAAATCACTTGGATGTAGACATAGATTAGCAGGTGCAATGAAAAATGCCAGGCATCCTTACACAGCACAGTGTTCAAATGGGGATTTTTGATCAGAGGAAGGACAGAGGGAGAAGCTGACAGAGAGACATCTGCCGGTAACACAGGAGAGCAGTACTGAGAATTTGGGCTCCTGAGCTGAGTCTTTCCATCCTGATTAATGTATTAGATTTGACTTGGTGGTGCTCTTACCTCCTGGTGCGAGAAGCATAAAAAGATCAGTAAAAATTCATATGAAAATTAAAACATTCTTCACTCCAACACTGGATAACTTTTGTCTCCCTTTCAAAATAACCAAAGAAAAACAGATTTTGTTACATGTGTTAGATGTAGGAATACGTGAGTAATTTCAAAACAAAAGTGAGAACAGTCCTAATGTTAAGGAATCATTTTCATGGTCATGGATATCAACCCAGTTTTAATTATACCAAGAGACAAACTGGAATCTCTTGCAGTCTTCAGAGCACAGACACAAAGTAGTGAATGGTCAAGCACCTTCTTGATACATAACACTTCACTGTTACAAAGAGTTTTATGAAAAAGAATACGCCATTTATTTAAAAAATGTTATTTTTTGTGAGTGTTAATGAGTAGCAGAAAATGGAGGCTAATAACTGAGTAAATGGGCTGTGTGGCTATGAAACAGTAATGCTGTCATGGCTTGAAACTTATTTGCTCTGACTCAGGCTGAAAAGGAAGTTCTTCACACTAGGTACAGATTTATTTTAAGGGGTGGCACTTAGGTTAATCTGAGTCATGTTCAGTCAGTGGCTGGATAGAGTCCCTCTTGTTACAAAAAAAACCCCCTGATTTTTCTCTTGATGAAGTAATACTAATTTGGATTTCCCATTTTTGCAGCAGAGGAGAACAAAAATTGAATGGATAAGTGGGACACTCTGTCCATGACCCTTAATGTGAATTGAATGTCAGCAACATTTGCTGGAAGACACTTCTGCTCTCACCACCACTCCCTGTCCAAGCATATTTGCTTTTCACCTTATCTATTAAAGTCCAAATGAGAGATGCAGTATTTCCTCTGTGATGTGCACAGGAATCATGACACACACTAACATGTCCCAGAGTCTTGCTTTATTGATTTACTCCATTATTTTTATTCTTTATCTACTTTGAATCATGATAATCTCAAGACAAGTCAAGACAAAATGCAAATCAAAGCATCACACGTGGTAGACAAAGTAGCCAGCATAGCTAAAAGTGCTTTTAAGGACACAGCTGAAGAAATGGAAGAAAATCCATAGCTGACCTACACAGAAAGCCTCTCCTTCTAGCATCTGTCTGGCTCCCATCTAGGTGGTATATAGAGTTTCAGGCTGTGCACATGCATTCCTTCTTCTTATTATGGAATATGCTCAGGGTTCCAGCTGGTCTTGCCTTTGCAGTTTACTACCTCTACAAATGTTTCTCCCTAAAATTCATCCTGCTCCCTCAGTAAGAGATAGTGTGACCAATATCCTAAAGATGTCTTTCACTGTAACAAATATTCTCTATTTGTATATGAGAAATGTGCATTTTGCAGTCATTTGAAAAGGACAATTGTGAACTGTACCAACTCCCAAATCACAGGTTTATTAGCCAAATCTCAATACCCAACCACCTCACCTCCACAGTAAATTAAGTTTTATGCCCATATACTGTCACCCACAGTCCACACGTCCACTTCCTTTACAAGGCAGAACTCATGCTCACTGTAAAATCCCAGAAGTACCTAAAAGCCTGAAATGCTTTTTAAACATATGTATATAGAGGATAATGTTGGTACTTCACCTGCAGGATTCAAAGAAAATTAAGGTCTGTGAAGAAACATTTTTAAGAGCATAGTGATTATTCTGCCATATGAACACTATAGAAAAATCTACACCTACACCCTTATTTTTGGAAAACTTATTTTAAATCTCAAAAAATAAATTCTATTGCCAACATTTGGAAGAAAAAAAATGTAACTCTTTTTGCTTTCCAATTTCAGTATACAAGTGCTCCATTTTTTCTCTCTGACATTAACAATTTAAACTTTAATTTACTTAATAGATTTTGATTCATTCTTTATCTATTTCTTATTTTTCAAGGAACAGTAACTCAGAGCATTACCTTGATAAGCCATTTCCTATTTCAGTTGAGATGGCTTGTAAATAGAGATAAACTACGTAAGAATTGCCCTGCTATCATGTCTGGGACAGAAAGCAGCAGTGAATTAAGAGGAATTTCTTCACAGAAAAGGTGATAAGACACTGGAAGGGGCTACCTAGGAAGGTGGTGGAGTCACCATCCCAGGAGGTGTTTAAGGAAAGACTGGACATGCCATGGTCTCATTGAGATGCTGTTGTTTAGCCTTAGATTGGACTCAATGAGCTCAGAAGTCTTTTCCAGCCTCATTGATTTTGTGATTCTGCAAATGCTTGTAATGAGAGTGTAAGAATAGTCTTCATGGACTGATCTTCCCTAAAGATTACTCTGTGCATTTGAGTTGTTGTGGCTAAGGACTTCCTGAGTTAAATATTGTATCAATGAAGTTACCTGCTATTATTTTATCTGATATATATACTTTTTCATACCTTAATTGACACAGTATTCTGATCTTCATAGGAAAGTTATTGTTCCTTCCCCTTCTCAGGGATTAATTGAGGCTGAGTAGCCTGTAGTTCTCCAGATTCTCCTTATTGCCCTTCCTGAACACAGGAGAGTTTTGTTTTGTTTTTTTTTTTTTTTTCCTTCTATATCTCAAGAATGTTCCCAGATCACCAAGAGTTTCAAAAACTGTTGAGAGTGGCCTCACAATCACATTGACCTACTGAGAAACTCAGTGAAGTTGGAGAGGACTTCACCTGCTGGTAGTTTGTGGATGAGTAGCTGATGAATGTGTTCTGGCAGCAGAATTTTGGAAGGTTGGAAGGCTTGTGTAATTCTGGATACAACTCAAAAGTATGGCTGATACCAGACCTTTGGAAAACCCCCACAGAAACATGGTTCAACTATTGTGAATACTGCCTCTATCTCCCTCCTTCTAGCTAACCTCATTTTTTTTGCAACAAATGACAGAGAAACTCTGTGGGTCAAATGGAAAGCTTTTCAGTGAGGAAATGTATGACTGGAAATCAGGATGCTCAGGCATGGTCAGCCATTCTTGGAGACTTTCCAGAAGTGATGGGGCTTTAGTTCACATACAGTACCCATGTGAGCATTTCTAACAGAAATTAATCTGGTTTAGTTGGTGATGGCAAGGGCAAGGAGTGTTTACAGTGCTTTGTCTAAACAGAGGAGTTATGGAAGAAAGGTATCTCAGGGCAGGGCTGATCTTCCACAACTGAACCACGTGTCTGACCAGCTCCTGAGCCCTCATTCTCTCAGAATGTAATGTAAGAAATGCTGTTTCACAAGATTTTGCACAAAATTGTTAAATATAGAGTGACTGGAAATATTGTGCTGCCTTTGCCATCACCAAGAAAGAAAAATGCCAGAAAAAGGAGGGAGAAGCTGCAGAAATCAGAGCCTGCGACTTTTTTTATGGAGGTGGAAAACTTCTACTACTTGACAGCATTATTCCACTGGGTGGTTTTGTTGCACTGTCACAAATTACAGATGCACTGTGGGGATCTTCCCTGAAGGAATCTGTGATCTCTGAGCAGAATTTGCCCTTTCCATGCTGATTTGTGACTCAGTGTAAACTACAGGCTTACTGTGCAGTCACATGATCTTAATCCTTTCACCTTTTATCTTTTTTCCTTCCTTCAACAGCTGCTGACTGGTTTTTGTTTTCATACTAATTGTAACACTTTTGATGTGAGGCTCCAGGCTTGCTCAGAGGTGTACTGAGAAAACAAGCTCTTTTTAATGCTATGTCTCTACTTACATAGACATGTTCTGGAGCAAGACTGTTATTAACAGATGTTTTTTAAAGCCACTGGAGGCTGGTCTTCTACTTTCTCTTTTATGGCTACAAGCTTAATTTAAAAAATAGAATTAATCAGTCTTTAAACATGAAATTAACAAAACCCAACTTCAGATGAAAGTGCCTTTCGAGATTTCTCAGCTTGCAAACCAACCTGATTCAATGTGAGACTGATATGGATACACTATGGCCTTATTTTCTTCTCAGAAGTTTCCCTCTCACTCTTTTTGTCTTTCTTCTCTTCCATGNNNACAGAAATTAGGAGTCTGTTGCACGGCAGCATAGCAATCTAAGACTGGCCATCCAGCTTTTTGTGACCTGGAGTTTCTCCATTAGCATCAGATGATGCTGGGCATGCTTTTGGTTACTTTCTAGAGAAGCAGTCATGCAAGACCCTGCATCCCTGAACAGAAGCTCAGACACAGAGGTGGGTTTCTCAATTTCTCTGTTCTCTTGCAGATTACAGAGCTACTGTGTTTTTTCAGTGTGGTCTGTGCAGTTGATTTATATTTATACAGCCCTGGTTCCAATAGTGTTATCACTTCAATTGTCAGTTAATTTTTCTGTGTACATATACTATATGGGACAAGATTGATTTATTCATGTTAATCTAAGAGTAAACCATGACCCATTTTATTTGCAGTGTGGTTAACTGTGGTATTCATGGCAGCTCCTCTGAATATTTCTGATGAGGTCTTTAAGTGTGTGTAATACCGAAAACACATTCCCATTCAGGAGGTCTCATGTAAGACGTTAAGCCCAACAGGGCAAACAGCTCCTAGAAAAATTCCATAAACATTAAGCATATTTATGTCATAGCATTAAGCTTGGTCAGTTTGAATCTTACTGTATTGTGGTAAAAGAGGCATCTTGTTTGCTTTTATTTACCTTCTCACTAGTAAATGTATTTTGGTTAACCACAATGGCAAGGCTGGGCATGACATTTGTGTCAACAGATCCTTCTTCTCAACAAAGTAACATTCTTAGTTTCTAGGGCAGCAGACTGGATTCTGAGTAATAAGGTCTTTATAGGTCTTGTTGTAAATCTGAAACCATAAACATGTCTACTTTTCTATTAAACCTGCTGCTGTGTTTGAGGCACAATAAGTTCTCTTTTAAATTTGATGGTAGCAAGCATGTTGGTTTTCCAGTTTTGATTGCTGTTGATTTAACATTTGCCAGCACCTCCTGCAAGCTGTTGACCTAAGTCATGGTCCCTGGTGATGTCATTAACAGTGCCGAGAATTTAATAGTTGATGGTACCTGCTGGTAAGCAGAACAATGTTTTATACATCCCCTGTTCTGTTGCAGGCATGTTTGGGAGCAGTAGCAAGGAACTGTTTCTTTCCACAGCTGACCTCTAGCTGGTTGTTTTTTGATACTAGATTCAACAAAGATTTGTGCCTGGTGAAGTTTTGATTGGGATATTTATTGGTTTTTTATAATGCAGGGTTTTTAATACAACTTGAACACCAGTAACAATGAAAATGATTTCTGAAACATCTCTTGCATTCTTCAGCTGCTACAGAGTGCTTCCCTCCTACTGAGGACAACAGAGTTGTTCCCATGACCAAAGTCTATTCACATTGGCAAAATCAACAGGCCCAGTGCTCTTGCTATATTCTTTTCCTTTGGGATGTATTAGGAGTTGTATGGTTAATTATTTCTTCTGAATGTATAAAATAGCTGTAACTCATTTATTTTGCTGTGGAGAACAATACAAGATCACACCCTTGACTGTTTGGTGTGCTCCTGATGGTTTCATGGCTTCTGGAGGCTGCAGGAAACTGCTCAGCTGGAAGCAGTGTTTAGGATCCAGGCCTCATATTGAAATGAAAGTCATATATGCACTTCCATATTCAAAGTTTACTGTACCAGTTAAATTAGAAACAGGAAGGAAGCATGTGTTCCTCTATTATTTCTATCCTCACCTCAATGCCAACACTTAGGACACAAATTAGTGCATTTATTTAAAGGCACCATCACGTGACACAGCTAACAGGATTTTGCTATTTCAACATGTATAAATGAAGGCTGGAACGGATCCAAGTTCCTTAATCTCTGTGGACAGCTGCAACTGCAAAACCAAAAATTAGTGTGTCCTGGGGAGGCCTCACATTTTCTTGAGTATTTTTCTAAAACTAAATCGAAGGGTAACACATTCCATCTAAACCATGGTTAAGTGCCTCCATGGTGCTTGGAAAATATGCCTACACTCCCAAACTCCTGGCTATTTTTCCAGTTTCTGTATAATCAGTTTGAATACTATTTCTCATGCATCAGGTTTCAGAGTTTCCTTAGACAGTCTGAATATGGTTATGTGACAATTTTAAGGTCTCACTTTCACACAAGATATCTTCTTAAAAACACTTGCTGAAAACAGTAGAAGGCAAACAGAGAAAATACCCTTGGAAACAAGCAGGACGAAACATTAAGAGAAGAATCCTGACTGAATCTACCATCTTCTTGAATTTTAAACTACACTCTCATAATAAATATGAATACTCAAAAGGTTTAATGAGTGTATATTTTCTGTTCATATGCATATATAAACATGAATGCATATGCATAAATGTATATTGTATGTATATCTCACCTCCTGTTCTTTAAAATGTTCTTGAATCTTAATGTAAACTTGAGCTCATTGTAGAGATCTGTTCCAAATGGTTACTTCAGGTTGACAGGTTTCACAAGGGAAGCTTCCCAGCAAAGGACAGGCAAGGAGCATATTCTTGGTGAAATTCTTCCGCTTCTGACCATTTCGCAGGAATTGCAGGAACTTTAGCTTTTTGGGGAGCTTGGAAAGGTTCCTTGTTTGAAGGACACATGAATTTCAGGCCTTTGACCTGAAGTTTAAAACAGGGCTTAACAATAAAGCTCTGTGCTGTCACACCTGTCTCACACCCTCATCTTCTAGATAAGAACCTGGATGCTTTTGCTAAACTGAAATCCTTTGGGACCAGACAGAGTTTTTATGCCAAAATCTAATTCAAACCTATTCCAAAATACAACATTTGTGTGTCAAGGATCTGTGTCAGTCATGTCTGAGCTAATCCTGCGGAACCAAGGTCAGGAAACTTATCTGGATGGTCCTTCCTACCTATTTATAGGTGGAGAACAGAGTGCTCATCTGCCCCAGCATGGCAGATTGGACTGCAAGGTCTTATCTGCTTTCAGATTTGGGGAGGCAGCAGTTCAAAGATAGGATGGAAAAATCACAGATACTAAAACACACAAGTGAAGAATCATTAAAACACATAAAAACAGAATAAAGGGAGTTTTGCAGTTGAAACTAATACCCTTTCTCCCTCTTTAGCTATCTTTGTGCTTTCCTTCTCCACTGTAGGCCTTAAAAGTACCAAGGTGGTCTTTTAAGGGCACTTGCCCTTCAAGAGTGTGTGCATTCACAAGCCTTAAGGCTCTTTAAGTGGCAAAGTGTGACAACTGGAATGGACCAGTAGATATGGGATTCCAGTAGAACAGTTCATGGGAAGGAAAAGAAAGAAAATGCATGAAGAGAGGCTGAATGGCAAAAATAATTGTAATATCCTTAGTAAATAAGCATAACATGAACAAAGGGACATGCTGATGCATGAAGCTGATTGAAAACAATGGGATAAGAGCAGAAAGCACAGCAAAATCAAAAGGACAAATTATCTCACCAAATTCTGACTGAAGAGAACTCTTAAATTAACTTGTCAAACATGATAAAAACTTGAATGGGTATTTGGGCTGGTATTTTACCTAAGGCAGCAAAATGCCAGGAGCAATTCTGACTCATGTGTTTGTGAGTCAATTCTTCATCAGATAGCTGCTAGAACAAGAACTATTTAATGTGAAAATATATTTTTGTGCTG
>WBNO01005922.1:200349-228940 GCA_013400575.1 Peucedramus taeniatus | reverse complement strand
CGCGGCCGCCTCGCGGGGGCTCTGCCCGCCGGGCCAGCGCGGCCCCGCACTGTCCCGGTCCCCATCTCCCTGTCCCGGGTGTCGTTCGGGAGGGGAAGTCAGAGCCGCCCGCCTGAGCCGCCCGTTCCTCCGCAGGCCGCCGGGACGATGACTTTCCAGTGGACGGCAGTGGCTGCCTTCCTGTACGGCGAAATCGGAGTAATTCTCGTGCTCTGCCTGCCATTCATTTCTCCGCTGAGGTAGGAGGACTTAGGTGTGCTGAGCAACACAGCTTGCTCTTCTCACCCGTCTGGGTTTATTTTACGTTTGTTTTCATAAACACGGAGCTTTGCTGCATCCTAAACTAGTTGTAAACAAAGCCGAAGGAATGCTGTTTGGGACTCGAATGTCAGGAGCCGCAAGAATCGCAAGCCTCTTTAAGGAGCTTTACGTGTTCTGCGCAGTGCTGATTCATCCGAGAGCAGCGCTCGGGGTGTCCAGAGGAGCCCCCTGCTTTGCTTCAGCAGATGGGACGGCTGTGGAGTAGGCAGCGTAGAGAAAGGCACCTGGCAGTAATTAATGAGAGGAGAGTGCGGTTTTTTCAGCAGTTTGTCATATTTGTGAGGTGCAGCTTTATGTTTTGGTGTACACTGGGCATTGTGGGTGTTGAACAGATAAGACGTCAGATGTTCAAAGCAAGCGGCAAACTGTGTGTAACGGCTGCAAGAAATTTGTGATCACTTGTTTAAAAAAACTAGTTGAGTTGGAAGCAGAAGGTTCAGGACTACAGGAATAAAGGCCTCTGTAAAACTCGATAAAAACTCATATATAGATTAAGAAAACAGTACTACTTTTGGAACACAACACAAATATTAAGAAAATAATAAATTCTTGTAAAATAAATACAGTAAGGGAAAGAAACAAAATCTGTTACCTTTACGGTTTGCAGAGGCCTGACTTAAAACATTATCTTGTTTCCTGTAAGTCGCTCTTCAAATTTGGTAGTATTATTTCCCTACAGGAAATAAAGCTAGATTCTCTACAGGAGGCAGAGAAGCAGACTTAGAATTTCTTTTCAGAATACCGGGAAATCTTAAAAGGAGAACCAAACCCACAAAAGAAGAAGTCTTAGAAAAAAAAAAGAGCCCACAACCCCCCAGAACAACAAGCAGAACGAAACTTTAATGCTGTCTCACCAGGGCTCTGTAAAAGCTGTTGCATGTTTGTTTCCTGCATCTTTAGATGTATTTAGAATGATGCAGCTTTTACTGTCCTCTTAAGGAACAAGAGTTCTTGTGGAAAGTCTGGATTTAACTATTTAAACCTGTGGAGGAGTCTTGAAAATGACTGGCTTTTCCACAGCTGGTACCAACGATTAGGCATGTTTCCTCAGCTTGAGGAATTGAAACTGTTCTGAAATCTAATTCACTTCTGTTTTTTTACAAGTTGGCTTGCAAGGAGTTCAGCATTTCAACATAGACTATTGAGTTGTTGTATTTCTTATTGTTTTCTAAGCAAAAGTGCAACTATGTAAGAGGAGAGGAGTGTTATGGGAGTCATAATTATCAGATTATTTATGACTTATGTGAGGAAACTAGTTGCAAGAATTTCTGCAGACTGATGTCACAAGCAGAATACTTTAGGAGTACTGAAATATGTTTCACTTATGATGCAAACAGAGTCCAGTGTTTGTGGCTGAAAAGCAAGTTGGCAATGTGCAGCTTTACCAAAATTTATTCAAACATTAAACACAGTGCTTTTAATTATATGGAAAGGATAGATTTGTGTGCTTTGTTTGGAGCATTCAGCTATTCCTCTGAACAGTGGTTTCTGAAAGAGTGAAATCACTTTATCCCTTATGTGGTATATGCAATTAACTTCTTAACAAAACTTGTAGGAATCTTGTGTGGTTAAAAATCAGATTTAGCTGTTGTGACAGTACCAGGGGGCAGCAGCTCTGCCTGACACATATTGGTGGCCTGGGAGCTGGTTCTGTCAGCAGTAAGGCATGCATGGTTACTGACAGGTGGGAAACTGCTGTTCTTGGAAGTTTTGATATACTCAGTTGTCAGTCTTTAAATGGATTCCCTCTCTCTCTTGTGTGCGCACATTTTTTAATTTTTTTTTTTCAAATTTGCTAGCAAGTCTATAAGTTCCTGGGGAACACGTAAATTGACAGTATAAAAATGCAAATACACAAAGAGACAGAACAGATCTCTTCTACTAGGTGTAGTACATCTAAAATGGTGGCTAGTATTATAGTATGGAAGTTTTATATTTATATGACTTTTGTCACCAAAAGGAGGAGGATTGTTAGTAAATGTGAATGTCAGTTCTTGTTGAGGAAAAATAAATGTGAAAATAAAACACAAGAGGATTTTCTAGTAGAGAGATCCATATTTTTAGCCTGATTATAACTTGGCAGTGTAGTTTATCTAAGGTCATACCTCAAAGAATCACTTCTTAAATGAAGGTCATTATGGAGCTTGGAAAATTGCGTGGTTAAAGAGTTAGTGAATTGGCTTTGAGTTGTAGCTTGAAGTAAGCTTTTCATGTGGTACAGACTGTGGCTGTGTGCTATAAAGGATTTAGATTATACTAGAAGACTTAAATGAGGTTTTTGCATGCACAATGCAAAAACATTTTAATTCTTTCTGATGCAGAGCTGGAAAGAGCTATAGGAGATGATGCTACAGTGTCATTTAAATTAAATTCATAGTATGTTGGAAACCACTATTAGAGGGCAAATTTTAACAGTCTCTGGGAAGTGTAAATAGTCTTAACTAAAGTATGAAATTCTACCTCATATAATCAGATGATGAGTGGTATGTCTGTGTTACATCTCTATGGCATGACCAGGTATTATTTCATTTGTGCAGTAGCACTGATTCTAACCTGAAGCAAAGGACAAGTAGGTGCTCTGTTATCACTTGTTTCAGTTCATTTGAGCACATCAGATGCTCTTTGTTTGTGCTGCAAGTGTGACTTCTGCCACAGCCCTTCATGCAACAGTATCAAATGGACAACTGATTGTAAAAAAAAAAGTCTACACCACCATTGGCCTCACCAGCAAATTTATGCTTGGGAAAGAGGTTTTAACCCTTAACAAAATATGGACACAAGAACTGTCTTTTTTGTTGTCATTACAAGTTAGAATTCTAATAACAGTCCTTGTGCTTCAGAGTTATTAGAGGTATTAGTGGATAAAAAATAAAAATAATTGAATGGGTTTTACAGTCTTTACCCTATGCCTTGTTATAATTTCGGTTAACAGCCTTATAGTCAGGACTGAATGCAACGTAATGCTAGCCAAAGTATAAGCTAAGGTAAAACACATCTGCAGAGTACCTGCTATCATGCAAAAAATTTGCAAGTATTAAGAACAAAAAGAAGTTAGATTACTGGAAAAGTTAACCTAAATTAAATAAATAACTGGAAAAGTATATACTTAAATTATATTGCAATTAAAGCAGCTGTTTAGAGACCTTATACAAGTCTCTTATCAATAACAAGGCTCTCTTCTGTGGGGTTGTAATGCGCTTCTTTTAGTGCTTAATTATTTTTGAATAACACAATTCTATTTTACAGATGGCAGAAGATTTTTATGTTTCCTCTATGGAGCAAAATGGCAGTATTTTGGAACAAGATGTTCCTTACAATAATAGTTCTGTTGATCGTCTTGTTTCTTGGTAAGTGTTAGATAATTTCTTAACAAATGGGTAAAAGAAACCTGGTACATTGAGTTTATATCAGTAAACTAATGGAAAGGATTCAAACCTAGTGTAAGTCAGCTAATTTATTGAAAAAATACACAACAGAATGAAAGAGGAGAGGGCTACTGCTGCATCCACATTGGGAATCCAAATGCAATTGTATTATACTGAGTGAATGAGAAGGAAAAATTGAGCTTAGTCTAGGCTGCTGCTTGGTTTCCCTTTCTCACACAGGTAAATGAACTTGTTTGACACCAGAATTTGGCTGAGCTGTACCTCATGCAGCAGATGGCACTCTTTCTTTTGGTTTCTGTTGAAATAGAAGACTAGAATATATCGAAGCACTGGGCTGTTTGAACACTTTTGCTCAGCACAGATACAAAACAGCTGCTGGCTACATTTGTTATGAGTAGATCCTGAGGTCTGTGAAGTAAGAGTAGAGCTTTAATGGTTACCATATGCCTGACTGATTTCATTTAATGTCTGTCCTGACTGCTGTGTGGTAGGCATCTCCTGTATTTCAGTGATGAAAACAGTTCTGCTGTGTTTCAGGGATATTAAGTAGTTCTCCATGGGTAAGTGTTTCCAGTGCCTTGGAATATACATGCTACTTAATTCTAGGCTACTTGAAGTAGAAAAAATGCATGGTTTTATTTTCTGCTGAGGAAAACATACAGATGCACTTACATATATAACAATGTCATACTAGGCTATAGGACTATATTCTTGATATTTAAAGTACCAGAAATGCAAATAGACGGTTCTATTATTTTTTAAGATTATGTTTAGTATTATTCTTAAAAGTAGGTCTTCAGTGAATGGCTTAAGATTGAGAACTAATGTATTTCATTTACTCTGTTGAACTGCTTTTGAAATCTTTGACCAAAGTTTGCTTTTGACTTGGTGATGGTCATTGATTTTTTGGAAAGACAGAATAGGGCTAAAGGGAGGCAGTGATGAGATACCTGCCCCATAGCATGAAGTGACAGGTTACTTCAGGCCTAGACTCTTCCTATAGCACAGGGACTTGCATTTGTTTGCTCCTAGTCTTCGATGCATTGTTTGAAGCTTCACTTCAGGGTATTTTTTTAACGACCAGATAACTCAGACATATGAGAGAGACAGTCATGAGTGGTGATAGTCACACTTGCTTTTCTTTGGAGTTGATCTTGCCTGCTTAGACAAATGCAACAGCAGTTTAATAACATCTAGCCAAAATACTTTGCAAGAACATGTCATGAAATGTGTGTATTTATTGATGCGCAGGAGGAGATTTAAGGTGCTGTATTGGTTGTAGGAATGTCTGATGACCTTACATTTAAAGATAGTAATATGAACTCTTAACTGGGTTAGGTTTGGGGTTTATATGGATGTAAGTCCTAATTAATTATTTTGTCCTTTGAAAGGTGTTTGCAGTGCACTGGCCCTTTTGCAGAACTATCAGAAGTATGTGATGGATGAAAGGAAGCTGAAAGATGTATGAAAGGCAGATGAAAGAAAGCTGAATTGTAGCTTTCCTTCTCCCCTTTTTATATTATCTTTTTACAGTTAGTAGTTACTACTGATGTTAGTACTGCTGTGTTACTACAGTCTTCTTATTTCAATGGATGTTAAAGAAATATTTTTTTCCCTCTGTGATTGAAGTATAAAGTAGACTCTTCTGTCATTACTAAAATACATGCATATCTTTAAAAAACTCTGTGTAAAGCAAATACTTGAGAATAGACTGCTTCTTTTAGTTTCTCTTTCTCTTTTCTCACTGTTTGTCTGCTGGGGAATTTTAACTCAGTTGTCAGCAGTAACATTTTGACACCATAGGGTCTTTGGTAACATCTGTAGAGTGAGTTGGCCTGATCCCTTGTGGCTGGTTACAAGTGTTTGAAATACCTGTTCGGGCATATTTTGGACAATGGTTTGTCATATTTCTGGGAATGTGCTAGAGCACTTCATGATTTATCAAGACCGATCTTTTAAATGGATGGATAACATAACTGATGTCACTATTTGTCCTATTACTGTTTGCTAAGCAGAAAATTGAAGTACATATTTCTAGTACTAAAGTCTGGTTTCGCATAAATGCACACCCACAGATGTGAATAAGAACAGATTGTTTTTGTTTGCAGATGCTGTTAGAGAAGTCAGGAAATACTCATCTGTTCATGTGAATGAAAAAGCTGCAAATGTCAACAGCAGTGCCTTTGATCATATTCAGATGAAACTCTTTCGGTCGCAAAGAAACCTGTATCTCTCAGGTTTTTCCTTATTTCTTTGGCTGTAAGTATAACATTTATCAAATGTTTACATAATATGTTTGTTACAGGAACTATTGCACAAAGTAATTGTAAAGTAAAGGTCAGAAGGACAATTTCAGCAGATTAAAGAATTAATAGTGACCAGGTTGGCTACAAGGCAATTAAGATCAGGGAAAATAATACCTTACAACTGTTTGAAGATTGGAAGGATATGTGAGCAACACATGGAAAGAAATATTTGAGTGCTGGAGAAAACATGTATTTTGCAGAAGTTTCTTTGGGGAATACTCACTCATTTCCTTCCTTAAACTTACACCCTTTGTTTTGCCTGGGGAAAACTAGAATAAAAAAACACTCAAAAACTAAAGTACTGTTAAATAATATTACTATCTGGCAAGCTGGTGTCATTGCACCCTGCTGTGTTAAGAAGCAAAGCTTGGGCCTGACCTGAGCCACTTCAGCTCAAGCTTGAAGTTAAGAACTGTAGGATAATATTCCAGCTTTCAAGGAAAGTTCCAATTGTGTTTTAAAGCAAACGCTTTGTGGAAACTTTCCTACTATGTTATGATCTTCAGTCTGGTATCTCAGGATGTGTAAGTTCAGCTACTAAAACAGGGTAAAGGAAAGGGCAGTTCTGTACTGCCCACCTGTAGCAACCAAGACTGCCTGTGAATCAGTAGGCACAACAACCTGCAGATCTTATCAGTTGGGCTGGGAGCACATGAAGTCACTGGACACAGATAATGTGAACAAACAGAAACAGACATGTTGGTCTGATGATTTCCTATTCATACATTTTTGTGGTGGCTGGACAAGGAGTGTTGGTCCTCTTAGGAGTTCCTTCAGTGAGCTGCTTGACATTGCCTCAACACTCAAGAGGAGCACAGAACAATAAAATCACAGACTTATGACAAGCTTCTTCCCCTTAGAGTGATGTGTGGCCATTTTACCAGACCATTGAGCATAAAAAGTGTCAAGGAAAAATTAATATGAAGCTTGAGCAGAAAAGCTTTGGAAAAAACAATGTGGCTGTAGCCTTGCTCAGTAGTGATAGGAATACATCAAGTTCTTTGTCTTCCTACAAAAAGGTTAAGTAAATATGCACAAATATGTTTTCAATCTCTGCTCCAAGAGGAATAGCTAGATTGTGTCCTACAAAAGAATTGGAAGCTGATCTCTCAGGATCCTACTTAAATTCAGCTTCCAAAGAAGAAAATTTGTCAAGTGACCCCAGTAGATTAGTTTGTACAAAAGCTCTGCTCTTGAAGAGGCTTGCTTGAGGTTTTTTTCAGCTGCTGGCCTTTCACCAAGATTTAGGAGAAATAAGCACTCCTCCAGAAGTCACTAGATCAAAGGACTTTTCTTAGTAGAACTGTTTTGCTTATCCATGAAACAGACATAATGTCTGTCAGAGAAGCAGAGGGGAAAGTATTCCTTGGGTTGCCTTACCATCCTTGTACTGCTGTACCATCACCCAAACAACTTGAGACCCCATCTAGTGTGAATGGGTAATTGGATGCCCCTAGTTCATTCTTTGGTTCAGTTTTGGTTCATTTTAGCACATCAGCCAATAGAATTCCACAAGAATGATAGATTGAGATTCATAAAATGGAGGAGGCTAGGAGTTTGTCACTTCTGGCAAGACAACAGCAGTTGTGGGGTTCAGTGATTGGAGAGCATTGGGTACAGTACCCACTGTCAGTGGGGGTATTGGGGGCAGCTGAGCCCTCATCTGCAAACTGCACAGAAAAGAGGAGGGTCTTAGACCCTAGAGACTGTCCCCTACCTGGGACAAAGACATCCATCTGCTAGTCTGACCTGGTCCTCTCTTAGCCCATGATGAACGAGAGAGGGATAAAAAGGGCTGAAAACTAAAGAAAATCTCAAGAAAACATGAGCCCACTGCTCACTGGTGCCTTCTAGGAGAGTAGCAGGGTAAGTAACATCATCCCAGTAGTAGAGGATGCAGCTAGGGAGTGAAAAGGCCAATTGGGTGTATAAAAGTCTGTGAGATTCTAGGATGGCAGAGGGAGTTGGCCAATGTCATTGCAAGGCTTAGTTTGAAAGATCACAATTCTGGGGAGAATCCTGGTGACTGCAAAAAGGCAAACATAACACCTGTCTTCCAGAAGGACAGAAACAGGATGTAAGAAACTAGAGACTGGCCTCCCTGTAAAGGTTATGAAGCAAATCTTACTCAAAGACATCTCCAGGGACATGAAGGACACAACTTGAAACAGCCATCACAGATTTACTTAGGGAAGATGATGCCTGAGCATCCTTGTTGCCTTTTGCAGTGAGATGAATGGCTGTGTGGATAAAGAGTAGAATATCCTTTTTGCAAGGCCTTTGACATAGTGTCTTTTAGTACGCTGATTGCCTAACTGTGGAGGGACACAGGCTGGAGAAATGGAGAAAAAAGCAGGTGGGAAGTTCCCCAGACCTTTGGGCTCAAAGAATAATAACAATGTGAATTTCAGCTGGTGCTTCTCAGGGGTCAGTACTGGGCTCAGTATTGTTTAATGTCTTTATTAACAACATGGATGATAGGATTGAGTGTGCTCTCAGCAAGCTACTCATGGCTCCATTTCAGAGTGGATGACATCTTGCTGCTTTTCAGAGGGAGCCAGAAAGGTTGAAGAAATGTGCTGACAGAAATCTCATGAAGCTCAACAAAGACAAATGCAAAGTCTGACATTTTATTGGATAATCATATACAGCATCCAGGCTGGGGACTGGCTGTGTGGGTGGGTAGGGAGCAGTTTTGCAGGAGAAAACCTGGGGATCCTGGTAGAGAGCCAATGGTGTATTGAGCTGTGGTAGCAAGGATGTAGTTAGCAGGTCAAGGAAGGTGGTTGTTCCACTCTGTGTGACACATGGGGTGCTGCAGCTGCAGAACCGTGTCCAGTTGTAATTCCCCAAAATACTGGAGTACTGCAGTGGGGTACAGAGAAAGTTGGAGGCTGAAATACATGACCTATGAGGAGATGATGAAGGAGCTTTGCTTTCAGCCAGAAGAGACTTTGAAGGGAAAATCCTATTGGTTTCTGTGTCTGTCTAGTAGTAAAAAGGATTGATCAAGTTCATCTCAGTGGCTGCAAAAATGATGAGGTAACAGGAACCTAAGATGTTCTGACTTGTGGTAGAAAAGTACTGCTGCTGTCAAGAGCAGTTAAGCACTGGAACAAGGACCCTGAAGGGTGAGGGAATCTCCCATCACTGAAGATGGTAGGAACTCATCTGGACAAGCCTCTGAGCAATCTGCTTAACCTGTCCTGCTTTTCATGAGGTGGAAGCCTCTTTTGACCTACATGATTCTGTGATTCTCTTTTAGTTATGATGTTTTAATAAAATGACTCCTGCATTTGTAAGTTAATAAGCAATAGTGAATTTGCTAACCTGTAGAAAAATAGTGACATGGGGACCTTAACTTTTTTATTAACCCCCCAAAAAAGTAAGAAAAGGAGTTTTCAATGAAAAAGCAAGGGGATGGAGAGAGGCTTAACTTGAAAAGATTTGTTAATACTCTTCCAGTTATGCAAAAGCCAATTACTTGGATTTTCAAATTTCTTTGAAGAGCAGCTGCATAGTTACATTATAGGCATTAATTTAATTCAGTGTTGTGTTGCCTTGATTCAGAAACATTTGAAAGACTTCAGGATGAATAATGAAAATAGTGATGCAAAGAATCAAGGGAGGTATTTGCAAAACTTAGAATTGAGGTGCCATATCAGTGCTGACATCCATATGTGTTCTGATTTAACTGTATTGACAGTACTTAGAAGATTTTTATGCTTATACTGCTAATTTTATTCTTGCAGGGCTGTTTATGAAGTTGTGGGATTTTTTTTTTTTTTCACTATACTCATTACCACAACTTGTTGTTTGGCTCCTGCATTTGGAGATCAATCCTGTTAAAAATACTGGGTCTTATAACGTTATTTAAACAGCCTTTAAGCAATCAGGTCTCTGACCCCTTAATGGCTGTGGGTATTTAGGAGGAGAGAGGTTCTGTATCAATTAAAATCAGAATAGATTTTCATCAGGGGATGGAAATATTTTCAGTCTCTCTTGTTACTATTATTTGTCATTGAGCCTGGATGTTTCCCTTAAGGTGCTTAAACAGCCCTCTTCTAGTTTTATTTTTACATCTAGTACCAAGAAAGAGAAGGGCTTGTTTTGGATTATTTGTCTGGTTTGATTTTTGTGGTTTTGGTTTTCACTTGTGATTTGGGTTTTTTTATTATTTGTGCTGTAAATTACAGTTCTGTTCACTGTTTTTCTTCACCAGTGTATTGAGACGTACTGTTACCCTTCTCACTCAGTTGGCAAAAGAGATGGCATCTCATGCAGCTCTGGAAACACAAGTAAATGATGCTACTGAAGCAGCCAAAAAATACATGGCCGAGAACGAAAGGCTGCAGGAGGTATCTTTGAGCTTCTTCAGTAACTTTCTTATACAGCAAGTACAACATACTCTTGAGGATGGTTTGCTACAGAATGCTTTTTCATTTTATTCCTTCTGGTTGAAAAAGAGAAGAAAAATATTTTTTACAATATGTAATTCAGAATATTGAAAACAAATTATAGTAGCATCTTATTAACAAAGGAAACTGAAGTAAACCAAAGAAATTAAGTTCTGTCTTTCCAGTACAAATTTCATCAAAGTAGTAATAAATTATAGTAATATCTCTCTGAATTTAGTAATAACAAAGTAGAGGGAGACTAATTTTATTCCTTTTATCACAAACAATTGCCTGTTTAGATCAAGGCTGTAGCAGTCCAGGATGAAAAAGCCTACTATATAACTATTTTCATGCTGACTGTTTCTTCTTAATAGGATTTTCTCCAGTCCTGAATGTATTTTTCCAACTTGTAAAATTAATCTTTTGAATTTGATGTATTTTGTATTCTTCTTTTTATAGAAGTCAGCCAATTTCAGAATACTTCCCTTTCTTAGTAGGACACTGTTGTAGTAGTAATGAGAATACTACCAAAAATTTCTTACTTAAAAAAATCACCACCAGACTAAAGAGATGTTATTTTTATGTGAAGAATGATTAGGCTGTGTTTCAATACATAACTATTCAGGAAGGAAAGACATCAAAGATACCATTAAGATAAATGTATGAAATCTTTTCTTGTGACTGTTTAGTTTGACTTCTGTTTGAAGAGACTGAACCCTAAGCTGAGTTCAGACATCTAGACATAGGAAGGCTTTTAGAGTCCAGCACACTGTCAAAACTAAATTCCCTGCGGGTGTGTACAGGTTTCCTTCCAGTTTGTCTAAAGCAGTGTCTATGGTTACTGGCACTGTCAATTTTGTAATAAATCTTTCTACGAAGAGTCTGGACAGAAAGTACTAGAAGGGATACAAAAAATCCAGTTGATAGGTTGATCTTTGTTGTAAAACAAAGATCACCAGTCTGTGCTAGGTGTTTCCCAAGCATAAAATGATTCTAAAATTTTGGGATTTGGTATTTTGTCAGAATGATCCAAATTCTTCCCTCAGCCATGGAATTTGTCTTTTTACTGCCTATGGGTACGTTTTTTTTTTTCTTCTCTGTCCTGTTGAGATTTTGCCAAAAGTCCTCTTTTTTGTTCTGCTTTCACATTCTCTTAGCAACACATTCTCTTAGTGGCTTGTAAATGATAGCCAGAAATTTGAAACCGTAGTCCTATCTGTTTTTATTTGTGTGTTTAATTGCATGGTTTGCAAAAACAAAGGTAGCCACAATTACAGGCAACATGCTGTGGCTGTATATCCATTGTGATGGACATGGGAAGTGTTCAGGGTTGGAATGTTTTATAGACATCCTATGGTTTAGGCTTCTCTGTGGCTTGCCCCCTGCATTTGTGTCTATTTACAAGTGTGCTTCATTCCACCACTGGAGAGAAGTGAAAGCAATTGCACATAGGGCACAGGCTGCAAGCATAAATACTGTGAATTTACTCTGGTGTTCAAGGTCTGCACTGTCACCTGTTCAGAGGTTCCATGGAGCACAGGACTTAAGATAAAAGTTTACAGAAATAGCTATTTGCATACTAATAGAAAGAGGTGAGCACAAAGCAAAGACAATTGGCTATGGTTTTGTTACCAGCAGTTAATTGTCATCTCAGCTCTTTGATTAAATAGCTTCTGGATTTTTTTTTCAGCTTTTTTCCTTGGATTGTTTACCAGTCTTTATAAACAGTTCTTTTTCTTCTTCCTAAAATAATCTTTCCCTTTTGCTCCTGCCTGTGCCTGCTAAGCTCTGATATTGCTAGTTCACCTAACAGCTGTTTGTCTCAGTTGTTTTACTTTTCTTTTTCCTGTTAAGCATTTACCTCTTTTTTTGCTATTACAGAGATGATGTGTGGTTAGACAGTAGAAGCTTTATGAGAAAAGGATCTTGTTATGGGACCTAATCTTACACCTTAAGAGGGTGCATAAAGATAGCATTGCCAACATTTTTGCAGTACAGGGAATATATTGCTCTTCTGCCAAGTGTTTACAGGGCTCTTCCTGGATCCTTTCCTAGTTTTTGTCCTGAATTTCACTGGAAATTGAATCTGGATATTGGAACTATTCTGAAGATTGAAGTAGCTGCAAACCTGCAAGGAGGGAATTAGAACCAGTTGCATGTAAACGTGGCAGCATTCTGTCACTGACAGTCCCAGTGTGTATCTTCTGAAAAGTCCATTTTATAACCTAAATGAAGGTTGTACACTTGATGCAGACATGAAAAGTACTCTTACACAGAAGAAAGCACCATTCTCTTACAAGTATGCCATTACCTGAAACACTGAGCTTGTTTATTTCCTTTTTTTTCTTTTTCCAGTTTGGGAGGATTTTTTCCTAGAATGACTATCTGCTTGTATCAGGTTGACATTTGATAAAACCTAATGCTTTGCAAGATCGGGGCTGACATTCCCTGGATATTTTATATTAATATCAGACTAATGAAAATAAAATTAATTGTAGCAATTGTGGCTTTTAATAGGCCTTGAGTGGCAAAGGAGATGGTAGAAAGAAAGAGTCAACAGATGCAACTGAGGAAAAGTTGAAGGCAGAAGTTGAACATTTGAAAGCAGAGCTACAGAAGACATCAAATGGTGAGTATTAGTTAGGATTTCTTTGCAGATAAGAAAAATATTGTTTCAACATTGAATGTCAAAAAAAATATCTTGGGTATAGCATGAACTAACTTCATCTGTTTCCAGAACAGTTGTCATGGGGGTTTCTTTACATTTGACTAGGAAATGACAAAACATGCCATTGCCATCCCTATATTTTAGTAAATGTGTTCATTATGAAAATATGTATGGTGTAATTGGAACACCTTAGTTAAGTTGTAATTATTAACAAGTTGGACTGATATATTTAATGACTTGTCTTCATCAATGACATGACCGGATATAGAATCATTTGCAGGTTGTTTGCAGGCACCAGTTTGATCTTTCATGTCGTACATAGCAGCCACTCTCCCTGTATAAAATGGGGAAGTGTTGTGGTTGAGGTTTTTTATTACCATAGGGCTTCTGTCAGACAGCAGAAAAGTCCTTGACTAGTATTTTAAATTTATATATGTTCTGCAGCTGAGGTGCTAAGATGTTAGCTTTTTAATATTTTTTTTTTGTTTACAAGGAAACATACCTTACAATTTGTAACATAATACTTTTGTTAGCAGCTTCCGTGTTTAAGGTTTAGGTTGTCAAAACTGCTTTATAGGCAGCCCAAATTGAGATAGAAGCAGATTTTACCTGTTTGGTTCTGTCCTACTGGTATCTCTCAAGGTGTGTGATGCCTGTGAACACCTGCTGATCTGAAATCAGTGTTTTTAAGATAACACAGCCCACGATCTTGTAAACACTAATCAGATGTTCAGACTGTAACAAAAATACAAATTTTCTTGGTACAAGATAGTATGTTATCATCAAAACATAGCCCCACTTTCCTATTGCCTGGCACTGCTACAATGCTGTAAGAATAAATTTTTCAGAAATGTTTCATGAATCCTTTTTTGCTGTCCACTGGGAATTCAAATAAAAAATGTAAACCAGCTGTTTTCAACTGGGCTTGAAGCAACAAGAGTCTTTAAATAGAGAGTCTCATTAGTTCACGTTCTCAGGCATGTTTGATGGTGGGTTTTCCCTCTCCTGCTGTTTTCTTGAAGAAAGGGGGGAAAAGTGCCTTTGAAGTGACAGGATCAATGGAAAATTTAAATGCTTATGTTTTATTTAAACTAACTGGTGGTATGTAACACTAATATAATGTAAGCTTTTCAGTCAGGAATGCTAGAGAAAGCTAAGGAATAAATAGATTTACCTCATGCTGCTTCAGCTTCATTCTCCCTGTGAGATGTTGTCCATCCAAGAGATGTATAAATTAAGGCATGCTTGAATCTTTTGTTAGGGCAAAAGTGGGAGAGAAGGTCTTTCTAAGGAGTGAATAGGAAAATATTTACAGCCCTTCTCCTAATGCCACCCCCCTCATTGCCGGTAACCCCATGGGTGGTATAGGAATTACCATGAGCAGCTAGGTGGTGTTGAGGTATGTCTGTCTTACCTTCTTGTAAGTTTTCTTATGTTATTTTGGGCAAATTGATAGCCAGAAAGCTTTAAGTACTTGATAAGAACAACCACATCTGTAGACGCAGCTTTCTGCTGATAGAGTGTTAGGGGATGTGAATTTACTGTTTTCTTTTGAAATTCCTGCAGCTGGGTAGGTGAACGTTGACTGTCATGTTCACTAAATGTGAGCAATGCATTGCACAAAATGAAAGCTGAGATTGGAAAGTTTGTTTTGCCTGTTCTAAGCAATTTGGTTCATGCTACTGAGCTCACATGACTAAAGTAACTTTTTCTTTGTGTCTGTAAAGTCCAATCCATGAAATTGCAGGGGGAGAGTGAAGAGTGTAAAGGGTGTCACCTAATCATGAAACAAGGCAAAACTAGTATAAAAAAGAAAACTTTACTGGTTTTGATTTTTGAGGTTTTCTTATTGTTTGTTTTTCAGCTGTAGTACTGGTAAGAGTCATAAATTTGGATTTTGTTCTTGGTTGGTTGGGGGTTTATGTTTGGGTGGTTTTTTGCTGCTTGAAAGGAAAAACTTCTGGGTTTTTTTTTGTTTTTTTTTTCAAATGCAGTTTCCAATATACATTGCTCTGGTCTGGGACACTTATTAAGCTGCTGATGCATGGTGTAATATATTATTTTAGAGTAGGCCATGAGTTGAAAGGTGGGTTAAGTCAGTATGGTGGCAGCCAGGAGGAGTCCTCAATGTACACTTGCTTCACATTTAAGAAAACAGTTTAGTATCAGATTAGTGTTGTGACTTCAAAAGTCATGGAAATGCCCTGTAAAGTTTTGAATCAGTATTTAAAACTGGAAGAGGACATACATACATTTTTGTATGTCTCCTCTTTCTGAAATTCTGACTAAAATTATAGTGTAGACAGATTATTGCAGACTTTCAGGAGACTCATCTGTAGTTCTTCAGCTTTCTTTCTTTTACAGAAAACATAGACTACTTTTGTTTTTTTCCTCACTTAACAGTGAAATCCTAAGTTAAGAAGACCTTTTTCCTGTGCTCTGAACAGGTGGGGAGATAATACAATACAAAATACAAGACTGAGCAGTGAAATTAGTAAAATCTGAGGAAAGGTTGGAAATTAATTTTAAGGTTTTTGACCAAATTTGCTTTCTTTTCAGGCTTGGCTTCTCTATTACACTTGATGCCTTTTTTTGTTTTATTTTGGAAATGAAGCAAAGAAGGCTAGTTCCTCACTGGTCTATTGCAGACCCACATATTGTTGTCAGGGCTTTATCGGCACCCAGCAGTGGGGCAAGCACTTTGAGAGCCTAAATCCATTTTTAGCATACCTAGGCATGTAATAACATGACTGGTTAGAAACCTTCTGAGATGGTATTTTATTGATACACTTATATATTATGAAAATGTCTCATTGATATCTAGAAATAAATGTACATACTTGTAGCAATACCCAGTACAGATGTGAGAATGTTTCTCCTGCTACACAATAGACATATTTCTAACAAAATATTGGTTCAGATAATTGAAGGTTCTCAGTGTGGCTACTGGTCTAAGACCAATAGGAGTTTTCTGGGGAAAGAAGACCTGCCATGATATTGTTTCATTTTGATGGTTTGGAAAACTATTCAGAAAACCACAACTAGAACAAATTACCTGCAACTGGGCATGAGGTTAGACCTGAGAGAAGTTTCATAAAGCCTTTTGTCCTTACAGTGGTTCTTGTGTTGGGGCAGGAACAAGGCTTCATGAAATATGTACTGGCTCATCAAAGTCATTTAGGTACTTCTGAACTTCAGTTCAACTTTTTCTCAAAAGTACTCTATTTATATATTGATGTCATAGGCATATGGTGGGGCAGGAGGAAATTCTAATGGAACTTTGATGCATCATTTGAAGAGGTTTGTTTCTTTGTATGGACTGACACAAGTGCTCTTTGTTTCATGGTTGCATAGGGTTGTAGGAGACTGGAAGAGAGCAACAATTCAGGTGGAGAGCTGGCTTTGAAATAACTTCTAACTGTTGGCTATTCTAGAAAGTATGCATGTACAGATGTACAGCTCTCACTTAAATGTGAAGATTACTTCATGTTTAAAATGTTTTTAAAAATACAGACATGGAGAACACATTTCATAAAACTGCTGCAAGGGAGAGTTCTGTTTGGCCTTGGTGTTGCTGGGTAGGCTAGTGCCATGTATGAAAACTATGCTGAGTTTCACTGATGCACTCCATTTTTTAAAAACAAGCAAGTTTAAAGGTTTGGCCACAGTTTTGTTATTTAGCCAATGGCAGAGGAAAGTTGAGGAACAAGATCTGTCTTACTTAACCTTACTTTTTACAAAGCTGTGAGATGATAACCAAGGGTGGGAGCCATTGTAGTGTCACATGCAGCAGAGTTGATAATCACATTTGATGATTGGAAGAGATGGCTGCGTACAGCAAGCATGGGTTTATTATACAAGGCTTTTTGCATCCAACGATGCTATAACATCCCTTTTGTAACAAAATTTTGTTTGAGGTTGCAAAAGGTACTTGAAACAAATTTGTGAAATTTTTGGCCCTGCCTTCTCATTTTAAATTCTGACCATTATATCTTAAGAAGAGAATTCAGAATTAGCATGGAGTTACTTGACTGGAGTTGTGTTCCCAGCCTTACAGGGTATTTGTTGGCAAATCTCTTGTGCCGTCAGTGCCTAAATTCTTAAATGTGAATAGCTCTTTTTTAACTTGAAAACTCTTTTAAGAGAAGGCTCTTTTTTACTCTTCAAGTAGTCCAAATCATTTGGGTTGTAGGCTTGTATTGTGAGCAATGCTAATGTAAGTTCCACATCGTTTCCTTAGTAGCAAGCACTGTAAGTCAAGTGATGTAGTCAGACCAGGACTAGTAGTTGTGCAAGAAAATGCCCAAAGAATTATTAGTTGGTTTTGTTGCTGTTTGGTTTTGGTTTTAGTGTTAGGTTCTCCATCGTTGCTGAAATGAGAAGATCATAGAAATGCTACAGCTGCTGGGCTGTGGTAATGTAGCTCCTCAGAGCAGTTTTATTCCTCATCCTTAGAATTCAGAGCAATCAGAAGTAAACTATCTCTCCTGGAATAGGATTCAGAGAATGTTGTGAAAGGACATGTTCTCTACTTCTTACAGACTATACATGTTACATTAGTTTATGGACCTTCAGTCACACATAAGGGTAAAGTTTTCCACAAATGTCTTCCATTGAAACACTGCCGTAGGAATAGTTTGTTGATTTTTCTTGGTAGGAATGGAAAAGGATAGCCTACCTCTTATGGTGCTGAGGCTGGATTCTGTGTTTGGAACTTAGTGATTATTCCTCTCAATGGGTGTATTAATGGAGAGGCAGCATCCTCATCTCCTGCCTGCTCATGCACTGACTTGGTGGGAGGTGTCAGCTGTGGGAGCTTGCTTGCTGCCAGTCCAGCTGTTGTGCTCCTGTGAGGCAAAAACAGGCCAGATGGAAGCCAGAAATAATAACTGAGTGTATTGTGCACACAAAGGATCTCCTGTTTCCTGCTGGATCTGTATTCGTATGATAGGATCCATATGGCAAACAGGGTACCTGATGAACTGGGCTGCACTGCAGTGCTCGTGCCACTGCAGAGAGCTGGGCACTGATGTGTGGACACTGTGGTGCTTCACAAGGTATCCAGGGGAATTGGTACACTGAGGAATTCACATTGTCAAAGACGTGATGCTCCTTTTAATTGTGTGGCCCCATCAGGAATGAGTCTGGATTTGGTGGTTTATTGATGTTTTGGGGTTTTTGTCCATAGCCAACACAGGTGGAAAGGACACTCTGTTCTTTGCTTTTTCTTCTTCTAGGGTTAGGTGAGTTATTTCTGTCATACATCTGTTTTGGTCAAAACATTAAAACAATGCACTAGCTTGTTCGCTTTCTTGACTTGTAGATACTTCTAGATATTTTGTTCATGTTTTAAAGATAAAGTAGTTTTTAGTTGCAACTAAAGTACTGTGCTGCTACTTATAAATAACTAAACAGTATTAGATCAATAACATTGAGTTACAACTTCTTCAGAAGTGAGATATTATTAATTTTTACTATACTATGTACAAGAATGTTCAAACAAAAGCAAGATTTATCTTTCTAATTAGCAGATTCTTGGAGAAGTGAAACAGCATATATATATATGTTTTTGTCTACAACTTAAAATTCAGAAGTCTATCAAATTGTCACAAATTTTTATTATTGATGCCCAAATTTTACTATTGAAAATTTTAAACAGTACTGAGATCAGAGAGAGAGTAAATGCAGTGGGGTTTGACTTGTCATGTGTGTGGAAATCAAAGTTATTCGAAATACCAAAACCTTCATAAAACCTATTGATGCTGTCAAGAATGACTTAAAGGATGAAGGAAAACTGTGTAAGAGTATGGAAATGAAAGAAAGGAGAAATTAAAGAGAAATTATGTGTTTTTAATCATGTTGGCATCAATAGACAGAAGTGCTATTGATGCCAGTGAATCAGAATTTCAGGGTAGGTAAAAGTCCTGTTACAGGAAAACCACTTGCAGAGTTCAGAAATGAGAATTATTTTTCATCTGTACATTCAAATTAATTATTTAAAAATAACTGAAATTCTGGGTGAGGGAGTTCTCCTTCTTGCATGTATGAGAGTGGTCAAATCTCATTTCCTGATGTTTCAGGAACTAGCACCCAAAGAGAAATGTGGTTCATACCAGACTGCTTGTAACTCAGTGCTTAACAAAAACCAAATCTAGCTCCTCACCTTTTCAGAACAGGCTTCTAGAGGTGTTGCAATTCTTGAGTGCAGTGGAGGTCTCTGTGAAAGAAGTCTCTCTCAGGGAGTTCAAAGGACAGATTCACACTTCTGGAACAAGGAAATTTGCTTATTTTTCTTTTTTTATTTGTACCATCAGATTTGGTTGTTGGGTTTTTTAAGTGGCCGTGTGAGGGAGTCTTACTAGGTCATTAACAACATTTCTTTGTTTTCCCATGAACAGATCAAGATTTAGACTATGCCTGTGGTGCTACATCAGAGAAATATAATGATCCCTGAGGTACCTGAAGCAGGGGAATATGAAAATGTCTAAATGACCTTACATAACAGCTTAGGACTAATGGCTTTAAGTACTGTTTTATCCTGCATTGTAAAATAGCCCCTATGGAGTCCTAGGCTGTTTGGTACTGCAGCACAGACGTGCTCTCAGTTTGTGTTGAGATGGAGGAGAGTAATAATTACCTTTTTCTCATGTTAAAAATCTGTTCAGAGTTGTTTATCCACCCACCACCATTTCTGCCTTTTCATCTGTAAACTGATGCTGGTAATCAATTAATTCATGCATGGTAAAATTCAGAACCGTGTGAAAAGGTGAGGTCTGTGCTCCTATAATCATGTATCATCTTCTTCCTTACTGTGTTTTGTAGATAGTCTCAGTTGCTGTGTGAAAATCTTGCTCAGTGTTTTAAGTTCTCTCCTCTTCTTAAGAGGTCTGACAGTTTTGATTTTGGAGTTGCCAAGTTTTGTTTTTCTAGAACTGTCTCCTGCAACATGGCAGAACACTGTAGTCATCACTAACTAGTGCCCTGTTTCAGGAGTTTATTGGTCTCACCCCTACCTTTCTCACAGGCCCTCCCTGTTCCTCATGCTGATCTTTCTGAGCATTGGCCATTCTCTTTCCGCTCCCTGTCCTCAACTTCTCAGGTTCCTGGGTCCATCTGTGATGCTGTTTTAAATTCTAAGCTATTTTAGAGGAAGGACTGTCTACTGCAGTGGAGCCCTAATGCACATCTAGAGCTCTGAGGAACTGCAGGAATACAAGTAATAATTAAAAACTCCAATTCTGGTATTTTTCAGCTTTCCATAAGGCAAAAACTGAAGTGGCTGCAGTTAAAAAGCAGTCTGAAGGCCTCAGACGAGAATATGATCATCTGATGAAAGAATTTGAACAGCTTCAGGTAGGTGGCTCTGGATCACAATACAAGCACTGTGTTTTGAAATTGTACCAGCAAAATTCTGTTTGTTGGTATTTATTGTGCAAGAGAATTTATCAAAATCTTTAGGATAGCATAAAGTTACAATAGGCAGAATTCCTTAAACTTCTCCAAAATAGTAGAATTTTGTTTTGCAAAGTTAGTAGCATTTTATTTTTTGCGCTTTGGTTGACAAAGCTCAGGTTATTGTTAGCTTCAATTTTACTGTTACTTGGAAAATAAGATTCAGATGGTTTTCCATGTGATGATCACTGAAATACTGTAAGAAAACTATAGAAGAGGTGTGTGTGGGTGTGTGGTAGGGGGAGTATATACACAATTTATAAAAGTAATTTTATTTTGTTTGCTTTTAAAACATGCTTTTGCAATCCTGGATTATAAATGTTGCAATACTGTTGATACACAAGGATAAGAAACTAAATAAACAATCTAAGCTAAAAACAGGTTACTATAAAATTCAAACTGAAGTATGAAATAATTTTTAAAAACCAAACCATATTAAGCAAAAGTTCAGTTAGCTGTTTGAGTTTCTTATGTACGTGGCTATAATACCCATAAGATACACAGTATTTGTGGTAGAACTAGGAGTCTGTATTTTTAAGTTGTCTGACAGATGTGTTCATATGCTCCATACCTAACATCTGCAAAATTCAGTAAAAATGATCGTTAGTCTATTTACAACTAGTGGTCTTGGGAGAAAATAAATTATTATTAAAATTACAGTGACCTGCTTTTCAAGAAGAGTTGTTCAGCCCTGTATTAATAAAAAAGGTAGTTTTGACTTGGTTATAATCTTTTTTCCTGTACTCTCTGAAACCATTTACTCATTCCCAGCCTCACCCTGTACTTCTACAGATTGCTCAACTGATTTCTGTGTTCAATTGAAGACCACCATGCATGGCCTGTCCTTGTTGTGCTTCCCTGTGTAATGAGCCATAGTAGTCCTGCTGCATTTCTAAAAGACTTGTGGTCTAAAACACACATCCCTGCCATCTCTGTTTACCTCTGAGCAGAAAGAACAGAAGGTACTGAGCACACAGTAGATGCAGCTCCCAAGGATAAATGAGTTGATAGCCAAAAATGTTTTCTGCTGAGTTTGCTGCACAGCTCAGCTGTAAAACCAAAGGGAGCAGAACTAGGTTGCACACCTTGACTGCTGGCAGCAGAAGCTCAGGTGTTCTGTGGGGTAGTGTTGATGGCACTACAGCTTAGAAAGGTGTATGGTGAACAAATCAGGTGTGACTGCAAAGGGGCAAAATTCAGTGTCCAGAGTCAGTGGTTTCTGATCTTGCTAAACTTAAATTATTTTTAATCTGTCTCTTTTTAGCAAAATTTAAATAAAGAAGAAGATAAGAAAGACCTGTAAGTGCATCTAAGATGGATGGCATCGCTACAGTTCCTTGAATGAGAAAAGGCTTGTGCTCTTGATGTTCCTGATGCATACCTGAAACAAAACTTGATTTTTCTGAAAAGCACATGCATTGCAGGTCACTATTAGATTCCTCTGATATATCGGTTGCCAAAATGTTCTGTGTTGCAAATAAAATGTTAAGTGGCTTACCGGATTTACCATGGAGTTTGTCACTGCTCTCATGAGGAGAAACTCAAAAGTCTATCAACTCCACCTGGAGCAACCTGTTCACCAAGCTTTTTCCTCCCATAGTGGTAACAGATGACCATTGCTTGTAGCATTTGAGTGGGGTTGTATATGACACCGATCATAAAAGCAATTACTTAAACCTCCTTGCAGCACCTGTTTGGAATCTCAAAAATTCAGTTCCCAGTGGGTTGAAGAAGGCTGAAAGCTTTTTATCAGTGGAAAACTGAAAGACAATCAGTCTAAGGAAAATAAAGAAAGAAACATTGCATTTCTAAATCCACCTCACTAGCTTGTGACTTTCACTTTAGCCACATGGATTTGAGTGTATTTTAACAAACAATATTTTGCATGCCTCTGGTTTATTTTTCTTTAATATATTGGGATATTTCAGTTTTGGGTTGGCTGGTATTAGCAGTCTTTATTTTTACACTGTTTACATTGGTTTACTCCTTATGTACCACCTAACTTCTTTAGCTTTGCTAAGTAAGAATCTTTTTAAATGTAGATAGTTTGGTTTGTTTTGTTTTGTTTTCATGGATACAATACCTCAAATAAATGTGCACTGTTTTGCATAAGACCTTTTTGCTATTCAGAAAGTTGTTTTGAGTTTATTTGTTAGTTGGTTCCAGTTTATATTTGAAAGTTTGATATGTTTGTTATATTAAAGGGATTGTTTAAGCTCATGGTTTCTGGATTTATTCTTGTACATCTCTCCCAGTATACTGTCTCATCATAGTTAATAGTTACATGCACTAGGAACAAAATATACTTCTAACTTGGTGATGTTTAACTCTTCTTGAAAATAGAGTCTTCATTAGAATTTAAACACAGCTTATCAAGTAGAATAAGGTATAATAACATACCATAATAAATAAGAAGGCATATGTTTTTAAAAAATACTTTATCCTTGCTGAAGTAGTACAGAACGTATTTTCAGAGATTCTGTGGCACTCAAGATTTTTTTTTTTTAATTCATATAAAAACTTCCAGGAAAAGTTACAGATTTTTCATACCTGCGTACACTTGTTTTGAAGATGTAGTTGAATGCATCTTTGTTTCTTTTTTTTCCCCACCCCTTTCTGAAATATTTAAAATTGTGGTGGAATGTTATCTCCAGTCAGATCCAAAGTCTGTGGTTGGAAGCTTTGAAGGTATAACAACAAGTGCTGGTTTTAATAACAGAACAAAAAAAACTCACATATGTTTCTTAGTTCAAGACACTGAACAAAGGCAAATAACTCTTGCTTATTATTTACTGTTGTCTACTGAAATTTCAAACTCTTCTTCCGTAGTATAAGTAGATAATGGGGCAGAAAATTAAAACCTTATAGTGAATGATGTTGTGCACTGTGCTTTTCATCCTTAAAAATTTATCTTAAAAATTAAACATGGGATAAAAAATGGATGGCTGTGATGAATGCAGCGATAGTACTAATATTTCTCCTTGAGAAGGAACTGTGAATGGTTTACAGTTTTTTGCTGTAGAGCATGACTGAAGCGTGAAAGAGTTCAGGGTGGTATGCACTGTTCCCTTGGAGCTGGAAAGAGGCTGGGTGTTTTCAGACATGCAGTGTGCATTCAGCACACAACAGATACATGCTGTAATACATTACACAGAAAACCTTGATATCTGGCCACAGGGAAATGTTCCCTGCATTGGAGATTCCTTAAACACAGGCTGTATTTTGCCTCCATTCACTTCTTCTGTCACATCCATTACTTGGATCCTTTGTCAGGTTTCCCTGTAATAGAGTATGACCATCATCATTTCTGTACTTGTCTATTGTGGATGTTCACACACATTTGACTGAGTTGCATTATCACACTTCCAGCTCTTTGGAGTCCCAGACTTGTCCACAGAAAAATAATTTTCTGTTATTCAGATGAAAATTATTTTGTGGATTCTCCTCTATAGAACTCTATTCTTGGAAAGAATGTGAGTTTTGTAAAATTATAAGTCTAAATAGTGTATCTGGAAATTCTAGTAGATGGAAAATCCTTGTGATTACTTTGCATTTGTATTGTTTTGCATTATATGCTTTCAAGGCTTTTGAGAGTCTGGGTTGATCAACTTTAACTACAGTTCTCTCAGTGGTAATGTTTTAAGTTATGGTTAATATACAGGGAAAGAATGAATCAAAATTTCATGCTTTTATCTCCTGATCTTTCAGGCTGTTGAGTCACATTTTGGTCACATGTGCCTGTGTTGTGGGAAAGAAGTGGAAAAAAGTTAAATCTCCACTAATACTGGTGGAATCAAAATAACTTTTGTACTCATGTTGGACAGTTAATTTATTCTGAGTATGCCTCCAGAAGTAAGAATTTGGAGCTCTTTATACTCTAAATAATGTCAAAGTAATTGCCTGGTTATTTCAGAGCCCTTTTTCCCTCTTTACAAAAGTAGAAATGTGCATTTTCCATACTTCGGTGAGGAAGCATGGGAGAGATTATGCTAAAAATTTTTGCACAGGTTTAACTGACAGTAGCTTTCAAAAAAAAATTTGAGGAGTGTTTCCATATTTTTTTCATAAACCCCTTTTTCTGCTGAGTCAAGAAAGCAGTGAGGTCATGGTGGGTGCATGAGAGAGCTGACCTGAATATTAATAGATCTGGCTGCATGCTTTAGTGTTACCTTAAATGAAAGCACCTGTAGCTAGGCAGGATGTTTTTCCCTGTTTTTATTTTTGCAACAAACATGTGACAATACATCTTCCTTAATAGCATAAATTGTGCAGTCTTTTCTGAAAATTTACCCTTGCATTAGCACTCCCTGTGTGTTTGCTCCCACAGTAGTCCCTGACTACATAGCCTCATTGAAAAGACACTGTGCTTTCCTAGCTTCTTGTAAAGGGTGAAAGCTCAGCTTTTCTCTCAGCATTGAAATAACATTTGTTTTTCCAAATGTGAAGTTACTGTAAAAGTACGACATGACTGTCTCAATTCTCAAGTGTTCCTTGAAATTCTGAATTCACTGTTTGGGACAGAAGCCCTCATTTTGCCACGCCTTTAGACAGTGCTTATCCTCCTGTCAGCTATAATCTGGGTCCTGTTACAACCTAATACAAGTAGTTTTACAGATAAGTTGGAAAATTAGCTCTCAGTTATGTCATTCCTATCTTTCAGTACTCTCTGCTGCCTATTGCTGTGTGCATTAATTGTGGAATGTCTGAAAACCTAGTTCTAGAACTGAGCATCCTCAGTTCAGGAATAATGTGGAATGTTTTATTTTGTATTATAAAATGTAACACTTGTGTTTTGTTTATGAGGTAATGTACAAATAGGAACAAGCATTGCAAGGTGTGTTTGTGAGGAAAACAAGAGTCCCTCTAGTTTTGTGTCCACTCTGAAATGCAGCTGTGGTCCAAAGGAAGTTTTTCTACCACCTGCAAGGGCAAGTGTCCTGAAAAGATTTTGCTATTCTATCTCTAGCTTTGGGAGAGCTAAGCAGAGAGGGAAGCAGACTATACAGCCCAGGACTATACATGCTGAAAGATTCCCTGCAGGACTGAGTGAAGGTGGTCTTGGTCTGCATGAGGCACATTTGGGATGTTTGGATTCTCAAACATACTTGGGTGCACCACAGTTTGGCAAGTGGGAACCTCCCCACTGTTTAGTGACTGGTAGGAGTTAGGTATTAGTTCCAGTGTGTCTGTTGGAAGGGAGGAGATGCCAAAACCAACTACCAGGGAACATGAATATGGGAAGGATCATTTAAATGAAATTTGAAATTTTGTTTGAAAATTGGACCCCAATTACTGCTGTCCTAAAAGCAAGTCTGCAAGACTTGACATAAATAGCTGTTGCTTTAATCCTTTATCCTGCTGCTTGAGGTTAGACTGTCTGTGTAGCCTGATTTGATTTGTTCTTGTTTTTGAAAACACAGCCAGAAGGGGCAGTAGCTTTGGTGATAATTGTGTTTTGCAGATAGTGTAGGAACTTCTCACCTGGTTGGTGAGACCATATGCTACGTCTTACTAAGCACAAGGTTTAAATCCCTGATCCTGTGACTATGGAAGAAGGTGCTAAACTACTCCTTTCTATGTGAGTTTAACAGGGTATGGAATGGACAATGTGAGAGGAAGGAAGAGAGGAACTGTTATTCTTGGCCAGTAAGGACAAAATCTTAGGCTTTGATTCTTCTCCAGACATGACTTGGGCATTAGAGGTCTAAGGAAACAGAGCATACAGTGAAGTAGGGGTCTTGGAAACAGGCTGTGTATCTGTCCTACGTTGTTTGTTTCATACCAAGTACAAAGTGAACATGAACTAATTACAAAATAATAGCAAATAATAAGGTAATCAAAAGGATTCAGAAGACTGATATAGATTTCAAGCTAAAAAAACCTGAAAACTATTCCCTCCCCCAAAAAAAAAAAAAACAAAAACACAATAAAATACCTTCCCCCCCAAAAAACCCCAACCAAATAAAAAAGCTAAAGTCAAAAAATGAAAAACTAACAGCCTGCCTTCTGGCTTGAAAGGTAAAAGGAGGGGAGATGAATCCTGAGTGGGGTCAGCAACATCACAGTTCAGAAACACATTGCAACTGATTTGACACAGATGTGTCTCTGTGTATGAGATCCATTCTGAGCTAGAGTTTACAGTCTTTAGCCTCTTCCTCAAATAATTGTTTTTCAAATTCTGGTAAATGCATTGTGTTACACAGATGGAGATTTTTTTTTCTTGAAACCTCTTGTTCTTGAACTTGCATACTTCTGCCCTGCCAATATTCATGGTCCTACAGAGTTCTCATCTATACAACATCTGAAGGTGCTCCTACCACATCTCATCAGCTGAGGTGCTGAAGCCTGGAGTACTGTTCAGGCAGATGTGCTGCAGGAAACAAATTTGCAAGGAGTGTGAGTTACAGTCAATTCAGATTCTTCTGACTGTACTCTTCCTGTGTTAATCACTTGTTCAGTACTATGTCTTTTCCTTTTGATATCAAGCAGTTCTCCTCTAAAATCCTAGTTAGGTAAGTAATAAAATAATTGTAGTTTTGTGGATATTCTAGGAGAAAAAAATATGTAATACACAGCCAGTCCTGAAAACTGAGTTGATGTGGTAAGTGTAGGGCATCTACATTGGGTTCCTGCAAATTATTTTGCTGTTGCTCTTTGCTTTTATGATTAGCCTGGAAGCCATTATACCTGCTGGAGAAATTTCATTGTCTTTGCATTAATTTTAGAACAAAGGTGATGTTACCACAACAGCTTTTTAAAGTTAGTTTTCAAAACTGCTTTTCATGGTGGTCCATTTTTATCTGGAGGGGATTCTAAGCTAATACATTACTCAGGTTTGATGCCAGCTGAGTTTTCAGTATGTGCTTTAGAATGTGTCTATTATGTCTTTTCCAATATTATTTCCATTTCCCCATACTATTATCTGCTAATGAGAAAATCTGAAAGCTTTCCCACCCTGGATTAAGTAACATTTACATCGGACCACTTTCCTTTCTTCTCTGCAACCAGGCAGCTTTTACTGACTCGAGTGCCATGCTTACAGGTTTCTACAAAACGCTGGGACTTGTTTTGGGAGGCTGGCTGCTTCACTGCTGGATACGACATTGCTCAGATCAAAACAGTTCACCAGTTTACCCAGATTGCCTCACAGTGCAGCAGAGGGGAAGCCACTTGCACAAATTAGGAAACCTGAATTGTGTTAACCCTACAAAAAATACTTCAGCAAATAGCTTCTTTCCATTTTAGTAATGCTAGCTTCAACATGTCTGAAGTTAGGACTGTACGTAATTGCTTTGAAACCAACTCCACGCCTGACCAGTTCTTTGAAAAAATAATTTGCTTGATGCTGTACCCTCAGTACCTCTTTGGTGTTGGCTGAAACACTGGCACTGATTCTTACTTCAGGAAGTCTCCTAGGTGAGGAGGACACGTGCTTCGCTTCACTCCTGCAAGATCTGTGCTAGGTTGTCTTCTGTGCATAAGGTAGAAGAGCTGAAATGCAGCCACCAGTATTCAGCATGCAGGACTGACTTTTTCAGCCCCAGTCCTATCTGTAATCCTGAATTACAGCAGGACTGCCAAGAAACTAATTCTCTACGAGCCTCCTTCAGCAAGCCAGAAACTGCAGCCCTGGGCCACCTTCTCTCCTTTCAGGTGTGACGCAAAGAGCCTGAGGGGCCTGAGCCACTTCTTCCCACCGAGGCTGCTGCGTGAGCTCGGGGTGGTTTGGAGTGCAGGTGCTGTTTATTAGGCATTTGTATCTATGCATGGAGACGACTCCTAAAACTTGGGTCATGGGATGCAGCAGGGCTTTGGGAACTCCGTGCGGGCCAAGCAGTGTGCGAGAGTGGCTGCTCCTATCTCACTCCCTCAGGCTCGCCTTGACAGCGAGCACCGGGGCCGGCCGCCGCGGGCAGGTGGCTCTGCGGGCAGCTGCTGAGGGGCAGAGGCCATCCCCTGTCGGCGGGGTTCGTGTGCGTGCGGCAAGCCCCGCTCCGCACGCCCCAGAGTCATTCCCCCGCCGCCTGCCCGCGGGCCGCCGCCTTTGAAGTGCAGCCCCCG
>WBNO01005922.1:175235-200031 GCA_013400575.1 Peucedramus taeniatus | reverse complement strand
GTCCGAGCGGCGGGAGGGAGCCGGGGGCGCCGGAGGGCGCGCCGTGCCGGCGCCCGCAAACCCCACCCGCCGAGGGATGAAGTGCCCCACACGCCGGACCGCGAGCAGACACATCCCTGCTCCCCTGCGTATCGCAGCTGCCCGCGGCGCGCTTCTTCAGGGAACGCGCTTTTGACACCAGTTCGTGCCCCGTCCCTGTCTGGAAGACAGGGCTGTGACAGCCACTGCCCCTTAAATCTAAATGTGCATCAGCTCAGCTCTGTGTCACTTTGGGGTTCTTGGGGCGCTCCAATTGCAGCTCCGTGGGGTGTGTTCATCACTTGTTTTCTCGCAGATGTTCAAGGAAAAGGGCCTTTCAGATTGCCAAGTCCTTTCTGCCCATCCTGGAGTGGCTGCCCAACTACCGGGTGAAAGAGTGGCTCATCAGCGACATCATCTCGGGGCTCAGCACCGGCCTCGTTGCCACCCTGCAAGGTAAAGCCAGGCACGCCCGCGCTCCGCTCCCCAGGACGTCCCTATAAGGGAGCCGGCTGAACACCGGGACGTTATGCAGATGGAATTACAAATCTGAGAGTTGCTATTTAATACTAGATATTAGGTATTATTTTGCAATAAATAATTTATGGTTTTAATTTATTCCTTTTTCTTTCCTTGGCTAGAAGATTTAAATTTCCTGTGATGTGCTATAAAGATGTACTTAACTTTTCTTCCAGGCATTTTACTCGAAGAGTATTTATTTAGATATTTAAAATTTTAATTACATTGCAATGAATCAGATAGCTTGTGTGGTCTTATTTCTCTTTCTTGGTTGTCTAAGCCTATAGTTCTTCTGCAACTGCCTACAAAAATCTAGTTATTCCCCTAAAATAATGCAACCTTGATATCTACTCCTCTTTAAAAATTATCTCAGAAAGTTGTTCAGGTCTCTGCAGAAGACAACCCTCAAGGAGGTGGTGTTGTATTCACATTTTTTAAAAAATTAAACTTGATGGCTATTCAGAGTACATGGTTTGCAATATTTAGTTTTTCTTACTTCCTTATTCCATTTATTAGTAAAGCTTTCAGTAGATTAACAAATAGGAAAGTGCCAGAAATAGGAAAGTGTCAGAAATAAGCAGAAATTAGTTCAAATAAGCTACTTAAGGAAGACTCAGAGGGTGGAATCCATCTAAGACAAGACTGACTATAACCCTGACACATCCGGTAATTTAATCTCAGTGGAGTTCTTACATTATTTTCACAATTTTTTTTCGGGACTGCAGCAGGCAAAACTAGCTATGTCAAGCCCACACTTCCCCTCAATGGAAATTGTTTGTGGAAGGGGACAAAGATTTACATTGGGAACAAAGAAAGCAGTTTACGCATTCCCGATTAGACACGAGTATTCCCTCTTGTCTGTTCCCTTGGAGCATGCTAGGAAGGCAGAGACTGGCAGAAAAAAAAGCTTTACAAACTTCTGCCCCAGGCAGGGAGTGACCTGAGAAATAAAGAAAGTGATTCTTTCCCAAAGAAGAGTGTAAGAGCTGGAAGATCTTTGGTGAAGGTAGTGGCACAGTTAAAGGATCCCTGTGCCTTTTTAAAATAAACTGGGTTGGGTGGACCTTTCATATTACTTATAACAGGTATTGTGCAAATACTATAACCTCCTTATTTACTTTTTTTTTCAGTGACCTGGTTTTATCTTAATTAGAATCCATTTGTAAAACCAATTTTTTAAATATACTGTCTGGTCTCCCACCTATGCATTAAAGAAAAAAAGTAGAAAAAAGGGAAAAACCCAAATTAATGCAAATCTGCACCTAACTATAATTTTTTTAAAAATCTGAAATTTTAGAACATTCATTACAGGAGAAATTGGCCAAAATATTTGCAAAAGAAGAGGTTTCCGGGATATTGAGGTCCCTGAAGTCCCTAATTCCCAGCAACTATGTGTGTTGCTTGCAGTCCTCCAATCAGTCACAGTAGTATGACCAGGACTTCAGTTGTTTGAACTCTGACAGGTTTTGGAGAATGTTTAAAGGAGAACTCTGGCTAACTGGGATATGATTTTGAAGGCAATTTTTTTTATTGCTTGCTGGATTTGACAGCTTGCGCAGGTATGCAAAGGAGGAAGAACCAATACTCTCAAATGTATGTGACTTACTGTCAATAGATTAGTTTTTAAGCTGCTGCTGGGAAAAGAAGTGGCCCTATTTTCACAAGAGCTGATGATACTGAAGCATATTTGTCATGCAATAACTCAGAGTCTTGTGCTTGAAACTTCTATCTGTAACTAGAACCTTCACATGTCCTTCTTTTCTCTCAAGAGGCACTCTTGCAACAATGTTCTCCACTTAAGTTTCCTGTCTGAGCCCGTGTATTGGGCTACCTATGCAAACATAGGAACATCTTTCAGTACTTATTCAGCTACCAGCATGGGATATACAGTCATTTTCAGTCATTGATGCTCACATGTGTGCCTGCAACTGACTTACAGACAAAACGTATTCTAAATTGCATCTGGACCACAGCAGTAAATCTTTCTGAAAGTCTAATCTAGACTAGATATTAGATTGCTGAGAGATTTTTAAATGTGATATTTTGATGATCTATCATTTCAGGTTTGGCATATGCTTTGCTGGTTGCAGTCCCTGTTGGATATGGTCTCTATTCTGCTTTTTTCCCCATCCTGACATACTTTTTCCTGGGAACATCAAGGCACATCTCAGTTGGTAACTTCATGTGTTCAAGTTACAGTGAATTATCTATTACAAAGTGTTAATCCTTACTGCAGACATTCATATTTCATACAATATAACCACTTTCTGAAACAAATTGGCTATGGTGAATATTAATATTGGTGGATCTCGGGAAGTTAAGGCTTATTTCTTCTTTATACAGGCAATTGTGCTTAATAGCTAACTTCAGGTATGCCAGTGCTTTTTGCTTGAATTTGTGCTGAAGTTTAAATTTTGTCTTTGGCTACACTCTATGCAAGAAATTAGAAGATCAAGGCCTCAGTAGGCAGTATGAATGACAAACCTTTTGTCTATCAGCTAAAGCTCAAGATGGCTAAAACAGAGCTCTTTTAGTCTTCTCTACAAGCCTTATTTGCTGCCTCCTTTTTCATTACTGTGGATATTATCTTCTTCTTGCCTGTCATGGAGACCCAGAACTTGTGTATCCACTCCAGCCTCACTGTAGGTCCTCACATCAAGGCTATGGGTAAACCTTGTTGATTCTTTCTGAATACTTTCTTTAGAATATGAGGTTTGTTTCCTGTCAATTCTCACATTGAAAATTCTTGCTACAGCTTGATCACTGAAGTTCCTTTTTCTTCATTCTAGCAAAATCTAGTCTTTCTTTATTCATCTCTACCAAGAGCACATTGTTTTTCCCTCCCAGAGCTTTGGCATGATACTTCACTTTTTCATCAACTTTCTTCTCTGCTGCATCAAAAGTCTCTGTATGTTTTTCTTAGCCTTTTCCTACCCTACCAAGGAGCTCACATTTGCTATCCAGATCTGACTTGTTATGTCAACTCATGGTGGCATTCCTACTTTCTAGATTATCAAACACTCATTTTTTATGCTTTTCCCAATACTCTTATTCATGAAGTGTCCTTTAAGGTATCTGTAAAATTAACTTAACCTTCTTTAAGACATTTTGTGACATTTTCCTTTTCTGCATAATTGTAGTAAATAACTGCACCAAATATGATTACTTTTAGATTGTGTTTTGCTTATACAATGATTACTTTCTCTGTATCTTGCCCAAAGTATAGTTTCAGTCATCTTTAGCCACTGTAATAGCACAATAGTGCCAAAAGATGTGGTCCTACCCATTGGATCATGTTCCTGCTACATCTATGGTGTTGGGAACCCTGATCATGTGGCATGCTGGATCAGCTGAAAACTAACCATGACAAAAAAAAACCAAAAAACCAACCAACCAACCAAAAAAAAAAACCCACAAGCAAACAAAGAAACCCCAAAACTTACAGAAATAAACATTGCTTTCACCTGCATTGGTGATCTGTGTTGTCTGGTTGTGATGCTGATACAAGGGAGAATGTTGGAGCATGTTGAGCATATTGCCCCTTTTGGCCTTGGTACAGCCCTAAATTGGCTCAAGCAAAGCATGAAACTGCACTTGCATCTGTATGTACAACATAAGTTATTTGAAGAAGGAGCAGTATTTAAAGAAGGTGCAGTATTTTTGTCTCAAGTATGCAGTGCCTGTGGCTCTTGGCTCCCTAATACTACCAGTGTACCCCAATTACAATATAACATGGTTTTTCTGACCTGGAGTTTCTTGTCTAGTCTGATAAATGGTTTGTTTTTGGGTTTTTTTTTTTTCAATGTGTGTTAAACTTTAGTGTGTTCTGTTTGTCATTACAGGTCCATTCCCAGTGGTCAGTTTGATGGTGGGATCTGTTGTATTAGGCATGGCCCCGGATGAGAATTTTCTCATAGAAGCCAGTAATGCTACAGGGACTAATGTCACAGGGGCACTGATAGACACTGAATCCAGAGATGCACAGAGAGTGCTGATTGCAAGTACTCTCACATTCCTGGTTGGAATTTTACAGGTAAAATAGTTGACTTGAAGACACAAGGTTGACACTGCTTTAATGTTAATGGCAGAAAAAACCCGACTACAGCAGTCAGACATTTTCCTGTAGTAAAACACAAAACTGAAGGAAAGTTATCACAAGCTTTTCAGAACTTCATATCCTGTGTAGAGTCTCTGACAGCATGACTGGAAGCACAGAGAGCAAAATAGCCCTGGAATTGCAGACCAGAAGACCTGCATGAAACTGAGTACTAATGGTGCATATCCTGGAGTTTTCTTTCACACATTTCTTCAGGTCTCCTTTATTTCCTTGGATGGACAATACTAAGCTACACTAGGCTGAAGTGGGGGAAATATGGTCCTAAGACTCTGCATCAACAAAGAGAAAACAAAGCATAATAAATCTCCAAATAAAAGTGTATCTTTTTGTTATTTAACAAGCTGATATTCTTCATGATTTTTCCAGGTTATATTTGGAGTTCTCCAGATTGGTTTCATTGTGAGGTACCTTGCAGATCCATTAGTTGGGGGATTCACAACTGCAGCTGCTTTTCAAGTGCTTGTATCACAACTGAAAATAGTTCTGAATGTTTCAACTAAAAATTATAATGGTGTCCTTTCCATAATATATGTAAGTATGCCCTTCTAATCTGCTTTGGTTTTATGACAGGTATTTTTATGCAATTGCTTATCTTCTGCTTCCATTTCACACAGGGATGGTTAATATATGGTGGTAAGTATAGGGCATCCCTTTAGTTCTCACTTTTATGAAGATCTGCAGCCATTCATTTATAGCTGTGGGGCTCTAAGCAGCTGCCTTTGGGATTCCCCAGACAGAAAGTCTCATTGCCGTCTTGAAGTCTTTTTCAGACAGAGCACTTTTTCACATGAAGCTTAAATGCCAAGCAAAGCAGTTTTTCACTTCTGGAGGCTACAGTTTGTCCCATCCCTTGCTTTCTCACTTATTGTGAAGGACATTTGATCATTTATTAACCCTGCCAGGTCATCTCCCAAACTTGGCCAGTCCCAAGGCTCTTTACACTTAAACCAGCAGGTCATTCTGGTAAAGAGCACTGTTCTCCATTTCACACTATAGCCATGCATGTGAATTCCTAAAGGATACATATTCCCACCATTTGGCCAGGTATCTGTTGGTTAGCAAATGTGAAGCTGACTGTTATTGTCACAACTCCATTTGTTGGTTTTATAGAAAATGCTCAAATGGAGAAATGTTTTGGCTGCATTACAGAAAAACTGAATTCCTAGAGGTCTTGTACTATAGAATAGTATCCTTTCCCAGGAAAATTATTTGGAGTTGTGTCACTGACTTCACCATGAAACTAAGCAGGTTCACAGTATTTTAGATGTTCCACAGCACTTCATATTAGAATAGCAGATTTCTAAAAGAGGCTGTTTTAGGGAAAAAAAATGTATCCGAAGATTTTACATGCCAGTTCTGGCAACTGAACTAGGAAAAATACAGCAGACATCTAGGTTAACAATAATAGGATGGATATAACTATAAACAGCAAAGTAAAAATTATAAAAGAGATCTGGAGGACTATTTGTGTGGGTAAAAGGTTATTATCTTATGGGTCTTTTCAGACCTAATGGAAACTTTTCCCCTCAGAATAAGGAAAGTTAAATGGGACAAAGTACTTACTGTATAATAGACCTTACAGCAGACCTGGAAGAATGATGGACTTGTTAATCCAGCATTTTTTCCCATCTGTTTGTTTATTGAATGAATGGTATTTAGCATGATACACTTTTTGAAAGGACTGCATGGTTCTTCCAGCTCCGGCAAGCCTGACTGGGATGCTGACTTTTTAGGTTAAAGTTCAAAGATTCTGTGTTCTTTCAGGTGAGCCAAGTCAATGTGTTTGCAGGTGCACATAGAGCAAAGAAATTGTTATTTCTGGTCTGCTCAAGCAGTGATTTGCTGTGTCTGCTTCAGCAAGTTTTAGGCTTGCTTCAGTAGTTTTTAACAAACTGCAGCAGCAAGCATCCAACATTAGCAGAATCCACAACCAAGGTTAGGAAGTTACCGTTTCCCTGTGAAGTGAAGCAGTGCAAGAGGTGCTCAGTCGTTCTTTGGGATCCGTGGTAAACAGTAGAATGGGCAAGAAATGGCTCCAGTCAACCAAGGGAGGGCGTCTGATTCAGTGTTTCAGGAAGGCTTCTTTAGCTTAGAAAACATAGCCGATCAAGCACTTAGATGTTGTATTTCCAAACCAAAGTCTGTTCAGAGGGGTGGGAGTGGTGCTGCTGCTGCAAAATTCCTCTTATGTGTAAACCAAAAGCTCATTACTGAGGGAGCTAACCAGAATGCAAAAAGTCTGTTTCTAGCCCCTTTTGTACCAGATCGTTCTGCTACAGCTACTTCACTATGCATGGGATAATTACATATTCTTGGAGACAGGAGGCAAGTGAGAACTACCCTGATGCTTAGGAAGAGGACAGAGGAGTATTTGTGACTTTTCTGTAATTATCCCTTCATGTTTTCTCTGTACAATAACTTGTAATAAACAATAGGATCAAGCAAGGGCACAGGAAGGGTAGAGAAGGGAGCTGCCTGTTGTAGCCCAGTTGTGAGTGCTCCAGTCTGAGGCTGAGCTCTGCTGGGAGGGTTAATGTACTCTAGAGTGAGGTTTAGTGGCTGCTTTTCTGAAGTGCAGGATTCTCCACAGCCTGGTAGGGCCTGTGTGTTCCCACTCATTCTCTGTTTGTCAGCAGTGGAAATAGGAACTGTGTAAGGCAAAGACCATGTGTACTGGGCATGATGTGAACCAGAGCTTTGCCCATAGGTCTGGTAGCTTTCTTTAGAAAAATGAGGATCTCCCTTGCTATTTGTCAAAGTGAAGAAGCTACAGATCTTCCCTTCCTTGCTTTGATACAGGTAGAGAGTTAGCTCTTTTTACTTAGCATTAATTGACTAAAAATTGGGAAACAGAAGCCCCCTACATGGACAATTCTTGCAGTTATGCTTTTTCCATTAAATTTGCTATTAAATCCATTTACTGATTCTGTAGCACCTTGACAATACATTTTCCTCAGGCTTCTCTAGGCTTGAATGAAGTTACTTGGCCTTCTCCAAAACCCTATGCATCTGGATTATCTCATGAGTATTTGCACATCCTCCAAGTGGACATGGGCATGTTTTATGTTGTCATTTTTATTTTTCAGACTCTTGTTGAAACATTTGAAAAAATTGGTACCACCAACATTGCAGATCTTATTGCTGGACTCCTCACCATTTTTGTCTGCATGGTAGTTAAAGAAATAAACGATCGGTTCAAACACAAGATACCTATACCCATACCAATAGAAGTTATTGTGGTAAGCAAAGGGGCATAACAAAAACTGAAAACAGATAAAATGGATGGGTCTAGCTACAGGAAGACAGGAACTCTTTTTAAGTCTTAAAACTGTTGTTTTATTTTATTACAGACAATAGTAGCCACTGGCATTTCATATGCTGCTGACTTGGAAAAAAAGTACAATGCAGGCATTGTTAAGAGCATTCCAAGAGGGTGAGTGTCTTTGTTTTGTGGGAAAAAGGTATTATTTTAATTGGCTAAAATGACTGTAGTAAGAGAAAATGCATAAAAGAAACATTGAGAGCTGTAACCTGAGTTTAGAACTCAGATCTGGAAATAGAAAATTTCCATAGTAAAATAGAAGTTTTACTTCTGGCTCTATCAATTTTGCCACCTAAATGTGTTGCCTAACTTTCTTTCTTCTGTAAAATGGGCTCAGGAATGTCTAATTCATGAAGTCCATCTGAAAATTAATTGCTTCCTGCTCATGAAGTGCCTATAGGACTATGGAAAATGGTTTTTAAAAATAGGGATGTTTAATAAAGAAATTCTGCATAGATTTAATTTCTGTAATCCTCAGTTATCCCACTGCGGTTCATAATCATGCTGCTACTGTTATCCCAATCAACTTTGTCACTTCCATACTCATAGGAGCAAGGTTGTTGAGGATTACACTGGTAGAGACTTCCACTTGAAAGATTCAGAGCACTTCACAGTAGTAACCTTCACATTCCATTTAGTATTCAGGGCTTAATTAATTAAAATTTGTGGAAACACAGTAGGGGATAAAATGCTTCTGAGATCTTACTGAAGAAGTATGTTAACAATAGTATGAAGTGTCATTAACATATTTATGTAATTCATCATACTATTCAATACATTCTTTATTCGATGCTTCAAAAAATGTAGTTTTTCACTTTGCTATCATAAGGCCAAATCTCAGTCATGCTGAGAACAAAGGGAGCTTTGTTGCTGACTAATAGCATCAGGATTTGGGCTGGGGTGAGCTAGATAAGCGTGTTCTGTATGTCAATGGGCTGTTTCCACCTTTTTATTAAGTTGAAACATTACACTTCATATTATAAGCAACCTGTATGCCTCTGCCTCAAACTCCTTGACAGTTCTGGTAAGAATAGAATTCAATCAAAGTTGGTAACACCAATATATTTTCTAAATGCTAGATTTTTGCCTCCTGAGCCTCCAAATGTCAGCCTGTTTTCCCAGATGATTGCAGCCTCCTTTTCCATTGCTATTGTTGCTTATGCCATCGCTGTGTCTGTGGGGAAGGTATATGCAACCAAGTATGACTATGCTATTGATGGAAACCAGGTATGTATAAGCAAAATAGTTTATAAACACAGTGAATGTAAAGCATGATGATTTACGTAGCCAAATGAGAAACACCATTCATCCACATTTTTTCAGACAATACAGAAATATGACAGGAGAAATTCTTTCAGTTCTTGAAAACAAATTAGCTGAAATGGCCACATAGAGATGAGCCAGATCTAGCTTCAGTATGGGCTTTTAATACTATTTCATTCCTTCTGAAAAGGCTGAGCACTGTATAGGGGAATTTCCTGGTGATGTCAAGTTGACATGGCCTAGCAATCTACTTTCCATTTCCACTTGTAAGGCATATTTTGAGGTGGGTTGCTTGGGCAGATGAAGGCAATGTCAAGCTAAGAAGTTGCTCAGGACAGTTTTATTTAGGCTTAGTCGTCATGCAGGATTTGAATCAGCTGAACTTTACAGTTAATAAATTGTTGTACTTCTCAGCATGACACCAGTTACATCAATGTAACTGTACTTGTAACCTAAGAGATCAGTCCTACAGCTTCACACAAGTTCGTGCCTACCAGCATATGAACATGCTGGAGTAGCTGTGTGCACTAAATGGCTGAACTGCTTGAAGCATTGGTTTCTAGGGACACAGAGCTAGAATGTGACGTGAGCTGTGCATCACAAGCTCTTACAGGATTCCTGCATTTGTTCAATGTCTTCACCAGGGGTTATGTTGCTTGCCCATGGTGTGGAGTTAAAATGTCAGAAAGCTTCCTTGTCCTGCATCTACGCTAATTATTAATTTTATCCTTTGAGCATATTAGAAAATGTCCTCACTACAACAAATAGATAAGATGAGTACTTTGTTTAATGAATCCTTTATTTTAGTACTAATGGATTACATAAAGTTTGACTTCAGAAACACTCTTTTGCAGTGTATAAAAAAAAATTATGCTTCTGTTTGTCGGTTTACAATCCTTAAAGGTCATGTCTGGTAACACTTGGTCTTAAAGTTGACCAAAATGCACCAACTTTCACTTTAATAAATCTCAAAGAATAATACATAATTCTAGAAGTGCTGTTTATGCTGTTCTGTTGCTGAATATGTTGTTCTGCCAGCAATGATGTGCTTCAAAGATACTGATTAAATATTGTAGTAGAAGAATTAGTTTATAAAAGCAGAGTGCCTTCTTTCAGTACTATGTTATGAATTTTACATGTAGCAAAGGTTAAATGCAGCCCAGGATGATGGGCAAATAGTTTAGTTGATCTGGAAGAGTTAAAATAACATCATAAAAGCAAGTAGTAAAATAATTTTGAAGGACAGGTTGATACTATTATCTACCAGTGTCTATAATGTCTTCGTAGATCCAGATTTTTAATGCCTAACTACTCTAGGAACTATACCTGCAATACTTTCTCACCAATCACAGAGGTTACATGGGAATAGGAATGAAAAGTTTAGGTCTCTTCCTGCTCTTGTGGTTGGAGCTAAATGAAAATTTACATGAAATTTCATTTTGTAGAAAAGAAGGCAGACAGCCAAAATAAATCTTAAATTATATTTTAAAAAGCTTGCAGTGAGTGAAAAGCTCTTGTGCCTGTGTCAGCTTGATGAAAACAATGTTTCTGTCAATATGGGGTTGGTTGCAGACAGCTCCCAAATTCTTTATTTCCCAGCAGAGGAATGGCCCAGATCTGAGGACATAAAGCTCCCAAGGTCCCTGTCACTTGAGCAGAAAAACCAACATCAGTAGGTGCTGGCATTTGTGACCCTGGGGCAAATATATGAGAATGCTGTCTGAGACTCAGCATGAGTTCATTGGGATGCTTAGAGTGAAAAACTTCTGACTCAGCAAACTAGGAGTTTTCAGTGAAATTGTGTTTTGTTGCAAAGTTCCTTAACAGTTCTGCTAATAATACAATGCTTTGCATTAGTTAAAGGCTTGTCTAAACTCAGGCTATTGTACTGATCAAAATAATTTGTTTAGCTTATGATACCTGGGAGTTAAATTTATTCTAGTACCCATTTCTTCAAGCAATTATTCCAGTGTAATTCTTAGAAATGTTAGATTTGGTAACATTGATGGAAGTAAGCTTTAAACACGTTTGTTCTCAGAGGAGTATGTCCACTTCAGGGGGAGTATACCAACTTCTTTGTGTTGGTTTCCAAACAGAGGTAGCTGTACTGGCACAAGAGGCATTTGTGTAAACATTTAGCAGCGATTACTAATTCATACTCTTCTTAATATTACTGTGCTACCTACTTTATCAACTCCTGAAGAAGCTATTGTCTTTCTTCATTGGAAAACTTTCTTCAGGCATCTTTATTTACAACGTTTTTCAATTATCTTTCAGGAATTTATTGCCTTTGGGGTCAGCAACATATTTTCAGGTGCCTTTTCTTGTTTTGTTGCAACTACTGCTCTTTCACGGACTGCAGTCCAAGAAAGTACTGGTGGAAAGACTCAGGTAATGACCTCTTCTTACTAGTACTGTGCAGAGGTAAATTTATTTTTGTGTAGTGCAGAGATTTCACTGTGAGATGAAAACAGTTCTAAAATGATTGCGTTGCTGGCACATGGAAAGCCACGGGTGTCTTAGCAGCTCGGCTCTAGCAGTGAATCATTTTTGTAGCTCTGCCAGAAGAGGGCAATCAAGTTTTACACAGCATGAGTTACCTTAGGGGTCAGAAATCTTTTAATTCTAGTTCCCCAGAATTTAATTTCCAATTAGAGGACTGAGTTTATCACAGTAGGATGTGGGAGGAAATCTCTCCCAGCTGGCTATGATATCTTTAAGCTCGCATGAGCTGGCCTGAACAGCTCTGCCATTTGCCATTCACCATCAGCCATGGAACATCTTCCTCCTGTTGAGTAAACTACTTTGTTTTACCAAACTACAGTTGTGCGGTTCTTAACAGTGAAAAACTACAGGTTATCCAGCAGCTCCTTTTCCAGCTTACACACAGACTGCTCCATTCATCTGTCTTTGTAACATAACCCCTCAAGAGCTACTACCTTGTGTTTGTTTAGACTTCCTGCTTAATTGAATTCCCTCTGTGTTAGCTGAAGTGCATAATGGTTGCCCACATATGCCTAAACACGATGACACTTTGGCAGGTCTCCCTGTTCCTAAAGAAATGTAATGTGCAACTGTTTGTACTTTTTTCTTTGTAATCCTAGAAACAGATGATAGAATCATAGTAAGTTCATTTCCTATAAACACTGTTCTTTGCAGGTTGCTGGTATAATCTCAGCTGGGATCGTTTTGATTTCTATTGTTGCCCTGGGGAAATTGCTAGAGCCCTTACAAAAGGTACTGTACTTTTCTTCTGCAGCACAGCCACATCAGATCCAAATGCTCAACTATGATGGGCAAGATTAATATCCCTCTTTAAACTGGGTTTCTGATTCCAGACAGGGCTGTGGTTTATAGTGTGTCACGTTGAGCATTATCTTAATATGCATCTTTGCTTCTGAATACCACTTTTTCATTATTTTTCTTCACAGTCTGTGTTGGCAGCTGTAGTCATAGCTAACTTGAAAGGGATGTTCATGCAAGTGTTTGATGTTCCTCGTCTGTGGAGACAGAATAAAGTGGATGCTGTAAGTAACCTAATTTTTTTTTCCTCCTGAATGTTTTTGTACAGTTTTGAGGTCTTTTACCTTTTAATGCCATCCAAGTTTCTCTTAACTACCACATAAGCAGGATTTTGAAGAGTTAACATCATAAAACTTATATGTGTATCCTCAAAATGCAAATGTCATGAGGTCACTAAAAAATTCCCCATTTTTAGGCCAGTATTCTGCTAATCTTCTTTATTCCTTCAACCCTGCAGTAGGGGTGCCAGTCAGGGTATTTGTGTGCAGTGATAACTCCTTCATAGACATTTCCATAGTATACAGCAATTTTGTGTTGATATGGCTTGAAAAGCAGATGGCCTGCTGCCACCTTTACCATTCTGATTTTATCTTTTGCATTGTTAAATGAGTCAGAGACCTTTCCTTAATTCATGTACATATATTTCTGTTGTTACCACATGAACATCCCATTTGCCTGAATAATCTCAGTCCTCAGAAAAAATGGGTTTTTTTTTGTTGTGGTAAGACTAATCCGAGTTAGGATGTGGATTCATTTGGCATGCTAAGGGATGTATGAAGAGACTTTTCTTATGAACCACTATAACCGTATCTCAGGGTACTTGCTCACATCTCCCACTGTGAATTCTGTGGAACAGACCTTCACTGTGGCTCTTAGGGCAGGAAAAGATTGCATGGAAGACATTTTTCCCATTACTGTGCTTAGATTTTACAGTTAGTGTCATTGGGCACTAACTGTCTTAGACAGTTAGATCTGTCTTAGACAGATCTCTTTTAGTCAATCCTTTACTGATTTATAGACCTAAGATCCCACTGACTTCAGTGAGAAGTTCTAGCACTCAGCTTTTTAAAAAATTGAGTCTACTGCATGGGCAGTGATGTAGGAAAGAACTAAGGAGTGCACTTCAACTGTTCTGCCTGAATATTCAGTGGAGATCTCAGAGAAGTGCCATCAACCTGTTAATATGAAGTACCTCTCTTTGCAACAGTTCTTTCTGATTCTTAAATGTCACTGAGGAATCCCCTTCCTTCCCTATATGTCTGCATGGGGGGCATCTTACAGTATTTTATATCTTGGTAAAATAAAACTCTTTCCATTTTTAAGAAAGATTAACAAAGATTGCCATTATCAGAAATAAATAAATGCCATGTTTAACTGTATCTCCTTTAATTTCACCAAAGGAATCAGATCCTTAAAAACGTTTTTATGCTGATAACCACCTTATTTCCTAAAAAGCTAACTATACCTAATAAGATAATGATGGATGAAAGCATCTTGGAGGAAGAAGACTTTTGTCTGGAAGTCAGCAGATTGCTAGTGTGCTACAATCAGTTCCAAAGTTAAAATATGCTTCTCATATTACCTGGTCTAGCGTTTCTTAGCATGACCAGGAGTCGTATATTATAATTAAAATATGTTATTTCTTCTCCAGATGATCTGGGTTTTTACATGTATAGCATCCATCATTCTGGGACTTGATTTGGGATTACTTGCTGGCCTTTTGTTTGGATTGCTGACAGTTGTGCTGAGAGTTCAGTTGTAAGTAATACAGTATCAAAAATAATTCTTCATTTTATATTATGAAAAAGGAAGATAATATGCTGAAATGCAAGATGATTTGTGGCAGAATATCTGCTTGGGTTTACAAAAATTTTGCAATTAAAAAAATCTTTTTCTTTTAGAAAAAGACACTTTGTGTGCTATCATTTAATTACACTGATAAAAGAGAAGCTGCATTATTTTATCAGTATTTCATCTCATGTTGGCCACTCTGGTGGTTCCTATCTGCATGTTTTATGTGCACCTACATAGCTGAGTTCTGAAAAGGGACAGGAACATTCTAGATCAAATATAAACAGATGTATGGCTTTTGTAGTAACTCTCAGCAGGTAGTAGTACTACAGAATGTTGCACATGCCAATAACCTTTTCACTTATTGCTTATACAAGACTGATTGTATGGCTGTAAGCAAGAGCAAGAGAAAGCATGAGAATACGGGAAAAAAATTGTGCTTCTGGCTGATTTGTTGCTGCTTAAAGACTGCATGGGAGTGGAATGGTGAGAAAAGGTGGATTTGAAGAGCCTTATTCGGTCATCTTGTTATTTTTCATTGACCTTTTATCTTAAAATACAAGATAATTTCTTTCCTTCAGCTTGGAGTTCAGAGAGTATGGTAACCAAGGGATAGTTGCACTGTCAGCAAATGCATAAAAGCCTTCTAAAAATTGCTACACAATAGTAGATTATAAAAAAAAGAAATTTGAAGAGCCTCAAAAATAGCATTCCCAAATTCAACTCAGATAACGTTACCAAAATATAAAGGGGAGATGAGACCTTAAAAACTTCAAAACTATTTGCTTCGGCTGTTAAATATATATCTGGAGACTGCAAAACATTTTGGTTTTGTTATTGACTAAAATAAAAATTTAAAAGGTTGGACAAAAAGATTTACATAAGCTGAAAATAATGTAAATGCCTTTCAGTTGATTTGAAATTTTAAAAAGCCATCAATTTTTTTTTTCAGTGTCAAAAATTGTTTTTTTAAATTTCAAGCAAACTAATCTGCTTTTAAAATATTCTTCTGGAAACCAATTGAACAAGTTGTTCACTCAGCTCTTAAATCAAAATGGTGCATTAAGTAGGCTGAGACCAAAGTACTTTTTTATAAAGGCCTGTTCACTACAGTGACACAAAATTAGCTTCAACACTTTTACAAGTCTATTAGTTTGGCATTAGAAAGCAAACTACAGGGGTCAAAGACACTTTGTATGTGGCAATCCCTTCAAGTCTGTGAGTGCCCATGTATGACATTTACCTTCACTGTCTTTTTATTTCTGTCAGTCCTTCATGGGGAGGCTTTGGAAACATTCCTGGCACAGACATCTACAAGAAGGTCAAGGACTACAAAAATGTAAGTCATTGCTGAGTCATTTTCCTTCGGTCTACAAGTGAGTGTAAGAAAAGGTTGTGCTTGCATATTTACACAACTTGAATATGGAAGTGGGGTCCTCAAAGATAACAAATTTCAGCACCATCTTCATCCAGATGGTTGGTCCATCTTGCATTGTGGGGCTGTAAGCTTCTAAAAATGGAAGCCCCTCAATCATCAACAAATCCATGCAATTTAAAAAAAATTAGATATGTAGTTGAAATAGTTAAACTGCTTTTTATTGTCAAAATATGGCTGTTGCTGTTTAACCTTATATTCTTTGGCAACAGGTTATAGAACCAGAAGGTGTGAAGATTCTCAAGTTTTCAAGTCCAATTTTTTATGCTAACATTGATGGACTGAAAAGCAGCCTCAAATCCACTGTAAGTGAAAAGTTATGGGTTTGGAAGCTTCTTAACTATCCTTGAGATTTCCTCAGAATTATACCTGAGTTAAATAATTTTGGTCTGTTTTCTGTAGGTGGGATTTGATGCAGTCAAGGTATATAATAAGAGACTCAAAGCACTGAGGAAAATACAAAAGCTAATCAAGAAGGGAAAATTAAAAGCTACTAAGGTAGGCCTTTTAAAAATTATTTATGTCTATTTTTTCTCAAAGGTTTACTGTTGGAGCTTTTTAGTTAAGGCTTAAGTATGAATTACTCAGTACTCATCTTTAAAATAGAGATTAAAAGTGTGACTTACTACATGGTAGTACGGTTTATAAGTAGCATACAGAATTTATAATACAACTTAATTTACAGTATTAATCACCTAGACCCTAACTTAACTTGGAGTTTCTAACTGCCTGGACCCCTTGAAGATCAGGTGAGATCTTAATACATGGTTTAATGTATCAATATAACAATCATAATCTAGACTTAAAAATTACATGAAAGAAGATGAGTCACCAATACTCAGAGAAAACAAAAGACAGTCAGGCATCCCCGGCCCCTGGGGGTGTCTCACTGTCAGCAGCAGTTTTGGTCCAAATTTCCCACACTGGACTAGTCATAGACAGTGCTCTGTGCCCTGTTTTGCTTCCCTTTTCTCTGATGGGGTCACCAACTACACCTGGTTGCCTGGGTCCTTCAAGGCCAGCAAGGAAGGGAGAGATCAGCCTGGTGCCCAGGAACTTTTAGGCTGGTAGGGAGATGAAGAAGAAATCTGTTTGATTTGTCTAATTGGTTCACAGGACCTTCAGGGTCTGAGAATGAGGGGAGAAGGAACAAACACACCACCTGCTCAGCCACAGAGAATGGTGTCTTGCCTTATAAAATGACATTAGCATAAAATGCTAACCACAGTACCAGGATTGGGAGCAGGGGATACTGGTTCCAAGTGTCTGTCTTGTCAATTCCTTCAACAGAAGGTACCACAGGGGTGATATTTTCTGTAACTCCCAAACTTTCCCCATGATTAAATTCTATATTCCATATATTATCTGTGCATTAGAATGGCATCATCAGTGAGCCTGGTATTAATAATGAAGCTTTTGAGACTGATGAGGAACCTGAAGACAACCAGGATCTTCAAGTTCCCACCAAAGAAGTAGAGATCCGGGTGGACTGGAATTCAGAACTCCCAGTCAAAGTAAACATCCCAAAGGTGCCCATCCACAGTCTCATTCTTGATTTTGGAGCAGTAACCTTCTTGGATATTGTAGCTGTGAGATCAATAAAAACGGTAAGGGCATTTTTTTCTGATGTTCTATGAAAATGAAACTAGTCAGTAGTATGTGAATCAAGAGCTGCTAGCTGAAGTTAATTTCTGAGTTTTAAAAAGTATGTCGTTGAAAAATACCATCAAAATATAAATATGAAAAATACCAGCAAGAAGTAGAATATTGGTGGTGTGTGTATTTTAAGTGGGAAAAAATGCATTAAAAGGCCAATATGAAGGCTGCATAGTCAAGTGCTCAAAATAATTAACTGCAAAATGTGGTCCTCTTATATGCATATGTTATGAAAAATTCTAGTTATATATTTTCTTTCCACATGCCTTCTGTTTTAATCTGGGCACAGGATGATGCTCACTCGACACAGAGGTAGTAAAACTTTCATCTTACCATCCCAGTTCTGTTTTTAGCCACAAGATTTATCTATGCATTCCTTCATTTATTCATTAATTTTAATTATGAAGGAAAAATGATTCATTTCTTTATAGTATTTTCTGTGGCTAGTATCAAGTGCGTCATCAACTTTCATTAACTAATCTTCAAACTCACAATGCATAATAAGGAAATTATATTTCTTCCTAGGAAGAAGGAAATGAGGTGTAAAGATTAAGGCCAAGTATTTTCATTATTTTTTGGTGCCCAGTTAACAGTGTGTAGGACCAGATTGTTCAGTCTCCATTTTTTTCTGATATTTTTTTATGTTCAGATTAATGCTTTCACTAACTTAATTTCGCAGTTGGGACTACTTAGCTTATCTATATATATAGATCTGTTTATCTATAAAACCAGATCTTTACCATGACTCAAGTTTATCAATTAAAAGAAACAGAATTAATAATCACCTCTGAAAACACTAATTTAAGAGATTTGCCTGCCACCACGGAGCCAGGGGTAGATTCTAGTCTCCTGATTTTTAACTAAGTGAAATACAGGAGCAGTGTGTGCCTTGCATCATTCTCCTGCCTAGTCACATGGGAATATGGGATTCATTGACATGACTCTCTCCATATGTAGCTTTTCCATCCAAGGACAGGTCCATCTGGTGCACTGCATGAGGGAAAAATCTGTGTAAAAAAATCTGCATGTGCCAGAGAATGAGTGTATCATATCACACATACATGAGGGAAATAAAGCTTTCTCAGGCCCACCTGGTCTCACTTGGAGAGATGATTATTTGAATTTTGAGAACAGAATGACAACCTTAATTGGCAGTGATGCTTGTGCATGTAAAATGGGTAGTTCCACTTACATAGTTGAAGAAGTTGAGGGCCACTTCAGCAACCAGGTACTTAACTAGTGGATCCTTAAGTATAGCAAAGTATAGCAGTAATTATGATGAATGAACAAAATGTACTATGTGGAATGAAGACAATCAGAAAAAAATGAAGTGTATGGCCCTATACATTACACAGATGTACAGACATATATGTATTTTCTCCTTATTGATGTCCTTGTTGCAAACTTTTTTTTCAGATAATTAAAGAGTTTGAGAGAATTGATGTGAGAGTATACTTTGCTTCATATCAAGGTAAATATCCAAGTATTTCTACTTTCACTTGTGCAAAAAATAAAATGAAGGTGAGAAGGGATCTCTAGATGGGTCTGTGGTAGCATCCACACTAATAAATATGGGAACTGTAACACTGATAAGCATTGTTGGCTCCATTGGGACACAAAAAAATGGTGGGGTGCAAAGGAATTATGGAAAGTAAAAGTCAAGACTAAACTATAATTGATGGATGAATTTGGCTGTCCATTTGATTTCTGACAGTTGCAACCATGTATTTTAACATTTATTTCTTAAATACTTCATATTGTATAAACCTGTTATGACTTTCTTTTATTCAGACAACCTTATATCTCAGCTGGAACGGGGTGCCTTCTTTGATGACACTGTCAGAAAAGACATATTTTTCTTGACTGTCCATGATGCTGTGCTCTACATAAGGAATCAAATGACATACAGTGACAACCAGGATCCCATATTTGAGAAGGTAAGGATATCCAGCAGTACATTTCCCTTCCTTACATCATCTAGCACTCATTCTTCAAGTTTCTGTGGTACATTTGAAAACTAGACCTAGAACTGTAGTACAAAAAAAGTGGGAGCATAGTAAATTGGGGAGCTTCTGTAGTATATGAGTATTTTTGTAGATTAAAGGAAGGGTCTGTCAGCTCCAGGAGCTTGTTAGTGAAAAGAACATGAGAAACAGCACATATGGAGAACACTTCATCCTAAGGCACATTTTCTAATTTCTGACTACTGACATCTTAAGAACCTCATCAGCTGGAGGTTGCATTTGGAACATTATACTTAATTGTTACAGATGGAGTTTTCTTCAATGTGTCTGTAATACTTCTTTTGGAACCTGTGACACTATCCTGTGGAGATGGGTTCTCTAATTTTCGATTATATGACAAATATTTCCTGCTTGGTTCAGGCCTACTGGACTTCTGGATTGTTAGCTGCAATGAATAATCATTCCCTGCTCCCATTCCCAGTGCTCCATAGATTTCTGATCAAAGTTATAATCTCACTCTGCTTGGCATGGATGTGTATGAAAGCTGTTCCACACTAGTGTTAATTCCTGCTGCCCTTCTCTGTGCATTTTGTCATGTTATTCTGTGTTTTTTTCAGATAACCAGAACACTCAGTAGCATTTAAAGATTTGCTATGCTCTGTAGCATTTAAAAAGCCCTCATTAGGAAAATGGTCATATAATGTCCTCCTTCCTTTTCACCACAATTTCTTTCCTAGCAATACTATTACAGTATTATGAATAAATAGCCATTAAAATTAATATTACTGATAATTAACTAGGGTAGGAATCTTAGTTTTATAACTTTTTCATACTATTTTTATAGTAGACATTAACATTTTCATAATGCTATACAGCAGTTTTAAGATAGATTTTATTATTTTTACAAAGCCATAACTAGTCATGTGAGCAGAGACAGGCCCAAAGGCTCTGCAATTTATAAGTTACTCTCAGCTGAACGAAATCATCATCTTTGTCAAGGAACAGAAAACAACAGACTCTTCTAAGTTGTGGAAGTTATTTTAAGGTACTTTAGAGTAAAAAAAAAAAATTTTCAATGATATGGACAACATGTAACTCATCATGTTTCCTAATTTCTTTCTACCAAGATTTCACTCATGCAGGAGTCTAAAGAACCCATAGAGTTCACAGAAGCCAGCCAGCCTGATGATGAACTTGATGTTCAGGAAGAGGTATGTACTTTAGAACTGAATGTGTCTATCCCTCTGCCTGTAGCCTTGAGTCATGCTGTGAGAGTATGGCCCTCAACAGATACCTTCTCCATAAATACATATCCTCTCTGGGTACTGAGTGTCAGTGCTAAGGGGAGGAAGTCACATTTTTCTTGAGATGGTAGTAGATTGTATCTGCTTAAGTATTTCCTCATCTCTCTTGCTTTAGGATTACTTTTGCCTTACACAGCCTTATAAATAGGTCTAAACATAAGCTGGGTGACTAAAAGAAGACTTTGTAAAGCTTGAGGCACCAGAGTCCAAAATTATGATCAACCTTCTCCTTTCATTGCTCCTTTTAACACAGCAGGCAGCTTCTTGCACAATCTGCACAGTTCAAAGAAGTTATTTTCTTTGTACTTTCACTGAGATTTTAGTTTACACAAACATGTAATTTTCCCAGATGGTGTATACTGAGAACTAACCATGGCCTGTTTCTCTCCACCTTTCAAAACCCATTTCTCTAGGCTATGCGCCGACTTGCTTCCTGAAGGGCTGCTGGTCCCGTCCTGCCCGTGAGCACACAGCAATATCCACGCACCACTACTACCCATACCAGCATTTTCTGCTCTGAAACCAATCTTTGCACTTGAGGAAAACCCTGATTGTTTGTCTGAATGATACAGATCTCTATAACTCTCCAAATTTTAGCTAGCATTATCCCAGAAGTATTCTGGACCTTGATTCTGCAAGCACTTTCTGCTATGATTCATATTAATAAAAAAAAAATCAGAAGACTATTGTGAAAGATGTACTCAGTTTTGGGACTAGTCAGGCAGAAGTTGCACTACACTTTTATCAGTGTGTACAGGATGAAAAGCTGCTCTGTTGATCTGCCCAGGAGAGTGGAAGAGACTAAAATCTTTGGATGGCAAGCCTTTTGTTCAATATTTCTACAAAACCTAGTGAAAGGGCTGGAGTTCTACTTGGCCAAGGCTTTGAATTTTAGAACATTACTGTGAGAGTATGTGCTGACAAGCCTTGAAAAATGTATCATGACCTTTTTTTTTTCAAGCAATTCCTTAAATTGCTGCAGGTAGTTAGATCACTGAAAGAGGTGACAGGTGAAACTGTCACATGAACAGGAAACACTGAACTACAGTAATACTTCAAATAGGAAAAGTTTCTAAAGACCCTTGGATATGGGTCCATTAGTTCTGTATTAATCCCATTGTAGCAAGTCCTGCACTACTATTAATGATTGTCCCCTAAGGGAGGGACAGACAGAAGATTATTTTGGCTAGGTTACATAATCTTCATCAACAGGCAGATCATGACATAAATTAAGGAAAACCTTAGTCCCTGGGTACTTAATGAAATCTGTGAAACAGGCTGATACTGAGTGTAAGAAAGAAAGTCAGAATGTGACCTAGTATTAATGTTTGTTTTTTTAAAAATGGAATATAGGTGTATTTTTTGTTTAATGAATAGTTATATTTTTATAGAGATTTTTTTCTTTTAATAGTCTACATCAAACTGCTGCTGTTCTTTTACATATGAAAGTTCATAATGCACAAGTGCAATAATTTACAAAATAAAAAGATTTGAGCAGCAAAACTTTAATCCTTAACTAATGTTCTTAGTTTTCATGAATAAGAAATGTATTTTGATGGAAAACAGACTGCTACCTTAATTTTTTTTTTAGCATTACATTATTTTTTAAATGAGAAAAAAACCTTCATTTTAAGGAAACAGATAAAAACTGAAGTGTAAGAAATGTCCAGGTATAAAATGCCTTTAGTTTAACAAGGTGAAAAACTAGCTTCAGTATATTTACTTCTCCTTACTTGATTACATCAGAGAAACTTTCTCACATTACACTGCACAGAGATTTCTGCTGCAGGTAGCAGTGGAAAAGCTAAGCACTAAATAAATTATTCTGGCTTCAGGACCTGAGTGAACTCTGTTAACATCAGTGAAAAAAAATCCTATAAACTTTGGCCAGTTGGACAGTATCTTACACAATAGGTAACAGCACCAAACTAAAATCTGTATTCTCTAGTTAAGGCACAGACTTCAGCCTTCACAACACTGAAGTTTCTCAGTACAAACACTTGAACTTAGGTGATGTTGGTGCTCCAGTCCAAGCCAGCAAACAGCAGGGTTGTATTCACAATAGATGTGGGCCATTTGTCCATGGGGTGGGCATCTCCACCATCTCAGAATGGGGCAAGTGTTCAAGAGGCAAATCAGACCACTCTGCACCTCTTCACATGGAACCATTAATTTCTGATGGCACTAATGCTTCAGCCCAGCCTGTGATTTGACAATTCATGCTTTTAACTCTGTCTTTCTGTCCCCTTGCCTCTCACTGGAGGTTGGCACTTCAGCCCACCTTGCTGGCCTGAAGTCCCCATCAGGCCATGGCCCCAGCTCCTACTAACCTGACCACTGGAACAGTTGCCAGTGCACAAGACCAGTGACATGTTTTTTAGAAGCTGTACTGCTTTTCTAAAACAGATGTACATTTTAAATAAAAAGTAAAATATTCCACCTGGCAAGTGAGCTTTCTCTAATTGTTATGCAGGACACAGTCTACAGAAAAGATGGTAAAAAAATTGTAGCAATGATTTTTTTTCCCAAGGCAACATCTGCACTGTGATGTTTGAGTACAGATTCTTACTTGACAGAGATGCCATTACATTATTTTCTGAACTTTCTCTAGTTCTTGTCTGTACAGGTATTTAAAAAACAATGAAATACTCAACAGTCTTCCAGTTCTTTTCCAAATATGACATCTGATCTTGGATAATTGTGATAAAATATGATAAAATGCACTTATTCTTGGCCGGTGTATTTCTTCCAGGCATGGTTCTTAATTTAACAGGCACAAAATATTAAACTTTTTCTGAAAAACAGCATTTCTCTCAAAGCCTACAGTGGCATAGAAAATTAAGAGGTAGTATGCAGAATGCATTCAAATGCCTTTCTCAGTGGTTGTGTGCTTAATTTTATTTGTATCCATCAAAATTAAGGATACCAAAATAATGGATTTTGCAATGAAGCTAAAATTCTCTACAGTTTTGTACTAATTAAAATACCTTTAAGTAGTGTAACAAGACATATTTTTTTCCAGTAGGATAAAGAAGCGGTATTTTTTTATGCATTTTGAGTATTACTGTTCTGGCTTTGCATGTCAGATATCAAATTTGGAGATGTATTTTAAGATTTTTCTACACTTTTAAAAAGCTGCATTTAAAAAGTAATTGTACCCATGAATTAGAAAATAAAGTTGTGCATACTGAAAACATGCTCCTTGCGTCTGTATGTTTGGGGGTTTCTTGTTTAGTTTTGGGTTTTTTAAGTCTCTTTGTGAATTCCTATTATGGGGAGATAAAGCTTATTATGAAGGGATCAGTGTCACGCTTCCCCTGGGTCTGTTTTGAGGCTCAACAAAGACAAAAGGGAAAACCTGTTCCCTCTGCCTTGTGCGAGTAAGACAAGAAATGTTAGACTTTAATGGTAGCTTTTAAATGTTAAGGCTATAAAGATAATGAGAGCCATTGTCTGTAGGGGCACAAGATCCCAATCCGGGAGGCTTTTACTGAGACAATCGCCCATCTGAAGTGCATGGAGTAGAGTTACCCGTACTTTAGGGTTGTGGAAGGACTGCTCGGAGCCATTTTCCACTTATAACCTGTGGCTTCGTTGTATTTTTCTTTCCTTTCTTCAGTGCTATTCTTCAGCATCGCACTGAATTACACAGGAATTACAAAATGCTAAATGTGACATGAAGTCCTCTCCTGAGCTAGTGAGCTCTACTGCTGTGCAGCTTCTGAGTGCTCTGGAGATTCGCTGTTCCATCGCTGGTACAGCGTGTCAGCAATCTGCCATTTCCAGGCCAGAAGTTAAGGCAGACCACCAGCAGCCGAGAGCGGGATGCGGGGTCACATCTTCCCGGTGTTCGAAGGCTGCACCGCCAGGCGGCCGGACAGGGCCTCCGCGGCTCCTGAACTGAGAGACCCCGCTCATGTTTTCACTCCATCCTTCCCCAAACCCAGCGGGGACGCCTCCCAGTCCCAACGAGTCGCGGCTCTGCACCCCAGAGCTGCCGCATTCCCGTCCCGCCGCGGCGAGAGGCGGCTCGGCTCGGCTCGGCTCGGCTCGGCTCGGCTCGGCTCGGCTCGGCTCGGCTCCGCTCCGCTCCGCTCGGCTCCG
>WBNO01005922.1:124809-175075 GCA_013400575.1 Peucedramus taeniatus | reverse complement strand
GGGACGCCCCGTGCCGGGCGGAGCGGCGGCCGCTGGTTGCCCCGGCCCGGAGTGCCCGGGCCCGGCAGCGCCGGATGCAGCCCGTGGCGTCCCGGAGGTGGGGGAGAGACGCTCGTTTGCCCACGGCGTTTCCCGGCATCGGTGCCAGTAATGTGTTTCCTGATTCCGTGGTTGTTGCCCGAGAGGAAACTTCCTCGTGTGCTTAAATTCGGTTTCGCGGTTTAAATGTCGTTCGCCGGTGAGCGCGCTGGCGTAGCTGTGATCCTTTGCTAGTTAGTGCGGTGGCGTAGTGCAGTGAATAAATGAATGGACGTGGGCTTTTTGCTAGGGTGGTTCTGGAGTTTTTTTCCTTTCCTTTACAAAAGATTGCGTATGACTCTATAAAGTATTTGAGCTGTGTTTGTGAATTTTAAGAAAGCTTGAAATGCGAAAATAAAACTTAAGTTGATGAAGGTGACATTTCAGTAGGTTGCATCAACTCTAATTAGAGCTTCTTTAAATAGTCTCAACAAGTTTGGTGTGTTTGTCGTAGTTTTTTCTGGACACAATCCCACAAGTTGTGGACACGCAGACTGGAATTTATTATCCTTCTGTGAAGCATGAGTGATTAGTAAATTTCTAGTTTGGGTTAGTTAAGCAGCTAACTCATGTAGATATTCCTGGCTTGAAAGGATATAAGGAGGAAAAGTGACAGAACCGATTGGCAGTTCAGTGGAGTAACTGATAAACAAGTTTTTTTTTTTTTTTGTTTTTTTTTTTGGTTTTTTTTTTTTTTTTTGGTTTTTTTTTTCGTTTGTTTGTTTTAATTTGTTTTGGTTATCCCTATTTGCAAATGGACTGAGTTACTGCAGAGACTCTGTGGTTTATGATGCTGAGGTTTTGTGTATTCTTGTAGAAAACAGAATTTCCTAACACGTGGAAAACAAGCAGCTTTGTTTCTGATGCCTTGGTCCAGCACTCCCTGAGGAAGCAGGATGACATAGTTGAGTGTTTGCAGGTTCTGGACAGCTGAAAGAAATAACAAATGACCAGAAGTAAAAACAAGCTTTATTGCTTTTGCCTTTTTGTATATTGCCTTTTAGAGTGAAATGTCAACCTTAACACCAAGAGATGTTTGATCTGAGGGAATTGAAGGCTTTTGATTTGGAGGTACAGGACTGTCAGGACACAGTCCCAGTGTGAAACTGACACATTTCCTAGCTTTGGTGGTAACTGCTGAAAAACTGAGAGCAATCCCATTTTTTCTTGTTTTTCCTTCCACTTGTTGCATTGTGTGTGGTGGTTATAGGCTTTGAGAGACAGCAGTTGGTGAGGCATTGTGCAGAGTTACACTAATGGACCCTAATTTCAGCATCTGTGCTCCTGCACTGCAATCCTTTGGGGCCTTTGCAGTCATTGCAGGGCTGGAGAGCCCTACCCTGAGAACTGCAGGGCTGTAACTGCTGGGGCTCACCCCTTCCAGACTGAGTGCTCTGCTTTGAAACACCTGTGGCATTTTCAGATAAAATCCCAGTGAGCTGGGAAGATTTGTGAAGGACATAATTTCATTTTTGTGTGAATGAAGTGATGTGGGGTGGTTTCAGATAAACTCACTGGAGGCTGGGGGAGTTACACCTCCTCACTGGTGTTGCTTGTTGCATTACCTGGTCTGTGTTATCTCTTGGAGCCAGTACCTGCTGATGTATGTGTCAGGCTATGTCTTGCTTTGTTCACCCTGGCAGTTAGATGTAAATCTGGTTAAGCAGAATTTTGTATCTAGCCGGGAACAGTAATTTTCAGTTTAGGAAGAATATAGCTACATATTCATAAGTACCAGTATTTTTGTGATACTTTATTATAAACTTCTAAGTGATATGTCAAGATATTGAGTTAATATATAAACTAGTTTCCTTCCACTTTAGTAAACAATATACATAAATTGTAAAAATTATCTTTTCACATAAGAAATTCTGTGTAGTCAAGGTTGTACAAAGAATTGACTCTCCAGTGGTATTCGCACTGTGAGAAGAGCTATAAGGTTAATGTTTCTGTTGTGGAAAACTGTGTGACTAGCTAGGTTATTTAAATAGCTTTATTTTTAAACTACATTTCCTAAATTTGTTGCTCTTCCCAATACAGTTTTGTGATGTGATTTCTGGAATAAATTGTGTGTGAAGATACCTATTTTCTAGTGATTAAATTTTGATATGTTGTAGGAGTCTTAAGCAGGCTTCAAAAATTATTTTTCTTTAAACTCCTTTGTTAATATTTAGTCTCTTTAGAGACTATTAGATAAATGAAAAATTAGATCAGTTTTTTTCATTTTCTTTCACAGACAATGATTTGCAAGGAACAAATAGTTCAGGATCATTGGGTGGTCTTGATGTCCGTAGAAGAATCCCTATAAAGCTTATTTCAAAACAGACCAATAAAACCAAACCTGCACCTCGAACTCCAAGAAATATGAACAGGATGCCTTCAAAGACACAAGCTGGTGATGAAGGTAAATTCATATAAATTCCCTGTAGTAGGGAAGTATGTTATTCTACAGCATTGTTCGAGACTTTACTCAGAGGCTTAAGAGCCCAGGGTTTTGTCCAAACGCAAAAGAAGTTTCAAATCTCCAAGGTGTGCTGCACTGTTGGGCTTCAGTAGTGCCCATTTCCAAAACAGGCTTTCTTAATATTTTGGCTCTACCTTTCTGTAGAATGGGCTCAGCAGATTGGAAGTGCTGTGGCATTTTTTGATGATTTCAGTAAAAATGACCCATGCTCCTAGTAGCAGCTGGTGTCAATTACGAAAGTGTTGTGGTTGGCTCGTGTCTTTCTTCTCTTTCTCCTTTCCACAGAAGAATTTGATTATAACAAGGAAGAGCGATACGAATGTAAAGGAGGTGAAATGTTTGGCAATCAAAGGAGATTTCCTGGACCCATTTTTTGGGATTATAAGGTAAAGTCATGACTCTTTGCCTGTGTTTCATACCAGGCTGTAGGTAGTCCTGGTGGGTTCTTTGTTAATTAAAAGGTTTTCAGTTATTTTTGTCTGACTAAAAATACATTCTGTGCTTTCTCCTGTTTGTGGCATTCTTGCTTCCTTTTCAGCTAATTCAGAAATAATGGGTATGTTGATGATAATTGAAATGAGAAGCTTTAGTGATGTTGGGGTTTGTTTTCTCACCCCCTTCTCTGTCCTACCAGATAAACTTGCTGGGGGAAAAGGATGATACACCAGTCCATTTCTGTGATAAGTGTGGATTGCCCATCAAAATGTATGGACGCATGGTGAGTGAAATTACCAGTGGAAGATGCAGGCATGGTTTCCCTTTAGATAAAATTAGGTTTTACTGTGTCTGTATGAGGCTTCTAGAGATTAGTGATTTCAACAGGCATCTGAGTAAAGAGCAGAATAGTACTAGGATGGAGCTGGAGGCCTTCACTGCTCAAGTGTTTTTATTCCATCTGTCTGACTGATTTTGCTTTACCCCCCAATTCAGTAAACTAAGCCTGAAAATGTTAAACAAAAACCAGAACACCATCACAGAGGAAAATACCTTCAAGTTTTTTGGTTTGAAAATAAGCTTTTTATCTCAACTGAAGATTTTCAGTGAAGTTAGAAAACACTGTTCACTTTTATGTACCTTTAAAAATCCCTGAGATTAATTTAGATTTCTAAGTGTGATGTAACAGGCTTCAGCATAATGACAGTTAATGCTTTTAAAACTTTTCTTCCTTGCCAGCAAGACAAGTGTAATCAGATTGCATATGCAGCTTCTGTGAAAGTTCAGTGTTGGTAATAGTGCAAGACTCAAACTTCTCCCAATGTTTTTTACCAGCACTTAACCCCAAACAACACTACCCCAAAAACCCCCAAACTCAGCATAAAGTGTTCTAGAAGGTTGCTGTGCAAAGATGCTGTAAATTGTTAACCCCTGTTATGCTTGTTCACCTCATAGGTAACTTAGTTACTTTAATTATTATAAACTGTGTACCTGAGGGAGGAACTGTATTCTGCAGAATGACAGAGATATTTTTACATGATGTCTTAACAGCAGTTTTTTATTTTTAGATACCTTGCAAGCATGTTTTCTGCTATGACTGTGCTATACTACATGAGAAAAAGGGAGACAAGATGTGTCCAGGGTAAGTTATCTCAAGATTTGTTATTAAAGGAAATGTAAGAAAGTAACTTAAATACCTTATTTTAGATACTCCATTAACATGGCTCTTATTTGTGTACGTTTAGCAGAGGCAGTAGAGTACTCTGAACTTTGTAGTTCCTATTCCATATTTTGGGATTGTAAGAACTAAGTGTTTACTTTGTTGTTTTTGGGAAGGTAACATGTTACTGCTGTAATTTGAAAAGGAATTAATAGTTTGATTTACTTAGTGAAAATGACCTGTGTTATGTTTTAATGCACAGGAGAATTTGTTTGACAGATGCTACTTAAAAATTCTACCTCATGAAATTTTTGTGTTCTTTCTTGATTACATTTTGAGATTTATAAACTAGGTAAACTTCAAAATCATTGAAAAGTTTCTTCCATTGATACAGTGGGGCAAAATTGTCAGTTCTAATTTGGCTAATTACATTAACAAGGAAGAATGCGTGTTGAGCTCTCCATGATGACAATAGATCAATATTCTCTTTTTATTTAGCTGTAACGAACCTGTGCAGCGAATTGAGCAGTGTGTACGAGGGTCTCTCTTCATGTGTAGCATTGTTCAAGGATGCAAGAGAACTTACCTGTCACAGAGGGACTTACAAGCTCACATCAACCACCGTCACATGAGAGCTGGCAAGCCTGTCACTCGTCCTCCCATCGAACCCGTACATCCTCCTATTGCCCCTCCGCCGGCCGAAATTCCCGAGCGTTTCATAATGCCCCCTGAGAAACACCACATGAGCCACATTCCGCCAAAGCAGCACATCATGATGCCACCGCCTCCTCTGCAGCACGTGCCACACGAGCACTATAACCAGCCCCATGAAGACATCCGTGCTCCTCCCGCAGAGATGTCCATGGCTCCGCCGCCCCCCCGCCCGGTCAGTCAGGACACCTTCCGCATCTCAACGAGGAAACACAGCAACTTAATAACTGTCCCCATCCAGGATGATTCCAATTCAGGCGCTCGAGAACCGCCTCCACCAGCGCCCGCGCCTGCTCACCATCATCCCGAGTACCAGGGTCAGCCAGTGGTGTCACACCCTCATCACATTATGCCTCCCCAGCAGCACTATGCGCCGCCCCCGCCGCCGCCTCCGCCCATCAGCCACCCGCTGCAGCACCCTCCGCAGGCGGCAGGCACCCCTCACATGGTGTACAGCCAGGCGCCGCCGCCCCCGATGACCTCTGCCCCTCCGCCCATCACCCCCCCGCCCGGACACATCATCGCCCAGATGCCGCCCTACATGAACCATCCTCCTCCGGGGCCTCCCCCTCCTCAGCACGGAGGCCCACCTGTAAATGTAAATGCTCCCCCTCCCCATCACTATAATCCCAACTCTTTGCCACAGTTCAGTGAAGATCAAGGAACTCTTAGTCCCCCTTTCACACAGCCTGGGGGAATGAGTCCAGGGATATGGCCAGCCCCAAGGGGGCCGCCTCCACCTCCAAGGATGCAAGGGCCTCCTGCTCAGGCCCCCCTTCCTGGACCGCATCACCCTGATCAAGCCAGATACAGACCCTATTACCAATGATACAAGCAACTATATGAATAGAGAATGCCATGAAGAGGATAAAACTAAATACAGAAGCCTTTTAATTAATTGTTTTGGGGTTATTTTGTTGTGGTTTTTTTAAGAATACTGTCATTTTGACTGTAAGACATTTTGAGGTTTGAATCTTAAATGATTTTTAAGCCTTGGCCGTAGGACTCTTAACTTCAAATACTCTGTAGTGCTAAAATAAGTGGCTTAGTAGACCACAGTTGCATTTTAACAGAACTCTTGTCGCTAGTGTGGCTAAATCGTCCTAAGATGATCACTTGTAATATTATTTCCTGGAGAAGATGAACACGTGGTGTACCATTCTGAATATTGTTTTTGTTAAACCCAGTGTTTTTGTTAACCTGTGTACAATAATTAAATTGAAATATGGTTGTAAATGTGGTGAGTTTTTATATGAAGTTAACATACACATAATTCTGGGACACCATTTCAACACGTATACCTTCCAAACAGCAGTGCAGTGAAATACTGAAGGAACTTTAATATTTCTCCTACTGCCATTTACCGTTACTCATGAGGATTTCAGGCTGTAATTAATTCTTGGCACTAGAAGTCAGACATGCAGGATTCTGCATTTACCACATTCCATCTTTTCTGTTTTTTTCTTTATGCATCAAAATGAATCTATCAAAGATAGAGCTTTGGGCATGACATGAAACCATGTATAGTGTTTGTTTTTTTTTTTTTTTTGTTTGGGTTTTTGGAGTTTGTTTTAAAGCTAGTTTTGATTCAGAAGGTTCTGTTTACATGTAAGCTACTCAGTGGAGTTGAATTCAAACTGCTGTGTTTACCTATGGCTGTGTTTGTGTGGAAGTGGCTTGCCATGTCCATGAAAAGCAGTTTCTTTTAGGTAGGGAAGTCATGTTTGCCTCTCACTTTATATAATGTTTATAGTAGGAGAACTTCCCATTTGGATAATGTGAGAAAAGTGGTCTGAAATCCCATGTGTAGAAATAAAGAGGTACACATTATTTATCTGTTTTGATTTTGTGATACGGGTTTAGTTGAACAATCAGTCATTAGGTGTTTGCTTTTCTCAAAAACTAGCAATATAAGCAGACTTTTAGATCTGTTTTTGTCCAAAATTTTTATTTTATAAGAATATGTTTAAACAGAAATATAAAATGAGAAAGTTCCTTTTAATGCAGCTGGTAGCAGAAACAGACACAAGACAGTACTGTCTGTTGGTTGGAGTGTTTATCTTTCCATTTCTTATCAGTATTTGCACTGAACCATTGTTTTTCCAAATGCCACATTTCTGGCAGTGGTGCTTTTAGATGAAGTCCTTTGGGATTTTTCTAAAGTTTGTCGTTTCCTACTGTTGACAAATAATCTGAGCCATCTTAAAGCCTCAGTGTTACTTTTTATTTTGTAAAAATTATTTTCAGGAATCATAAGTGTTAAATTTATGAAAGAGCTGTGACAGTGCAACATTCCAAATTTTGTATTTTTATGTCTAAACGTCATATTTTTAATTGGTAGAGCAAGGGCTCTTTAGATTTATTCTGTTCTTGACCCTCATTGATTTCCTTGTGACCACAGCCAAATCTTTTAGACTGCCTTTCAAGTAAATACTTCTTTAGAGACGGGATACAAATAAATTCTGGGGTATGCAAATGGCCAGTAAGTGTCAACTGCTTGAAAATCTGCTTAGCTGTAACATACTTCTTTCTAAGAGAGAGTTATTTGGTTTGGTTGCTTTGAAAACTAAGTAATTTTAAATAAAATACAGTGGTGAAGAAAAAGAGGCTGATTGTGACAGTGTGCTATGAAACGGGCTGGTTGAAAATTTACTGTTTCTATACGTGTGAAGGCAAAAAAGGCTCTGCCAGCATTCTTTTCTTTCAGTAACTAACAAACATATGAGGAACTTTTGAGGACCCCTTCTGTCACGGTGAAGTTGACTTGGAGGAGGCACATATATGTTCCAGCACATGACCTCACCTGGGAGGAAAGCTGCATGTCTGGTTCTGGTCCTTTGCCTCTGCCGAGCCAAGCTCGGGCCCAGCACAGCCTCAGTGCTCCGGGGCCTCGGGGGGCTGCAGCTGCCAGCTCGCTGTGCTGGGACACGCGCGGCTTCCCGGGGGAGGGCTGAGCATCCCCTTCACCTGTGCTTTGGGTTTGGGAAAATCAGACAGGAATGAGCTGCTACCCACAGTCAAAGGTGATGAGGAAATGAGGCAACTCTCTCCACCGTGCTGGGTTTTTGAAGTAAGTCAGGTTGCAAACTTCTGTTACATGTTCTACCCTCTCACGACCCAGATGAAGAGTTCAAAATACTTCTGCGTCCAAAGCTATTCTTGAAGTTACTGTTAAAGTGCTTGCCTGAAAATGCTGAGGCAGATGAATTGATTAAGGGAAAACAGCAGTTTTTGCTCTATCAAGAAGCACAGAAGATGAATGTATCTCTATCATTGTCACTGTAGATGGCGCGTGAGAATTTTTTTCCTCCGTATTTGAAATAAAGGTGACATACGTCATATGGACAATGATGTATTACCCAAAAATCAGTGGGATCCCTTGAGCTGGTTAGTGATCATGGACCAAAAGTCTGTGATAGAGAACTTAACTGAAAAGTCATTCTATATAGGCAGCTCTTGGACTTGAGTCAAATTTCTATGTCGTCTTGTAAGAGGAAGACTTAAATATATTTTTTAAATTATTAAATCTGGATTAGATTATTTATATAAATTTATTACCTATGTAACTAAGGGCACTGTTGATGTTTCCATATTTGCAAAGTTTAAAAATGCTTCCTCAGGTTGAGACCCTGTCTGTCTTTTCAATCTGTTTATGGGTTTGGTGTATGTTTTAGGGTGGCTTTTGCCTTGATTTTTTGGTTGGATTGTGTTTTTTTTTAAATACCTGGTCATTTTACTGAGAGGTTACAAAATTCATGTGTTGTATTTAATTGTGTAATTGACAGTGTTAGAAATGGTGAGATGTGATTTCTTTGGATTCCTTCTTACTCTAAAGACAAACATTTTAATTTAATTAATTATGTTTATTTTGAATAAATATCCTTCTATGGCAGTGATCTCCTTCCCAAAGCATTGCCAAGCAGATCTCAGGTTTTAAAGAGAACTCTGACATTTAAATTTGTCAGCCATTGCAGGTTCCTCTAACAATGTCACATAAGCAATGAAAAAGAGTTTGAGATGGCTCGTGTTCACTATGGGAAGAATGAAATGACACCAGCAAATGGCCTGAAAACATCTGTGCTTTAGATGCTTGTCTCCTTATACTTTATCCTTCATTCTATCTCTAACTTTGCTTAAAGAGTTGCCTGCAGCCATGCATACTTTATAACCAGGGGACCAATTGTGTGAACTATACTTTCTGTTTGTGGTGGGTTTTTTTTTAATACAGTTAACTTAATGACTGGTTACCTACATGTGGTAAGTCATATTTTTCTTCTAAAAAGAAAAATTAAAACTGTGAATTATTTTTAAAAAATCTGATCCAAGAGAGTTATAAAACCTTATTGGATGAATTTTCCACTTCTTTTCACTTCCTGCTCTCAAAGACTGTCAAAACCTGTTTGTTAAGAACTGAAGTGGAAGTAACTCCACTTTTGAATTTGCACACATAGCAAGGGAGAAAATTGTCTTTCCCTAGTGGAAGTCAGGTGTTCTCAAAAACACATTTGTGGATATGCTTTCCCTGTGGATCAATTCTGAGCACATCTGACTCTTCTTAAACTGTTTTCTGCTCTGTAAAACTTGCGTCTGATTTTGAGTTGTTTCTCTCTGTGTGCATTGCTGGGTTGCTGACAAAAGCAGGCACAGGTTCAGAGCAGAAGGTCCTGACAAGCCTGGGACACTGGAGGAGCACTGTGGATTGGAGCTGCAATGGAATATTGAATGTATGGGAAATAAGCTTGAACTTTTCCTATGTATGACACAGAGTCCAGTACAGCAGAGAAATGTGCAAGGTTTGGATTCATTTTCATCCTGATTACATGTCTAAAGTAAATATCAGTATTATACAAGTTGTATTTCCATTTGTATTTATTTTATGGTGTTAAAAACAATTCTTAGCAATTCATAAATCATCTTGATACAGTAATTGTCCCTTCACAATTGTGAGCTTCTGCACTGTGTTCAGATACATTATACTCACACTAGTGATTCACACTGACCGGTTTGCAAACTGAACTGGCTGAATTTGTTTGGGCAATGTGAGTGAAAATAATATTTAAATCCCCTTTCAGTCTTGACTTGGCCATGAGACACTAACTTTAGAAGCTTTCCCTACTCTTTATTCTCTTGAGTATGAGTCATTAATTTGTTGGTGTTTTTTTCTTATTTTTTAAAATTTATTTTCAGTGTAGACTCAGTTCATGAGTGCAAGAGTTTAAAGTATTAAAAAGGGGAACATACATCCAGAAATGCGTGGGTGGAATAGCAGCAGGAAGCTGGAAAATTAGCTCAGTCATTATGAAACTTTAGTGAGTAATTTTGATAATACAATTCAAGTGATTCTTGAGTGCCAGTTGGACTCACTGTAATACTCTTCTGGTAATGGGAAGAGTGATAATGTCTGCAGGAGGGCAGGAATGTTTCCATTTTTGTGTAGTAATGTTTCACAAAAGAATTTCAGCATAACTGCTTAAGGAAAAAACCCAAATGAGTTACTAAATAGAAGTAAGTATGTGTCAATCATCAAGGGTTTTCTTCAGTTTTAATTGTGAAAGCCAATGCTTGAACACACCTCCAAGATAATTTATGGTGAATTATTTACTCCACTAAATAAAATCACGTAAGTGCTGATGATTGTTGCTCAATTTGTCCTTTGCCATTTCTGAGCCAGGTAAACTTTCAGTCATCTTCTTAGGAAGCAGAAGGGAGCAATGCATACAGACTGAGAAAACAAATTCTCCACATTCAGCACGGGGATGAGGAATAGGGAACTGTGAGTAGCATTTCAGTAAAGAAGTGCTTAAGGATACTTCTTTCTTAAGAGGAATTCGGTTTGAAATTGAAAAAAATTCAGGTTTGCATGTTATAATCCACTCTCCACTGGGCCTGACTTACAGCTTGGTTCCTTAGCAGAGTTCTCAGATAAGTCCAGATTAAAAAAATAATAAAAAAGATGAAAATATTTAACAGATTTTGGTTTTAACACCTGCATATTCTGAAGATAAAAATTGTAGTTCTGGTTGGCAGAGAACACTTTCTCCTTCCCTTCAGCCATTTTTTAAGTCCAAATGCACATTTCTGGCCACCCCAGCTTGACTGAAAGTCAAAACTAAGTTTTGAAAACTAAAAATTCTTGTGATTTCAGAGTGCTGTTTCTTTCAGACTCCAAGAATGGTTCCATTTTCCTCTAGGCTGAAGATTTTTATACCTCTAGCACTTGTTATGAGAAGTTAAAAGTTCTGTCACTGTGGGCATTGGGTGTTCTCTGAAAGTTGTGATGTAGCTCATCTTCAAGCCTTGGACTTCCAGCAGGGGTTAATTGACAGCAGTTGTGCAGAGTATCAGAGCAGAGTCTTTAAGCTGAAGCCCTTTGCCCATCTGTCCATAGATCCAGGCAATTCAGCCTGCTCACCTGGCAGCTCCACACCCACAGCTCCTCCAGCCAAGTTGTGGGGCCAGGGTCTGTCACAGGCTGTTCTCACTGACCATGAGCTACCCTGATGGTGCATGGACAGATGCAGCCATACAGTCACTGAAACCATGGTGGTTCACTCTATATGTATTTACAGTGGTTCACTATGAATGTATCCTCCCTTGGGCACGTTACACAAGCCCAATCCAAATCAGTGAATCTTGTTTTAATCTGAAAATCCTGTGTCCTTCCTGAACAATCTTAATAATTAGATACATTAGTCACTATATACACTGTGCTTATGCTTGTGGTAGTAAGCTGAGAGCAAGTTTAACTCAGTCTACTAAATATCTTACAAACCACCAATAAAACTTTATTCAAGTTATATACATGCTGAAGATAAAATATCAGTCCTATTATTCTGTGGTATCCAATACAAGATTTCAAATATTTATAGATTCTCAAGTAACTGTACAGGTTGTCTACAAACTGTGGCATGAAATAATAAAATCTGTGTCATTTTAGCCTCTCTCTCTATATATATACACATAAATACATTTATATATGCAGAGACACATAAAGACTAACAAGCCCATTCCAAAATCTGGAACATAACCATATGTAGTAAATTCTTCATAAGGTATTTTAAAATATCCTTCTGTCTTCATGCTCATCACAGCATCCACATTCATCTTCTGTGACATTATGTTCCTGGAGGATATTATACTTAGGAAGTTAAGTCTAAAATTTTGTTTCTGTTGGAATCTGTAGGGAATAAAAAAAAAAAAATAAATTCCACACTCTGTAAGGAATAGCCAGGGTAGGTGTTATCTGGTAAATGATGTGTAAGTATTTGATCCTCTGAAGCATTTGGGTGGGAAGACTGGGGTCTGACATTTCCTCCTTACAGAGTTGCCCTGTGCCGGATTCTGCCCTTCTCTCTAAGTCTGTGATGAAAGGCTGCATCTGTCCCTCCTTATCTCTGTCTCCAGACTCCCCTTTTGCCTGAGACATTTAGATAAACTGGACTAATGTTGACTTCTTTGCCACAGGGCCATTCTACCAGTGACTTTATCATGGAGGAGCTGTGGTGGACAGGTGAGGAGAGCAGGTGAGGCAGCCTTTGCCTGCCTTCCCTCTGCTCCGTGCCCACCGCAAGGCTCGAGAGCCGACCCCATCCCTCTCACTCCGCTGAGGCTTTGCCCCAAGTCAAATCCCATCAATGAACTGCCTGCTGGCTTTCTGCCCTGGGCTGACACAAGAGCTCAGGTGTGAAGATGCTTTTGTTATTTGACCTAGCTGTTCCACGAGCAGCTTTTTTGGGCTGCATTTTCTACAGCTGGAGGGCCATAGCCAGAGCCTTACTGTGCACTCCCGGCTGCGCAGTCCGTTCCTGGGGATGATGACATAGTCACTGCTTCTACCCCTCTCCTGCAAAGAGCACAAGAAGTTGTGGGTTAGGAAACTGATTGCTTTTTTTTTCCGTTTATCATTTTTCACATTAAAGAAGGTCTTGATTTTTAAATCACTGGAACATGCCTGGAAAGTTGACGTACAAGAAAGGAAGCTCTCACTTGTCAGGCTTTTATAACCCCCACTGCATCTCTGGGTCAGTGCAGAAATCTGGGCCAGTTCAGCTAAGTGGGATTAAACAGTTTCCCCATGAGCAGCATTCTGGGCCTGGTACATTTAAACGCATTTATTGTGCACAGGATTCTTTCTTGCTCTTGATTTAAGAACACCCAGGAAGGCCATCACCAAATCTGGCAGTACTAATTTATCCACACTACTTTAGCACTCCTTTTGAAGACAGTCAGGGCTGGAAAGCCTATATGCAAGCAGCATAAAGTCTGCCCTTCAAGAGCCCCTGCAGCAAACTGAGCAGTCTGCCGGATGGGTGACCACAGAGGACTGCTGGTGGATGGGCACTCTGTTCTTCCCAAAGAGGTGACTTGAAGTCCACAGCCAGGCCAGCCACCAGTGGGAATTATTTATTCCTTTCACAAATGGTTTTCCACACACCTGAACCAGGAGCCACTCTTGTTCTTCAATTTGATTGGAGACCAGCTGAGTTTTAATGACTGACCTTTTGAAAATAGAGACAGTGTAGCACACACAGCTGTAGCTGTGCAGGGCGCTGCTGCGAGCCTGGCAATACTGAAACTAAAGTAATGAAAGATAAAGACTGTAGTGTTACCTCAGCAAGCTTTAATTTGGGGGAGTTGGCTATGTCCTTCTTCAACAAAATGTGTAAAACTGCATCATGAATGGTGAGGAAAAACATGGATGGCTTAATCTCTTCATCAAAAAACGCACTTCTCTCCAGTTTGTCCAGGAGGCCCTCTGTGAGAGAACAAAATCAAAGCACAAGAGATCTTCAGGCCTTAAAAAGAAAGAAATTGTGTATCCTGAGTGTGCTCACTGGGTGAACGCAGGAATTGCTGGTATAATGCACTATTTTGTTTATTAGAGCAGATGGGTTTACAGGTATCAAGAGGATGGAACATAAATGCCCATCAGTAGTTCCCTGCTCTGTGCCAGGCAGGAAGGAATTTGAGCCCCTTTTCTTATTTAATGCCTAGCCCAGGGTGCATGATAGTGGGTCCTGCAGCCCAGAGCTGTACAGCACAGCAGTGGCCATAGGTAAAAGGAACCGCCACACATGGTCCCAGCCTTTTGGGGACAGCATGGGAGGGACAACACCTCCAGTCAGTGGGACCTGTTTGCAGTCCAAGATTGAAAGGTAAAACTGGCTGATCCTCCACAGCCATACTCAGGGTCAACAGGGGAGGCAGGGGACAAATCATCTGTGGTGATGCCAATGCAAAGGCAAGTACTCACCGTATGCCCCAGCAATGTAAATGTCAATGTCGAGCCGGACAAATTCTTTCAAAGTCTGTTAAACCAGAAGGAGGCACCATTTAGATTCTGCTGGGCTTGCTGATTACCATTATAGTAATTAGCCACAGCAAATATACCAAGCACTCTATGATATTTAAGATCTATGATGGTAAGTGGATCTAGATTCAAACTCTGTTACACATAGAGGCAGGACAATCTCTTCACATGGCTGCAGACAGGGATGGCCAAGCCTTTTGAAAAGAGGCAGTATTGAAAATGTTTGGCTCACAGAGAATAGGTGATCTTTCATCAGTTGTATGGCTTTGTTGTATCTAAATGATACATGATGAAACTAAAAAAAATTACTTCACAGTCTTCTGGGGGAGATTTTTATAACTGGGACCTTGAGCAGAACTACAGTTCCCACTCCCAGTGGGTCTTTGGTTCCTATGGAAATAGATTTACCTACCCTCTGTGTCTCTAGACAGTTAACTGTAGCTGCTACTGTTGAAAATGTTGTGCCTTTTGCTTTGTTCAAGGTCATTTGGGCAAGCAAAAGCAGGAGCAGAAATGGAACTCCAATGTTTCAACTCCAGCTGGGTATTTAAAGCCATATTTCATATCTACATTTCTGCAAAGCTTCCCAAAATCTTGCCAGGTGAAGAAAGGGTACCCCAGCCAACACTTTAATTCCAAGACAATTTATATTGATTATTTAAATCATTTCCTAAACATTTTCTATAGAAAAAGTACATTCAAATTCACATAAACTCAATGTTTGCCACTGGCCTTCCAGTCCATGTAGCAATGCCTTTAAGAAGCAGACTACAAACAGAGAATAGAGTCATAGAATGGTTTTGGTTGGAAGGGACCTAAGAGATCATCTTGTTCCAAACCCCTGCCCTGGACAGGGATGCTTTACACTGGAGCAGGTTGCTCAGAGCATCATCCAACTTGCTGCTGAACAATTTCAGGGATGGAGCACCCACAGCTTCTCTGGGCAACCTGTTCCAGTATTTCACCACCCTCACAGCAAAAGAGTTCTTCTAATCTGGACCTGCCCTCTTTCATTTTAAAGCCATTGCTTCTTGTCTTGTCACTGTATACCCCTGTAAGAAGTCCCTCTCCATGCTTTTTTTATAGGCTCCCTTTAAGTATGGAAAGGCCATATGGAGATCTCATAGCCTTCCCTTCTCTAGGCTGAACAACTCCAACTCTCTCAGCCTTTCCTCATAGGAGAGATGCTCCTGTCCTCTGGTCCTTTCCATGGCTCTCATCTAGACCTGGTCTAAGATGTCCATTTCTTTCCTCTGTTGGGGACTCCACAGATGGTCCACAGTACCTCAGGTGAGGTCTCATGAGCGGGGAGTAGAATCTCTCATGAGAGTGGGAAGAATCACCTGCTGGTCACACTTCCTTTTATGCAGCCCAGGATATGATTTGCTTTCTGGCCTGTGAGTGCACATTGCTGGGTCATGTCCAACTTTTCATCCACCAGTATCCCCATCTCCTCATGCAGGACTGTTCTCAATCCACTTATTCCCCAGTCTGTATCGATACTGGGGACTGCTCTGATCCACATGCAGCACCTTGCACTTGGCCTTGTTGAACTTCATGAGGTTCAGATGGGCCCACTCCTGTCCAGGTCCCTCTGGGCACCATCGCTTCACTCATGTGCATCCCTCAAGCGTAACTGCATTTGTAAATTTTTCTTTCGTATGATCACTGTTAGGAACTGTGATTACCTTTCGGAGGACTGTCATGGCAGAAAAATCAAGGAAGGACACTGATGAGAAGTCCAGAATGATGCTGTGGAGGTTGACCTGGGGCACAGTGATGCCAGGGGGGAGGTCAGTGTTCCAGTTGATCCGAATGGGCAAGTCTGTCATGATGGTGGGCTGGTCTAGCTCCTCTATCCTGTTGTTGTCCAACTCTTCCTCTGACTCATATGTAGGGTTAGCCATGCAAATCAAGCCCTTCTGTGTTGACATAGAAAAAATTCACAATTAGTTCTCTTCTTTAATACCCAGCCAGGGTAGTGCTACTTCTTACACAAGGGCAAGAGTAATGGCAATGCACAACTGATCTTCCCCTGAGACAGAGCAGGACCCACCTGGAAAGTTCTGTCTCCCTTGTCTGGAGAAGTATGGAAATTATTTAATCATCATTGTAGTCACTTAATGATGGCTTTTTATTGTTTACTGAAGCCAGTTGTCAGAGACATTTTAATTCAGTAATTTTGGAGCAAGTCAAAAAAAGGCATGCAGGATTTGAGCTGGCAGAAAACCAGCTTTATCCTACCATTAATGCAGAAAGACATTCACCTATGTAGGATCTGATCCTGCAATTTGTTGATAAAGCTCCAGTGGGCACGTACAAGCTCTGCCCATGGTAAATCTGAAGGTCTCTAACTGTGAGAGCCATTTAAAATCTTGGTTTTTAGATGTGTTTGTGTCATGAAGTGGCAACTTGGGGAATAGTGTACCTAACTAAGAAGGGAGGCTGTGAGGCCCTTTCTGCCATGTAAAACCAGGGAGCTTGGTTGTTTAACTCCCCCCTCTCTCTGGGGGGTTGCCTTACATACTGGTGTCATTTGCAGCTCTCCTTTCTTCAGCATCTTCCTAATCTTCCTCAGAGCTTTATTGCGTTTCCTCAGGACTCTCAGTGGGTTGAAGCCAACCTGCAAAAAGAGCACTTTGAATAATTAAACAAAGAAACACCTCTGTGACACCAGGGGAAGGACAAAGCATCTCATATGGCTTTTTGTTACAGTCATGAAGACCATAGTTTGACCTTGATGTTGTCTACCACTTTTCACAAATTCAAACAAGGGCTCTTTCCAGGTTGGAAGGATGTCTACAGGAATGGCTACAAATGAGGCAGGGCTATCTGTGCTGCTTTAGGACAGCAGCATGGCCAGCACTGTAGCAGTGCTTAGCACAGGCCAGTAACTCCAGCAGGCTGGCACAGTGCTGGCATCTTCTACTCATCTGCATTATGAAGTGGTCACCCAGGTGGCCAAGATCAGAGAGCTCATGGTTTGTATCTGCTTTGTGCCACCTGACCGCAGCGTGGGTCATTCAGCCACTCTTTTTCCTGAGGAAGAAAGCCAGATTTTATCATGTTGGCTGCATATGTCTCTTGAACCTCTGAGATGGTTTTAACAGCATTAGATGGCAGGTAAATTAGGCTAATAATAAAATTAGGCTAAAATACTAAATTCTTGCAAGTCTTCTGCCTCATCATCTAGTGTGTAGAGGAGAAAAGTGTTAGAAGTATCTGTATATGTAGGGAAAGAGTGGTGTGAACATCTGCACTCACAGAAAAAAACCAACCTCAGACTCTTCTGGGGTGAAAGCCAAGCACATGGAGAACCAACTGTGTCAGATTCCCTCACTCCTCTGCCAGTTTCAGTCCTTCATGTGAAGAATTAACTACTCATTACCAGTGCTCAGGAGAGTCACTGCTTATCAACTCCCCACTATGAGCAGCAGGAAGGGGAGGTTATGGTGCAAGTTGTGTTTGGGCTGGGGATGGTGGGCCTCATTCACACAGTGGGGGCTCAGGGGTCCTGGATCTCTGTGCTGCTTATGGAAAGTCTGGTTGCATTCACCAGTTTGTTATGAAAGATGCTAAGACCTCTTTGATAGAATGATTCAATTTGGCATTCTTCTGACTGTTGGGGTTACATTCTTGGGGCAAGATGAGTAAACTAGAATTTATTGTGTGTAAATAATACAAGAGCAAATAAAATAAAATAAAATAAAATAAAATTCCCTTTATATTATCTATGTTTACACTCCTTTCTTCTTAAAATATGTATTGTTATGGTATAAGTATAAATATGGTATAAACATTGCTATGGTGTAAATTCAGCATGAGTCAGGCTGTTCTCTTTCTCAGAGGTGTGTGCATACATGTTATATTACAGTAGTGGCAACAATATAGAGAAAATTCACCCTTGAACTGTGGAATGACTGCATATATAGTAATTATTGGGAAACTGTGTCCACCCTAATGTGTCACACAATTCATATGTTCAGAACAGCCCCAGACACTTACAGCAGTGATGAGTTTCTCTCTGAAGAATTCAATATTAGCGAAGAAGATCGGAGAGGAGCACCTGAAAATCTTCACTCCCTCTGGCTCATAGATCTGTAAAATGAAGCAAAAGTGTCAGTGGTAGTGTTTGCTATAGAAGCACAAGTACAGCAGGTGATAAAAGAAATAAGACATTTCTTACATCAGTGTAATCCTTCTTGTTTCTGTAGATGTTACTTCTCCCAACATTGGCCAAAACAGTGCAGCTTGGACTGCGAACAAACACACACACAATTATTTGTGTCCCACAATGAAACTTGTGGGATGGGAAGGACCAAATGAAACCATCTCAGCTGGGGTGGCACACTGAGGCAAGCCCCACATCCAAAGGTTTACGCCTGTAAATTATTTTTCTATGCACGGTCGCTGGACAGACCAAGGCACAGACAGGGCTGTTGCCCTTCTCTGTACAGAGAGAGATAACTTAAAACATGAGGCCCTGGGATATCATTGCAAGTACTCACATCTGGGAGCGGATCACCACTGTCAGCAGCTGGAATGCCACAGCTGTTGCTAGTCCAATGTCCAGGCCAAGAAAGATGGCAGCTAAGAAAGTCACCACCCATATAACCTGTAAGGAGACAGTAAGGCAACATTATAAACATGTCAAGAATCTGGGTCAGGAGCTCAGGGGGAGCAGAAATAGATCTCAGATCTAGTCCAGGATGTCCATCTGCTTTTGGTGAGGTTTTTTTCCTTGTAAAATAGGGCCAGAGTCGCCAACCAGCACCAGGGAGTGTTTCTAGGGACAACAATTTCTAGACTATAAAGGCTTAAAATGGCATAGGTAGTTCACTAAATGCTCAATGAAAATCCAGCAGAAAGGCAAGATTAGAAGTAAATCAGAAATCTGGTAAAGCTGAGTGTTGTAAATGTGCAAATATAGGTGCTGTGAGTGTACACGACTGATAAATTACTAGATAATACAGAATAACTTTTAGCCACAGAGCTCAAAGCTTTTTCATGGGGCAAATAACTGTTTGCTAGCTGGGAAAACTGAGGCCTGGAACCATTCATAAGCCTAAATTTTCTGAGAGGTAATGAGTCCTGCCTTCTAACCACAAGATTTACCATTTGGAGTAAATCCTTCAAGTCCCAGTTTTCATCTGTTTGTTGCTGTGTATCTTCCATATAACACATCGTGTGATTGTCAGAAATGTTCCTAAATGCTTAGTCAATGCAGTAGATATTTGGATATTTTCTGTCATTTAGGCATTTTCTGTAACTGCCTTCTCCATTTAACTTTATATAATGCACTATTTTAATAGATTTTGATGAAATGGATGAAAATGAAGAGTGAGAATCAACTCAAAATAAGTGGGACAAAATGGAAAGCATTAACAAGGGGTATACCAGTAAAAAAGGCATGCAACTATTGTACTTTCTGTTTAGTGAAGTAAAATGGGGATTAAAAAAAGAACATTTGTATGATACATAACTTTTTCAGAGCATTTAACTTCTGATGCTTGTGAAACTCAACTTACACAGTCATACTTGTCCTTTCTCCAGAGGATGCCTATTTCCTTGAACTGCATGAGCATTCCTTTCAAATTGCCAAGAGCCAAAGATGCAAGGACTGACTGTTAAAAAGACCAAAATACATGTTCCTTGTTTAAGTGAGCAAAGAAAATGTAAAACATTAGGGATTAAAAGATCATACTAATAGGGCCGAAGTGCAGCTGAAAGGCCAGGGAGCTGCTCCCGGCGTACACTGCTGCTGGAACATCCTCAGTTATGGTGCAGTGCAGGAGGCTGTAAATCTCACTTATTTTTGGCACCTGAAAGTTGGTGCTGTGGTTTTTGGTGTTTGGGTGCTTGTGTCCCCTTTGAGGGACCAGATGTAGGGGTCCTCTGTAGCATAATGAGGGAAGAAGAAACAAGTTTTTCAAACCTTTTTGGCTCCCACTGAAGTCTATGAACACTCTCAGTGTACTCATAGAGCAGCCCTGTCTTTGGGAAGCAGGAGGAAGCATTAGATGAAACCAGTGAATACCTTCTGTAATGGTGCCAGGAGAAACCCAACTGCCAAGATCACAATCAAAACAATGACAGATGAGATAATGCCAGCAATCTGCATGAGAGAACAATTCCACAATGAATAAATGCCCACAGGCATTATGGTTAGCCAGGAAAAGGGAGCTGTCCTTCATTAAAGGCCATCATGACTTGTTGTCTTCTGTACCTGTGTTTTGCCTCCTGTGCTCTCCTGCACACCTGATCTTGATAGAGCAGTGCTGGAGGCAAATCCCTTGAATGATCCACCAACTATATTACCCAGCCCAAAAGCAATTAGTTCCTGAAATAAAAATAAAAGATATTGTTCTTAAGAGCTGGTTCGTGACAGTTATTCACAAGGCAAAGCTTTCCTAAAATGACTTATTTCCCATTGAAAAATGCATTATATTGATCTCTGTGTTGTTTGCCTACCTGGTTGCCATCTATTGGGTAGTCATGCTTGATGGAATACACTTTAGCCACGGAGAAGGCTACTGCAAACCCAACGATTGCGATGGAAATGCCGTCACCAATGCAGTTCTGGAGGATGCCTACATCAGGTGCAACAGGCGCTTTAAACCTGAAAGACAAAGACTCTACTCATCAAGGCCTAAGGGTCTTTTGCAGATCCTTGGGAGAATTCCTCTCTGGACTTTTTTCTCCCCTTCCTTTTTTTTTCCCAGTGAACTGAAATCTGAAGAAATGATACTCTTGAGCAGAAATAGCTGTTGCTCTGCAAGCTTCACCTGTTAACACTCCTGGGGCTACAGAGACCACCCCAGACTCACTCTGCTGTCCTAGTAAATGTCTTCCTCCCTCTTTTTAACTTAACATGTACCTCCTGATTCTTTATGCCAAAATTCTAGCATAGCCAAATGAAGTCTATATAGTCTATATGTGGAGAAATAATCTTTATGTGGATATAGTCCTGGATGGGCAAACATTGAGGCCTTTGGAGGATAATGGTGCTGAAGAGATGCTGATGACTGGTCACGGGACCAGACAGGAGAATTGTGCAGGGTCCTGGTGGCTACCCAGGGCTGGTGGTAGCTGCTGAACTGTGCATGTACTGTGAGAGAAATGGAGTAATTCAGGAGTGAGTAGTTCAATAAAAAGGACAAATATCAACCTCCTGCTCACCAGCTGTCTCAAAAAGTGAAGGACACAAATATTTCATGTCTCAGTGTACTCCTTGATGAGCAGGAGATGTGCTCTAGTGTGTAACTTTTGTGTACTGAAAGTGTGTCATATCACTGAGAGAAAAATGGTTTTTTACCTACTGAAAGAAGATGAAGCAGATAATTTTAATCAGAAACATAGCTGAACTCATTTAACTGCTGAACTAAAGAGAACGTCTTGCTCCACTGGTGAATTGTAAGTCACTTACCCTTCCTCTAATTTTCCAACAACAGCTACTTCAAATTTTTCTTCAAAGTTGACAAAATAGGAAATCAGTGCAGCTAAGACTGTCTGAAAGACAATAAACCACATCTCCATTAGACACATTAAAGCAAGAGTGTGAAGACTCTATTAAACACCATTACCTTCCTTCTTTTACACACTGTCCAGCCTCATCACTAGTGGCAGAATTATGCCCCAAGTTTTCACATCCCTTTGCTGTTCAGATGTCATTCCTGAATGACCTTACAGGTAGGGGTTTACATTCATAAATCACACAGATTGTAATAGAATATCTTAATAACAGCTGAGATCACCCCATCCAGTAAACCAGGTATGTTCTAACAAGGTGCTGTAATGACTCTGGGGGAAAACAAGTGCTGCTTGAGTCTATACAACATCCTCCGGTATTTTAGGGGCTTGCTGCCCCTGTGAAGCTTCCTCCACCCCTCTGCTGCTCAGAGTGGGTAAAACCTTCTGCTGCTGGAGGGCAAAATAATTTTGTGTGTGGCCATAGATATCCAGGACTTCAGTGACTGCTTGCAGGTGTGGTGTAGAGGGGCCTTAGCTGTGAGACTGCAGCTGGCTGGTGTCAGAGCCAATTCTGTCCAAGGAAAAAATTCATAGTTTATAACACCATAGATATGTTCAGTTAAGAATAGCTATGTGGAAGCATCTCACAATAGCTCCTGAATGCTGTAAATTTTTCTTTATAGGTAAAATGATAATTCATCATTTAGTGGCTAACAGGAGAAGAAATAGTTAAAACTCTGCTTTCCATGTTGTTACGTGGAGCAATTGCAAAATCAAAGGAAGTGACTCACCACAAGGAGTTCGATCGGGATGGGAGCTGGTAACTTTTCCTTGTATCGATCGTTCATTTCTTTTACCACGAACACGATAAGCAAGACAAGCAGTGATGTGACAAGGTCAGCAACATTTGTTTTTGTGATCTGGCTGAAAATGCTCTCCAGAGTCTGCAGAATCAGGAAGAAACAAACATGTGGTGCTTTAGAAACAGTTGTGCCCTGGCACAGTAGCACTATCCCTTCCAGAAGAACCTGTATCTGAAATGCTCTAAGGATTGTGCTGTTTGGGATTTATTCCCTGTGGTATGATGTGGACTGCAAGCCCCCCTGAATGAATGTGCATCTGCCAAACGATAGAAGCATCTGCAAAAGACCCTTTCCACTAACTTGTGACCCTCTCCTCCAGATTTGCCCCTGAGGGAGATTTGGAAGTCTGTGATAGGAAATGTGAGCAATGGCATTGCCGGGCAGGTGCCTTTCTCCACTCCTTCCTTCCTGTTCTTCTTGTCCCTCCTTTCTCATCCAACAGCCCTCACAGATTCATATGCAAATTAAATATGTATAATATCAGTCCAGTAAAAAAGAATAGTTAAATCCTTAAGGCAGATTTGAATGCTTAATTGAAATACTCCAACACAAAATAGTAAATATCATCTAATTATCCTAATGGGGTGTAACTTGGTGCTTGGTAATAAATTCAAAGATTGGCCAAATACTAATAACATATTCTCATTTTTCTCTTGTTTTTCCTCCTGCTTTGCAGTTTTTATGCTGAGTTGTTATTACTGCCTTGTGATACACAGTCAGAAATACATCACAGGTTCATCAATGGCATTAACAAACAATGAACACCTAGCACTTACATAGATGATGCCAAATGGTTTATTAAATCCGGGAACAGGTAGCTGAAACATGAATTTCAGTTGAGATACCAAAACGTGGATAGCTGCAGCAGTTGTGAAACCACTGATTAATGATTGTGATAGATAAATAACGATGAATCCAAACTGGAAAATTCCTAGAAGCAACTGAAACACAAAATGAGCATAGGTCAGTGGGATTCATTTGTGTTTTTAAACAATCTTTGAAAGAAAGACAGACATATTTAATGAAAGCAAAGATTTTCACCTAATCCCATCCATCCAGAGATTAAGGAATGTACCATCACCAGACTTGTAACAAAAGCTGACACTTAGCAACATAGGGCATAATACTAAGAGTAAGTAAGAGTAACTGCTACAGCAGTTAAAATCCATTCTTTTTATTTTATGGCTAAAATATACATCTTTATTTCTAAGGGTTTTCTAGGGTTTTCAGTTCCTATATTTTCACATGGCACAAGTGTTTCACGAAGCAACAAATATATTAGTATGTTAGGAAGGGAGGAACTGTAGGAATTCTTTATTACGGAGTAAGGATAAATGGGTTTTTTTAAAAAACAAATCCAAATATTTTACTATTGCAAGGCAGAGCTTTTACACCCCTTGGTGCATCTGCATCGTTCACATTACTTTCACAGCTATTTTTTTTCCTATCCAGCAGATTGTTTTTTGCTGTAGGTGTAGGCTGCAGCTGTGTGGGCTGTGGTCTCAGGCCTGTGTAAAACCAAAGATTTCACAGCACATGTGAGTGCCTGGTCACTGGAGGGAAGAGATGTCTCCTAATCAGTGAGCTGGGGTTGGTTACATGGAAGGTGGAAGACGATTACTTTGGTGACTACAACAGCAGAAACCAGAGAGGAAGGTCAGACCACCCTCCATCTATTCACACAGGTGCACACACACATACATTTACCAACCTGAACAACCCCAGAAAGAAAGGTTACAGATGCAGCCACCATCACCCTCTCATCGTCTATTGCTGAGGTATTTGTGGAATTGCCACTTCCAGTGCTGTCATCGGGGACCAGCCTGGTGACAACTCCTCCCACCATGAGGCTCAGGACAGGAAAGGGACCTGAGCAGCACAAGGCACTTGTTGAAAGATCTGAAGAGGCAGCATGTATTTCTTCATCGGTGAGGAGGGTAAGTGGTGTGCCTGAACTTACCCACTGAAATATGTCTTGATGTGCCAAAGATAAAATAGACCAGGACAGGGAAGAATGCTGCATAGAGTCCATAGCTGGGGGGGACATTCACCAGCAAAGCAAAGGCCAGACCTGTAAAGACAGAGGCCCAGGGAAGGTGACGTGTGTGTTGCAGGCTGAAGCCAGCAGTGTCTTGGCACCTGGCTTGGCAGGCTGTGTCAGGACACACATTTCCCAAAGGTACCTTGCAGCACAGCCACGAGCCCCGTGTTGATGCCGGAGACGATGTCACTCAGGACCCACTCCCTGAAGCGGTACGCTGGCAGCCAGGAAGCGACTGGAAACAAACTCAAAGCAATTTTTTTGGCCCTTTGGGAGGAGCAGCTGCAAAGGCACAAGGGATAAAATTTTGTCAGTGAACAGCTTGGCTGAATTGCAGCCTGTTTCAGAGAGGTGAGGAAAGGGGAAGGATTCAGGTTCTGGATGCCAGAAGTCAAAATCTCACCCAGACACAGCCCTGATCAACCTGCACTGCCATCTGTGCTTCAAGGTATATCCAGTGGCCTTCAGAGGTCCTTTCCAAACCAAATTCTCATAGAACCCTATAATGGCTTGGGCTGGAAAGGAATCTCTGTGGCCATCTAATCCAAACCCCCACCCCAGTAAGCAGGCATGCCATCCACTGGGTCAGGTTTCTCAGAGCCCTGCCCAATCTGACCTTGAACATTTCCAGGGAAAGGGCGTCCACCATGTCTCTGGGCAACCCGGGTCAGTACCTCACCACCCTCATCATAAAAAAATTCTTCCTGATATCCAGTCCAAATCTACCCTCTCTTAGTTTAAAACCATCATCCCTTGTCCTCCTGCAACAGGCCATGGTAAAAAGCCTGAGTATGTCTTTCCTATAAGACCCCTTTAAATACTGAAACGATGCAGTAAGGTCTTCCTAGAGTCCGTGCTGTCAAGGGCCCAGAAAAAGAGAAGCTACTTCGGATACAGCTGTAGAAGACTTCTAAGGATAACAGCAGTCAAAATCCATTAGAAAAATCTGATACTGAATTTAGTTAATGAATTTTCACTTGCTGTGTTAGAATGGGAGATGGACACTGTCAAGATGGAGTTCATGCTGTCCAAGAGCAGACAAGACTGCTTCTTAGATCTAATTAAAAAAAAAAAATCTCCTTACCTAAAATAGAGTTTCAGGTGATCCCAAAAGGTTTTATGGTATCTGTGCAATTTCTCATGCTCTTCATTGAATGCATTCTCCGAGTAAACAGGTCTGGCTATAACATAATGGTTACCCACAGGTTCAACCATTTCTCCTGAAATGTCAGGATAGGATGGTTACTTGTGTGTGCTCCTCTCTGCCCCAGGCACTTAAAAACCTGAAATGAAGAACAGGGTTAGCTCCTTGTGTACTGTGGGGCGGGTAGCCATAGCATAGCTGAGTGAACTCCAAACTGAGCGTTACCACCTTTGAAGATCAAAAGAGAGATGGTTGAGACACCCGCTTCACTTTGCCAAGGTGATCTCCTGCCCTGCTCCTCCTCCCACTGCAGAGCAGTGTTTCACTGGAGCATGAAGTATTTATTTCTAAAGATGCAGCCAAAAAGCGGACAAGATGGTTTTTGAGTTAATTTATCTCTCACTCAGCCGTGTACAAGCAAAAACTTCCTCCCTTAAAGGAGATTAATTTCCTAAAGAACAAACAAGCAGATCCCAAGCAGTTTCTCTTTGTGGCACTGCTGGGAGGGCTGGGAGCTCACTGTAACCCACAGATGAGGGGAAAGACAGAGCCCAGGCAGGGCTCAGCCATCCTCTCTTGGATTCAGAGACAAGGCTGAATGTATTGGGCTGGATTTGTGTGACAAGGAGATCAGGCTCAGTAGTAAAAAACCATGATATTGCTACTTGCTGTTTGTAAGGTTTATTTCCACAGATTGTCTGGACTTCTCCCCTGCTTCATGTACATGAGCAGTTGTTGCAAAGTCTTGCCTGAATGCTATTTTTTGCCTTGTCCCAACCCACATTTGCATGTTTGTGCTGAAGAGAAACTGTCCTGAGTCACTCCAGAAATGACCCTGGAGCCCACATTACACATGAGAATAAATCTGCTTATCACTCACTTCAGTCAATACCACCAGGCATTTTGCAGCAATTAATTGATGCCATCACTGTGCTGCTCACTGTGCTGTTACACTTCTCATTACGCCACACATTCTTCCCACATTAAGTTCACCTTAATCCTGTACTATTTAAAAATATTTCTGTCAGTTGAAGCCACCATCAAATGTTTAATACAGTACTAGTCCCAGACAGAAGCTGTGGAACTTGCTCTTTGTAGCAACAGCTGGACTAGACGATCATTGTAAGATCCTTCCAACTGGAACTAATCTGTTTGATCCTGTTCTATTTTGTTTTGACTCAGAGATGAAGATGTGCTGTAGGAAGCAAGTAGTCTTTTGGGACACTGATAATAGAGTTTTTTTATATATTTTCTCTCTCTTAATGAAAATACTCCATGGTGCCTTGGTGCTGGCTGATGGCCTCTTGACAGATGCCTGACCAGCACCAGTTCCTTGCCCATCTGACTCCTGCTGAAATACCCTACATGCATTTCTAATTCAGACCTGGGAGTATCCAACATTTGGAGATATCACAGTACAGATTTTAATGTGGCACAAAGCTGTTTGCATAGTTATGAACAGATGAAAAGATTTTAATCTCTGACAATTTTGGCATTAAAATATGAATCCCATCTTGAAGCTTTGCTACAGCTCAGAGCCTATCATTGACCTATTTGAAGTGATTTCATTTTAGTTTCCTTGTTTTTCATTCTGTGGAAATTCACAGACGTGTAGAAGTCCAATGTCCAAATAACAACGAACATCTTAGATATTTTATTGACATACTATTCTTGCACAAAGGATTCACTATTTTGGCAATGGGTTAAACATTTTTACTCTTTAACATAAAACATTTGATCTGTAATATTTTCCAAAACCCGGCAGGAAATTATTCTAGCAGGCAAATGATCAAAATCTAAGCTCATTCAAAACACCAGTCCAAAGCCAGTTAAAATAATACTCTGATCTGTAATTTTACACCACTGCCTCTCCTTCTGTTGGGATCAGAGCTCCAAAACTGAGGCTGATAAAATTTCAATGAAAAAATTAGTTCAGTTTATTCTCTGATAAATCGTAGTTACTTAGATTTGCAAGAAGTGGTTTTATCTATAAAAGCTTTTAAAAATTGCATCTGTTTCCTAGTCTGTGTGTCTGCCTTTTAGATTTCATGTCACAAAGAGGGATATTGCTGAAAGTCCTGTGGAGTAGTTTTGTCCATTACATTATAGGGCACAAGATGTACTATTTGTACCCTTTGAAAAGATCATAAGCCATAAAAAAAAAAAAAAAAGAAGTGTATGGGTGACTCTTTCATTTCAGATTTTCCTCAGTGCTGTAGCTGCTGTAGCTTTTCAGAGTACTTCAGTAGTCCCTCCTGCCCCTTGCCCAGCCATTCTTCTTTCTTCAGGCCAAATTTACTGCCCCAATCTCAGGGAACATACAATAACTTCTTTACAACTCTCTAAACATCCTTTGGGTTATTAGTGCTGGTCTTATAGAAGGTGTGTTTTGCATGTGCTTTTTACCTCCTGAATGCCCCCCCAATTTACAGACTCCCTTGGGAGCTGATGGCTTAGAGCTGCAGGGGAGAACAGAAGCCTTGCCAAGCTGAAGTCTGCTTTAAACACACAGTGCTGTGCTTCAGTGAGGTTTAACCAAGCCAGCCCAAGCCCCTGCAGTGCAGTGGAAGGTGCCTTCAGCCTGTTCCCTGGCAGGTACACAGGACCACACAGAGCAGCACTTTGCTGCAGATAGATGACCACTGCTGCTAGGCAAGGTTCTCCTGTCTCATTCCCTCTTCCAAGGCTGTCAGCAGCTGTCAGATACCACGACTGCAGCCAGTACTGCCTTCCTCTTGCTCACTCTTGTTTTCTTCCCATATAGCTTTAAAAAGATGGGATGCCCTCAGTATAGGGAGGTTTTTTATCAGTTAGACATTACTTATTTTAGATGTTTTAAAGAAAAGGAGGATATTGTGAAAAGTACTGGCATGGTGAAGGCCAATGTCCTTCACAAATTCTTTAAAAGAGAAGGCTGTACTCCAGTAACCCACACTGCCTCTCCAGAGTGCCTTGGGCTCCTTGGGGGACAAGACCAATTCTTCTGATGACTTCTATAATGCGTCCACCCACACACAAGGAACACCAGCACAGACCAAGCTTACACTGCACAGCTATTGAGTGGTTACAACTTCCAGTCACTACTGACCAAGACTAGATCTGAAATAGAACTCCAGAAACTACATTCTGGTTCAGTTTTAATCCATATAGCCTCTGATCCTGTTCTCATGGTCAGCAGTTAACAGCATTGGCATTTCTCACATGTAAAAATCTCCAACTCCACTGCTAATCCTTCAGCTCTGTAAAATCTTGGAAATGCATATTTTTATGTGTGCCATTTTGTGGAGAGGATTAACAAAAGGATTTTTTTCCTTTTATTGATTTATCCTAAATATTGACTAAGTACACAAAAACATGTCATTTTAATTGAATAATTAAATATTAACATGGTTCATCCCACTTTTAAATCTATGTATATTACTCACAAATTGAACTTCTCTGCAATATAAACAATCGAAAATTACAAAGAAATTCCACAAAGGAAACTTTTACATTTTACAAAAAATAAAACACATTACCAAAAGCATTTCATTTATAAGCATCACTTCACATATCCCATACCCAAAATGACAATTTTAAGTTGTACCTGGTATATCTTCCAGGAAGTTCTTCAGGAGAAACTACGCCAAGATTTTTTTTGGATAAAGATGCCCTTGAAATTTTCACAGGCAGTGCAGGTATCTTGTGCTCTTCTTCACTTCAGAACCTCCCTAAATACTGCCAGCACTTTAATAACTAACTCCAGTTAACTTTTACAAGAAAAGGAAGATTTAACTGTGGCCTTGACCATTGAGCCTATCCTCAGGAGGGGTGATAAGGAGTAATTTCTTAAAGTTCTCTGGGATATTGCTTATCTTTGTTTGGTGAACTATTTCTGATTGGTCTGCAGAGATCATATGGAAAAATAGAGATGAATAAGAAGGACTGTCTGTTGCAATCCTGTGTTGTTGCTGAGCTGAAGTGGGAAGTGTGGACAGAGCTCAGCTATGGTACCCTTCATTTCTGAAGAGGTCTATGTAATTTTTGAGGGAAATGGGCTGCCAATCTGCAGATTCTCAGGTTATTGCCAAAAATAATCTTTGCAGGGATTTCCAAAGGGCAGCTGTGACTTGGTGGAGCTGACAGCTGTGGCACCCCATGACAGACACTGGAAAGGCACAGACCATGTGTCTGGCCATGTGCTGTGGCATGGGTGGGTTGGACTGAACTGCAGGTTCCTGCTGCCCTCCACTGCCCACAGAGCAACCAGGGGGGATCATCCTCCTTAGGCCTAAGTGAACCTTTGATAAACATTTCCCTGAAATACCTAAAACCTCCTAAGGAGATACATGACAGAGCATTTTGAGGCCTCAGGTTGCAACTTCAGTTCCAGGTGCCTGTGCTCATTACAGCAGTGAGCCTTCAGAGCTGAGGTGCTGAGAACATTCCAGCATTGAAGGGCCCTGATGAAAACTATCCTTACAACCCTTTGTTTAAGTCCCACTGACATGAACACCCAGCAATGCTTCAGCTGTTGATACCCATGTTATCATGAACACTGTGGTTTGCCAGGCTCCTTAGGGCACTCCTCTGCTCTGGAAGTGGAGCCTCTAGGGATTTGAAGTTGCAGACTCTGTCCCTGAAGAAAGTTTTCTTCATCTAGTGAAAAAATCACAACATGAGGATTGGCACTTTTCATGCTCTGCAGGATCAGTCACACACATGGGTCTAGGAGAAGAGGCAGGAGGAGCCTGGAATTCTGTCCCCAGGTGGTTTGCCCAAATTTCAGTCAATTATTAGAGCAATAAATGATGAAGCGAGCAGGACCCCAGTATCCAGCCTCACAAGGTGTGACCTCTAGTACACCATTCTTGTGCTTTAGCCCCCTGAGAGTTGTTAGAGATCTCAGGTTCTTTTGAGAGTTAGAGCTACACTTCTAACCAAGACCATAAGCTCGTTAAGTCAGTAGAGATCCTAGGTCACCTCCCAAACTGTTGTGAGTACCTTCTCTGCATCAGCAAGACCCTGTTTTGGAACCTGCTGTTGGCTTAAGGGATTAACTGCAGTTTGTGAAACTGACACCATTTTGTTTTTTCCTTATTACCATTAAAATAACAAACATTTCAAAAGCTGTAGAACCGTAAACTATAAAAAGCCCCATAAAAACCATAAAACAGTTTAACAGCTCTTGGTTTCCCTTCTCACATGGTGATTATAGAAGTGCTTTAAAATTTTAGATTCTTTGTGTTCAGGATACATCACAAGAATCTGCAACATAAACCAGAGAACAGATTTTTAAAGACTACATTTAAATGCAGGAGGGACCCTTGGATCTAAAGTCAGTAGGGTCTTGTCCTTGGCTTCATCACATCTACCTATAAGTGCTTTACTCTTGGATTATTTCCACTAATTCACTGAAGCAATAAGGTGGTATGTGGAGTGACAAAGGGAATAAACACTTTGGCTTTTCTGTTAGCGGCAGTCATGTTAAAAACATTATTTTCCCCTGATGGTCCTGAAGGGCATGCACAAAGGCCACACAGGAGGCTGGTTGTCTGTGTCCCATACTGCAGAAGTTCAGCTGTGCAAACCCTTTATGTCCTTGTATCAGATACTTAAAAAACAGCCAAACTAACTAACTGGGAAAGTGTGGCCTTTTCTACCTAGGCAGAGCAGAGGAGGAAATGAAAATTCCTGATTGTCCTGTCTCTCAGGTAGGCCCATAAACACAGAGAGTTAGAGATGTAAATCAGTCACAGCCTGATCCTTTGCCAAGCCTCAAGCACTCTCAGCCTCCCTTTGTTTTCATGGGAGTTGAAAACCACCCACCACTCTTGAAAGCCCCTTGGTGAGCTGGGCTCTGAAGGGCTTTACGTGTGCTGCCTCTCACCCTGGCCAGGATGGAGAGGGAAGAACAAGTGACTGGAGTGAGATAAAGCAGCAACAAATTCAGTGACTTACTGCATAAATAAGCTATTCTTCACAGAGGAAGAAGAAAACAGTTCTGCTGGAGACGCAGAATTTGTCTTGTGAGGAGCTCCACGTCTTTCGTCAGTGTTAAATAAACACCAGTATCGCTACTGGGAGATTAGCTGGCTGAGAACGTGGATAACAGCATCAGCCCATACAGATTTCTAGTGTTTCCCAATGTTTTCCTTCACATGTGCTGTATAAAACTTCTCCTATGTAGCTTTCTGGCAACATCCTGTCTGCTGGCCAGGTTCTGCCCAAAGCCTTGAAGCAAAGTCTGCTCACAATACCATCTGCTGTGATGCTAGAGGGGCAAAACACCCCAAACTCAAGTTCTTCCAATCATTTAAAAAATGACACTGTTCTACTTGGGCAGTTTAGCACTGCAGTAAATGTATTTTGCTCAGTGGTAAGTGCAGCAGGCAGTTTGGACATGCACTTCTTGTCAGTACCAGCTCCTCTCTCCTCTTCTGGAGGAAAGACTGGGACCTACCCTCTGAATGGCATCCTTAGGAAGTTTTGAAGCTCCCACTGGGGACATCCAAGAAAGAAATGGAAAAATGCTTGGCCCTGAGAGGCCTTCATGGAAAGCAGAGGCATCACTTGTACTCACAGACTCAGGACACTGATGCCAGAAGGAAGCATAATGTTGTTTCACTTTCCATTTCCCATAGTCTTTAGTACCTTAGGTTTTTTACAGCAAATTTCTTTTGCTAGCATCCTGAAGACCAACTCAAATCAGCCACATTACTGTGTCAAATTCAGTGGTGACACCTAAAACTAGGATGAGGATGAGTAAGTTTAGTCAAGATGCAAATATCAGTCAATCAACATAAGGAAGGAAAGGGCAGTGAGGTTGGGTGGGAAGAGATGAGTTTCATTAACAATGATATTTCTTTATTACTCAGGTTTATTGAGACCTGTAGAAAAAGAGGGTTGGAATTTTGCTTAGTACCTCCAGAAGAGCTGACACTCTGCTAAGATGTGAGTCACTGAAAGTTATCACTCCTTTGTACAGAGCACACTATAAGCAGGAGCACTCAGTGCAGTTATTGCAGTGTATGGTGAAGTGGAACTGGAAATTTCCAATAAAAGATTGGTGCCATATTCACATACCTCTCACTTTTAATTCACACTTCTTTTATTATACTTCTGTAATTTTATTATCTTTTTTATGAACTTTACTTTTATTGTGCCCTGAAAGCCAGCAACCATAGCGTCAGTATTGGGTGTTTACAGGATTCCATTATACTATAATGAAGAGCACAAACACAAAAACCTGCACACTGCTTTTCAGAACAAGTTTTGACATCCTTCTCTGCCAACATTAGAAATAGTGCTTGATTCTTCAATACAAAACTATCATATTTTAATACAATGTTATTTTCCCTCTTATGAACTTTCCATATTTTGCTTAAGATGTAAGTAATTTGTTTTCATTTAAAGCTGTCTATTTTAAGTTCATTAAGAAAATTAATTAAGCGTTCTCTCACATGAGAGACAACCAACCAATTAGACTTGTCAACTCAGCATTTGACTCTACTTTCACAGTTGCTGAATCTAGCAATACATTGAGACTCAACCAGGCTGGGAATCACAGGGATGGGAGGAAGCACAATCACAGAACTGGTGATGGGTGAGTCAGGGAATCCACAGTGTCACAGCCAGATACTGCTACAGATACTGGTACAGGGACTGCTATGTGAGCATGGAGTTGTGTTTAACACAGACTGCAGTGAGTGTTCAGATATCTGAAATAAAGCAGAGACATGGATTGCCTCATTTTGTGCTGTGCTGGAACGGGAGGCTCAGCCTTGCCACTCCACCCTGATGTCCTGTCTGCTGGCTACAGAGACACCTGTCCCAGAGATGCTTGTGGGACCCCCATTTGCTTGGGGTTTTCAGCCATGTGAGAATGTAAAAACATCCTATGTTCCACCACACAAAAGGAGAAGCATTGCAGGGTGTCCTGTCCACCTCAGGCTTGCATACAGTGTCTATGTATATTCCTCCTCTAGGCATATCCCATCTCTGGGAAGCCAGGGTCAAGATTATGGTCCTTGAAAACCACAACAGCAGTTACCTGAAGTTCAATTAATCCCAAAATATTTCTGTTACATAGGAACAAAGCCAAACTGTCATGAAAGCAAAACCAAAACCAAAATAATTATAAATGACCAAAATGCTGCCTGGCAGAATATGAAAAGAAACTTCCATGAAGGGGTGTCAGTGCCGTATTTCACAGGTGAGCCCTGGCCACTGTTCCCAGTTTCTTTTCTAAAGTCCAGCTGAGCACACTTTTACTTGCTTATCCATTTTGAAATAACCTTAAAATAAGCTGTTAAAAATAACCTAAACAAATAATATATTTCTAGGTAGCTGGTGGAACATTAGAATATATTCAAACACTGTCAGAGACATCTAGTAATCATTTATGTCTGTGCTCTAGGTCTCCCTGTGTGATGTACCTTTGCAGATACTACTGCAATAAAATACTCCACTATCTCCAGATACTTTAGACTGTGCCATTCCTTAAACTGTGTGAATTATGCCTGGAGTTTCCCTCAGGTAACACTGACATGAAAAAATGTCTTTCCTAATATTTCACCAGGTATCTTATCAGTTCCTGAGTTCCTATCAGCGTCAGCTTGTTTTGCAAGAATGTGCAAAATCAAATGATCTGGGGTTTTGCTCATGCTCATGTTCATCTAGCAGAGGGATTCACCTACCTGCAGGCTCCAAGGCTCCACAGGTGTGGGGTCTACAATCCCCCACTTCATTGCCAAATGTTGGTTCCAGAGCTATCCAGGTGTGCATAGTGCCTTTGAAATCACATCTGGATTTGGGAATTTTAAGCTGAGCTTATTTTTATTAACAGCCTGCTCTTCCCCTGGAATTGTACAAAACAAGTTGCCATGGGATATGGAGTATTTTGTCTTTTGATCTTACATCAGGATAGTTTCAAATTATTTAAGGAGCCTCACTTTCCTGAATATTTTGGTAATTGTAAAGAGTTCCTACTTTGCAATGATTTGCTGCTGGCATTCTTTGAAATTCTTGTTATTTTTCAACATACTGTTAATGTACTTAACGTCTTCCATTTGTGGCCTCATAAACATTTCCATACAGATCTTTCAAGCATATGCTGAAGTCTATCATAGAGAAGTCTGTTTTTCTTACTCATGTCACAAAGATCTCTAGAAGTAAAACACTAGTTCAAAGACCACATGCTGAATATCAGTGGCTTAGATTAATTTCCAGATTAGTTGTAGCAAACTTTCACTTCTTTAAAGCTTGCTTCCCTATGTCATACATTCTTTAAAACCATATTAAAATATATTAAGCAGTAAATAAAATCTTAAATATACATATTTTAAATACTATTATAATAAATACAAGGAGGACAAATTAAGGGAAAAATTCAAGAGCTGAGTTCAGTTGTAAGAAGTAGTTAAACATATTTCTGTTTGTCCCTCTTAATCTACAAATGAAATCTCTTTCATGCTGAAAAAACCCCCAGTACCCTCTGTTGCACTCACACCCCTGAATATTCTTCCTATCTGCTTGTTTGCAGATTGACACAGGAGGATGATGAAATCTTTATGCAGATCAGCAGGTGGCCTGACCTGGCATGCTGTCTGGTCAGAAGAAGGCAGAAGCAGGAAAGTGGTTATATATAATATAATCCAGGCTGTAGCACTCATTAACTGTGCTAATTTGAGAGGGTTTATAAGTATAACAACTGAGAGATGCAGGGACAAAAACAACACAACAAAAAAAAAAATAATCACAAATGGAGCATTTGAAAGAATTTTCATTTCCCACTTGTTGAAGCAATGTCTGTATTTCTGTGCTCACAGTCCTAAACCCACCAGCTCTGGGGCTCCTGGGCTCATCCACAACATCTCTCATTCAGCCCAGCCCTGAACCCCAGCTTTTTTCTTGCCCCACACAATGCTTGTAGCTCATACTTTGGCCTCTGCTTGTATGAGGGGAAGCCTCGGTGCTCATGGGGCTTAGCTGTGACTTGCATACAGCCAATGGTTTCAGACTATTTCTTTTTTTCTTTTAGCGTTAGATTTTTGGGTTTTTTTTAGTAAATAAAGAGGTTTATTTGCTCACAGTGCCAAATCTGAAGGAAATATGGCCACTTAGAACTGTAATCAGGCCCACAGTTCTCTCTAGTCCCCAGAGAGGCCACGACTGTAGTTTTTACTACAACATTTAATAAAAAGAGCTGCACGTCCTCCAGTTGGGATAAAAAACACAAAGCCACAAATCCCAAAGCCAGGTGTGCAGTGTCATTTTGCAAACTGTGGGCAGTAACAGCAATGGGAAAACCCTCCAGAGCTTGGGTGGTGGCACCTTCTCTTGCAGCAGCCTCTGGGGAACAGATCCTGGCCACAGCACTTGCTGCCAGGGCTGGTGCTCCCCTTGGCTCCTCAAAAGGCTGCTTCTGGCTGTAATCATGCCAGACCAAACAAGCCAAAAATACTGTGACTAATCAGTTTAGGATAAAGGCCATCTCGGAAAAGATAGCTGCTCCAGGAAATGAGCTTCTTTCTCAATAGCTGGCATCATTCCCAGTGAACCACCAACAGGGTTCTGAGCACTGGGCTACAGAAGTGCAAAGAAGAGTCCTTTGGGTGAAAATAAAGAGGGAATATCACCCATACTAAGTTTCATGCAAAAACACTTTAAAATAAGGCAATAAGAAACTGGTCAGTCTGAAGGGCAGCACTGGGATTGGGGAAAACAACCATAATCCTGAACACAAGTCCCTTGAAAGCAAGCATTTGAGGGATTGGAGGAGGGGAAAGGGGCGTTGCCCATTCTTACCAGCCAGTTATCAAAGTCTAGGAGGAAGGTAATTTAGAGCAAACAAAAGGAGGACAAAATAAGAGTAGGAGTTCCAGCAGGGCTCTTCCTGGAAGGATGAGGAGGCAAAGGCTGCTTGAGATGGGAACCAGCAGCACCTGGCAGTGTCCACAAGCACAACTGTGTGGTTATCCTGCCTGGGGCAAACAGGGTGTGCTGGATGCAAACCTGTAGCTGGAACTTGGGGGAGGTGCTTTTGCAAAGGAAGGACAGACAAGTATACAGTCCTTATCAAACTCTCCTTCACATCTTGAAAATGTCTTGCCTGTCTCATTTCTCAAAATGTTTGTATGAAAAAAATTCACGCAGTCCATCTGTTTGGAGTGAGCGTATTTGGGTGATCCAGTCTAGTTGTCAATGGAAGCTTAATACTTGCTCATCATAATGCCACAAACTTTTGTGTTTCTGGGGCTTAGAGTTCAGTCCTGAAACAACATTACAAACTACCACCAAGTCTGAGGATATTCCTGTCATATCCCTTACAAAGGTATTGTAAGTTTACGATAATAGTTACAACTAACTTTTAAAGCTATATCATTATAAATACTGCAGTATGCCTTCATATCTTAGAGCTTTCATGAAAAATGCTTTCAAATATTCTACTATTCAAGTATTCTTTTTATTATCTGCCTTTATGATCAAAAGTTAATTATCTTTTACCTATTGGCTGCACTTGCACGATGTAATATTTTCCAAGGTCTTCTGGAAAGGCTTTTTAATTTATAACTTGGGATGGGCCTAAAATAAAACCCATGTATCTAAGTACATCTAATAAAGATGAGCTGATTGCAGCCTAAGTCATAATCAGGACAACCCCCAATTAAATATCCTCTCTCCTATAAAAACAACCACACAAATGTGTGCGTTTCCTCCTTTTGTTGGATCACTCTGTTTCATTGGCCAATCCAGCCCTTTATTTACTCTGTCTTCTCAGAGTCTGGTTGAAACAGCACTGGGGAGTCAGATTACAGCTTCTTTTGAACTGGCAGGCTTCACCGTCAGGACAAGGTGGGCAGGGACTGTTGCCTGAGTTATGGATGCAAGGTGTGGTGCAGCACTGCTGGTCCCATTGGCACAAGCTCCTAATTAACAAGCATGATACACACAAAATGGTACAGACAAAATTTTGCAGACCCTCATGATATTCTAAAGTGCTGTGTTGCTGCAATTTGGGTTGCAAAGGCTGCACCACCCAGACTACCCTGGGTCCCAATGGGCTCTGAGCAACCCATGATGGGAAGGGACCTCCTGCTGTTAGTCCTGGCAAGCCTGAAAAGCATCTCAAGCCTGCTTCATCTCTTGGGTGTGAAGTGAGGCTTTGCCAAAAGGATTCCCACCTCCACAAGAACCACTCTGCCTTCCTCATGTACTTTAAGATGTTCTTTAATTTTCTAGAACAAATTTCTTTCACCTGAAGGTAAGTATTAGTTTATTCTAAGCAACTGGGTTTTGTTCCAATGACTAAACTCCAACTCTCTATAGCGAGACAAACCAGTAATTGATAGAAATTATCAGGATGAAGCAAAAGAGACAAGGCACATTTAGGAGAGTGGAGGTGAAAATGCCCAACTGCAGATGGATTAGATGGCTGAAGTAAGCAGGAGAGCCACCTTGCTGGGGAGACTGATAGGATGCCAGAAAATACAAATTAACCTTTGGAAGTCTCACCCTGGCACAGAGGGCTGCCTGTGTGCTCTTGTGGAAGGGTGACCATTCTGCAAGCCTCCTTTGGAGGACTCAGCAATCAGCCTTGCTGAGGAAGAGGAGCAGGGAGATGTCCCCACCACCCTGCTCTCAGCCTTTCCCCTCCTCCTATCAACCCACAGGAGAGCAGAAACAGCTGAGCACTTGTTTTCTGTGCTAGAAAGAGATAATTCTGGGCTTCATTTAGCCTTATGAGCTTAAAAAAAAAAGTTCTTCAGGACAGCAGATGTCTTCTCTTGCTATCTGCTTACACATTGGAAAATGAAACTTCGTTGTGTATACACGAGGCCGTTGAAAGGCAAGATTTTTCCAAACTGGTGTAACACAATTGCAGAACATTGTGCTCAGCCTTGACTGCCTGGTGCACCACAGAGCATTTTGTTAATATTTAAACTCAGTCTTTTGAGTCTTATCCCAGAAGCCGTGGTAAGGGTTTGGGGTTTAGGGAGGCTGTGTAAGCAAGACCCTGGTGGCTCTGAGCTGCTGAATGGCAGCACTCACACACGCCAGCCGGGAGCTCGGAAGGTCCACGGGGTGAAGTCACAGCAGGTGAAGGGGGCATGTCCCAGGGAGCTGCAGTCAGCACAGTAGTCTGGTGAAGCTGTCACATGAGAACTGTTACCTTCACAGCCTCCCCAGGAGAGTGAGGAGTGCCTTGCCAGGAAGGAGCACTGGGGTGCAAACAGGAGCCCAGCACACGCTGTACCGTGGCTACAACCTGCTTGTCTTTGTCCCCACAATGAAGGAGCAGTGGGAGTAGCACGGGAAGCCAGAGACTCAGCTGGGGGTGCAGAGGGGAATAACTTTGTTGGAGTGCTAAGGGTGGAGTGCTAAGGTCACACATGGTTGTAGAAGACCATGTGTGATGTCCTATGCCCTCATGCACCTTGTACTCAAAGAAAACCCCAAACAACTCATATAGTTTTCGTATTCTGAAGGCAGATTGGAGAGGATGAGAGCATGATGTCTGTGGCAGAGGAATGAGGTGCCAGCAAAATGTGTAGAAAGGATAAATGACATGTGCAGAGTAGGGGCTGTCTCCTCAAGGCACCAACAAATTAATATCTAAATTTTCATCAGGAGAGATTGAGAATGAGTATTCCAGGCACCCTACTCTGATTGATGCAGCTACAAAACCCTGTTTTTCTTAAGAATGAATTTATAAAGCTCTCCCCTCAGTTCCTGGACACACATGTACCTACATCTGCCTATGTCAGAGTATTTATGTATATGTGTGTGCAAATGAATACCAAAAATAATTCCAATTCAATAATTAAACAAAATGGACAACTATGCAAACACAATGATTAGACTGGGCTGGTCATACAGGAAAATGAGTTGGGGCTTTTGTGACCACTATAAACCATTCTTTTTAATAAACTGACATTTTATGATAGGGCTATATATATAGATAGATAGCATTTTCCCCTGACAGTCTAAGAATACAGCATACAAAATGTCATTGAATTCCTTTATCCCTGGTTAGCATTTGAAAACTGATCCAAGATACATTTTTTACTCAAGCATTATTTGTTAATGTATATCTATGCTGATAACCCTTAGGCTCTGTCTTAAGACAAAGTGTTTGTAAATATGTCCCTTATTTAATCACTCCAATTTTTGAAGATAATACTTCAATTAGAGGAACAGTAACTTGACTAGAAGAATAATTAATGCTTGCTTAAGTGCCATTTTTAATACCAAAGCCTCATTCTACAGTTAAAAATTATCTGAAGTATCTCGCTATTACTGTATTAATGATGTAAGAACACTTGTCACTTTATAGAACCTTCCACTTAAGATTCTTGAATTGCTTTATGACTGTTAGTGTGACCCTTTCCTTAGTAGACAAACATCTGATATTTACTTTACTTAAAATAAACTGACACATGTAAAATTTACTCAGTGCCATATCAAAGGATGTTGAATTGATAGATATTTTTGAAACTTCCTTTGCAAGAATATCTCGTCCTCTGACAGCCCAATGTAGCTCTTGTTAAAGGCAGATACCAGCTCATGGCAATTCTTCATTCTTCATTATTCTGGAGTTAAAATGACCTGGACTGGGAGAAGCCTTCTGAGAACCCAACCAAACTTCAAATTATTTCAAGGGGAAAAATAGTGTCCTTGCATTTTCTCTTACTTCTCCTTCAAGTCTGTGGCAGATCCTTGAGACTATTCTAGGTCTTAAATTCATGGATTGAAAAGCCTTTCCCTAGAAATCTGATCCTGCCTTCATGCAGGGAAGCAAGCTGTGAAAGAAGAATGGGGATTTTGCTGGCTCTTGCTGGCCTAAGAGGTGTTGCCCTGGTGTCACAGTCATAGGGGGGCTGGATTACTGACATGACTTTCCATCTTTCTCACTACCAACTAGCTCAAAATCACCACTGTGTCCCTCAGGAGTCCACACTGGTTTGCTCTGTGACCAATTAGCTGGCACAGGGCAGGCAGCCAGGTCCTTGTGTGGGTTGTGCCTCACCTGGGTGACCTGGGAGTTCAGGTCCTATTGTTTGTGTGCTGCTGTTCACAAGGATGTCTTGTCACATGTCTTCCTTAATTGTTTCCCAACAATGTCTCTTTAATCCATTTTAGTTATTGACTAGGCCACCAGCAAGAATACCAGAACTTCAAGAACTGTGGTTGACATTGTTTGGGAGGCCTGTGAGGGGCATTGCAGGTATTGGTTATTAGCTTGTTAGACATTAATATGACTCTGTTCCACAAATATGTTAAGAATGCAGCCAAACAAAAGGCTCATGTATCTCTGCAAAGGACATTTTGAGGAGCAGTTTCTGGTCTCCTGGGCTCTCAATATTAGAAACAAAAAAAAATAAATTAAATTACTAGAGAGAACAAAATTCAAAATCAAAAAGCGAGTCCTTTTTCTCTGAGTGCCCAACACAAGGTGATGCTCCTGCCCTACAATGTCATTGAGGCCAGCAGTCCAACAGGACATGACAGAATTTGTATGTTTTGTTTGCATTTGTATTGGATATAGGCAGTAACTGCAGGATCTCATGTCTGTGCCCCATGAGAGTCTTGCCTCTTCCAGATTAAAAAAAAGAGAGATGAATTGGGTGGCTCATGGAAGAAAGCTGATGTGGATGCCCATAGCTGAACTGGTCAGAGTCAGCTGTCTTTACAAAAGAGATGTCTTTATGAAAAAGTTCCAGGCTGTGAAGAACCCATCTTCCCATGGTGCTGTGTACTGGAGGTGCCTTGTGAGTATCTGTCATTCCAACTGCCTGCAAAGCCCTGCACTGAAGTCTCACAGATGCAGGTGTTGCCTTTGCAGACATTCAAAGTCCAGTGATTTGACTCCTATCCGTGGTGAGTAATGGTAGGAGCCACTACTGGGAAGTTTGAAAAATTTAGAGAGCTTCAGAACCAGAAGAAAAATTTCCAACACCTGTCTGCTTTGGGTTGTGGCAGAGCACTGTGAATTCTGACACAGTTTTTGCTGAGCTGAAAGTGGGCTCCTAGATCAGCTCAGTCAGGGAACCTGGGGTGGTGTATGGGGCCATGGGTGCCCACAGGAAGGTCCTGCTTCCCCCTCCAGCACCCTGACATCTCTGCTGTGCATTGCATGTCTGTTTTGTGCCTTGCAGCAGAGGTGCTAATGTGCAGCTGGACTGAGGAACAGCTGGAAAAAGACCTGTAAGAAGAGGGGAAATAGTGGAAATTTGGCAATTACCAATGAAGACAGACACTGTGAGTCTGCTCTGCAATTTTCCAAGTAAACCTACTAGGTCTCCCCTTAGAGTAGTCAGATCACAGTTTTACAGCATAAATCAGGTTGGAGGAGTAATAACAAAGCAAAAGTCTGAAATGGATCTCTGCAGCAAGGCTTCTCCCAAAAGTACTGTACACAGTGTTTGTGGTGGAAACACAGTGCACAGCCCATAACCCCAAACCTTCCCCTGCCTTGGCGCCTTTCAGGGTTTTCAAGTTCTCCCAGCCTCCGCTGGAGACAGGGAAGTAATTTTAGAGTGAAGCAGAGTAACTATGTTTCAACCATGGGCATGGGCACTCTGGCACTGAGCTACAGTGTAGTTACTCTAAATTCAGTTCTAAATGCAAAAAGAGGCAAGACACCTTAGAGGCTGCTGCAGCAGGAAGAGAAATGATTGTAGTTATACCTCCAGCAAGCCATGAAAACACCCCTCTAGAACAAATGGGTAGAGAAGCTGGATTGATTTTAACCCATGTTTTAACCCATGCTGAATTAATGTCTGAATATTGCCATGCTTATAAGGGCATCAGAGGGAGAAAAAAATCTTGGAAATATATTCCTTAGGCCTGCAGAAGCAGTAGATCTTGAGCCCTTACACAGTCTTACAGTGTACTTTAGGCTACTACTTGGTGACATTGGGATATTGAAGTATCTGGTATCCCAGCAGGGCAGTGAGGACAAATCTGTCCAGCAGCTGGCACAGGAGCATTACCTTCCTGGGTACTGCTTCTTGGATTCTACTTGAAATCAGCCTCAAAGATCCTCAAAGACCCTCAGACATTCTCATCCTAAAGAAGCTGAACTTTGCTGAGCTTATCCAGGCATTCCTATTGCCCTGAAGCTATGTTTAGGAATATGGCAGCACTTCACTCTCACTCACGTAGGCATACCTGAACTGGATGAAGAAAATGTCCTTGTGTTATCAGCACTGTTTTGAGCACAAATCCAAAACATAGCCCCATACAAGCTACTATGAAGAAACTCTTTTCTACTAATCTTTATCAAATACAGTTCTTAAAGGGCAAACTGCAGATCAGCATGGGGAGTGCACTTTGGTTTTCACAGTGTCCGTTGATTTATTGCGCTGGATCAGGACATTCTCCCATCTAGGTGCCATACAGTGCCTACAATCTCAACACTGCAATGAACTAGGGTGCAGAAATTACACTGTGTTTATCACCCTGTTATCACTGAGAAACTTCCAAACTGTACAATGTCATTATGCTGCAGGGAGAACTTTGACTTTCACAAAGCCAAGGTGACATAACAATGGGAATGTATTACTTCAGAGATTCTTTGTAGGTGCAAAGAAAATGTCAATGGTTTCTGGAGCAAAATTTCCTGCTAGCCACACTTTCCCCTGTTGCTCAGAGAGTCTAAAGGTCAGGTTCTGAATCAGGAGAGCAGAGCATGAGAAAATCTAATCCCAGAGGAGAAGTGTACCATATCTTTGATGTAATACATATCTCTTGAGGGGTGTCTGTGAGTGAATTTTGTATCTGACAGAGCTTTTGGAATTGAAGAAAATGAAATACTGCACAGTTGCTGCATTTTTAATGGCCTTGTTTGAAGGCAAATTGAGATTTTAGTTAACATGAAAACTTTCCACCTCAGTTTACATTTACATGTTTTCCAACAATCAAACAAACTGATTTTACAGCTGTCTAAGAAATAGAAAATATTTGTAGTTTTTGGTTTGATTTTTAATGCAAAGCTGAAAATGTAACTGTGAGCTTAAAATAAATGAAAGTGGGGTGTCTTTGCTTTACATGTGAAAATTAACTGGCACTTTATGATCAGCTCTGGTATGAATGGTTACAAAGAACTTTAAATTGGCATGACACATTCAGCACAGAAAAAGGGAAAAAACATCACATATCTTTCTAATTCTCATTGCAAAGACCTTGAATTATAGGTGCTGGGCAATTTTATCCTACAGTGAATAATTTTTTTGCATAACAATCTAGAAAGAACACTGACTTTTTTCATAAACAAACCAGGCTTTCATATACTGCATTGGCCTCATCCATAATCTCCTTTCTAATTAAGTCAACGATTTTCACAAGTGTAATGTGCAGGGAACAGAATTTTACAGGGTACAACAAGTTACTGATATGCAAAGCCACCCACTGTTATTGTAAAATAATTGCTACCCAGAAGAAAGTCACATGGAAGAAAACTGGAGGGAAGGACATCAGACACAGACCTCCCACTGTCTTTCTGCAATACAAAAGACTTGATATATCAAGTTAAGCAAACTGATGACTAAAGGGAGGTTCATCTCTGCCTCCTTTGAGGGGCAGCAACACAGTTGTGTCCCAAGGATGCCGAGAGCAGGACCCAATCGAACAGCCTGAGATGCCCAGGTTCTCCAGGCCTCTGGAGGCCTCCTTCATTAATGGGGTGAGCTTTTTTTTTCCTCATCAGCTTTGACTGTATCAAAATTAGATGTTTAGTGTAGGTCACCTCTGTCCCCTCTCTGCTCAGCATATGGCAGCACTAAAGCTGGCCATTGGAGGGCAATCCTTGACACTCACCTTGGGATAGGATGAGTGACCCTCTCAATTTGCCAATCTTTCTGCATGTCCCATAGGAGCCCAGAAGACAAGTTTTCCATTAGACCTGCTAAACCAGATGTCCAACCCTGAGAGCTGCAGTAAGTCTCACAATGATTGCTCGCCTTCTCTGTGTAATAAAAGCAGAGGCAGGAATCCTTGAAGGCCCCAAGGAAGATTGCCTTGGCCTTGGTGAATGCATGTAAGGCAGGCAGATAGAATCTCCTGCGTGCTTATTTTCAAAGACACCTGCCGACCACTAAGGGAATTTGGATACTTGCTTTAGGAGGATGGCTTCTCTAGGTGCCTAACATTTAAATGCAAAGCAGTATCACTCCCTCAGGTGAGGCAGCTGGATTCTACCTCACTCACAAGCCACTGCCAGGAGCAGGGTGCTGGGTGTTTAACCATGGCATGTGGCAAGGTCTTCAGTATATAATGGTTCAGCTTGGACCAGCTTGGATCAGCTTGCCCTTTTCTGGGCTCACCAGGTGGTGTGAGAGAACCCAAATGTGTCCTGTCACTAGCACCAGCTGTGGTGTCCTTTGTAGGGTCTGCAACTCTGATCTTCTCTTTGGCTTGAAAATGCTTCAAGCTCCCCAACCCCTTCTTGCCTACGTGTGCTCCTTCAAAGTTCTAACTGGTAGAGGAATGTCCTGACCGCTTAACTCTCCTGCTACCATCTGGGAGCCACAGATCTTTGTAAAATACCTGCACAACAGAGCAAATAGCAGGTCTCCTGATATGCTTTGTCCTCCCTTTTCAATGAATCTGAGGTATGCTGCTATTTTGCATCTGACCGAGTTTCACTTACCTTCTTTCCTATTTATCCTACATATTTATGCAGAACCTCAAGCAGAGATCATTGACTTGCTGTAGCTTTCTCTGCACTTCTTGTCTTGCTTTACTGGTTCAGTGATAGGAAGCTTTTCTATGCAGAGCAGTAAGCTGAGCAGTCTGGAAAGCAGTACAGTGCCCTGCTTTGAACAAGCATTCAAAACCAAATGCCACCCCTGTCTCTTTCTGGGTACACTTTGCCCTGCCTCTCACAAAGAGAGGCGTTTACCAAAAGGATTTACCAAAGATAGGAGGAATAATCTGAAAATGTGTTTTCCTAATCTTTGCAAGGTTCAAGACACCTGGATGGCCACCATCCAATCCTTGAATGGAATGTGGTAGATATTTTAGTTCTATTTTCTCAAGTCAGATCCAGTGCTACAGTCTGTCTAGATTGATAATCTTGATGTGTACAAATAAACGTGTGCATAAGTACATATGTATGTAAAATTTCAATGTTTCATGCAAGAAAATATTCAGTATTTCAAAGAAATAGAATGCTCTACTTTAACACATCCTCGCAGCTCTGTCAGTCTATGTAGCCATATTGCCCTCTGCTGACTTCAGCCTGTGCCGGCAGCTTTCCTCTGGCTCCACGTCAGAGGTGACTCTTATTCTCAGAGTAAATAACCATGATGCAGGTTTTTTCCTGACACAGACTTGCAGAATGGTTGAGGTTGGAAGGGACCTCTGGAGGTACCTGATCCCACACTCTTCTCAAGCAGGGCTGCCTAGCGCTGGTGTCCTAGCGTCACATCTGGATGACTTTTGAGAAGCTCCTAGGAGAGAGACTCCACAACCTCTCTGGACAGCTTGTACCAGTGCTCAGTCACCCTCACAGGAAAATAAGTGTTTGAAAGGAACCTCCTGTGTTTCCCTTTGTGCTCACTATCTCTGCTTCTGACACTGGGCACTGCTGAGAAGAGCCCAGCTCCATCCTCTGTGCACTCTCCCTTCAGGCACCAGTATATCTTGATGAGATTCCCCCTTCTCTTCTCCAAGCCGAACAGTCCCAGCTCACTCAGCCTTTCCTTACAGCAGAGGTGTTCCGGCCCCTCTGTCATCTCCATGGCTCTTTGCTAGACTGTCTCCAGTATGTCTGTATCTCTCCTGCAATGGACAGCCTAGAGCTGGACATAGAACCCCAGCTATGTTTCCCCAGTGCTGAGCAGAAGGAAAGGATCACCTGCCTCCTCTTGCTGACAAGATTCCTCCTCATGCAGCTGGAATGCTGGGAGCCTGCTTTGCTGAGAGGGGACATTTCATGAGTACTCATGGATGCAATAAAAAGTGGAAGTGTAAACAGGTACTGTAACCTCAGTGTTCATGAAAGGAGTGCCACAACCAAGCAAGGTGAGGTAGAGTCATACCATGAGGAAGGGAACAAAAAGTACTCAGGTGTCCATGGTTTACAAGTACCACAGTTCTACAGGCAATACACTGTCTTTATGATCTTTATTACTCAGAGATGTAACTTCTCAAAAAATAATTTTAACAATCTCCAAGCTTCAGCAGAGTACCCAGGAAGGTTCAGAACATTTGTCCCAGCCACCATGACCCCAAGGGACAAGCAGTTAATGGGCAAGGCTGTTCAGAGGGGACTACCAGGGGGAAGGTGAATGGGATGGAGGGATCCATCCGGAACCCGGCATTCCCTGTGTGCCCCTTTGCCTTCCCACTGTCCCCATCCACCAATACACACTTTAATGCTTCCTGCATTCTCCCAGGCCCCCTATACCCTCTTGCCTGGGGGCTGAAGCAATAACCAGCCACACAAGCTGCCTTTCCTTTGGTGGCCACTGTAACCATCTGCACTGACCACACTAACTGGAGGCATCATTCAGAGCCTCTAGTCATTTCTTGTTGCAGGAGATGGTCCTGCTCTTTGCTTGCAGTAACAACGTTCTCATGGCATTCAGATTTGGGTCTGAAAAAAAACTGTAATTTCCCTAGAAATACTCATGTACTGCCTGTGCAGTGGGGAGAGCTCCAGTACCCCAACGTGCACCAAGGTTGGGAGGCCATGGAGAATTAATGTTGGCTGAGGACTTTAGTTAGCTACAGCTGGAGCAGTTTTGGATTTTACTCTCTTTGGCTGGCTCATTAGTGAGGGCAGGAGGAAATTATGGGGACATTATACTATCCCTGCAACCATCAGGATAACTCTGGGATGTTTTCTCATTAGAATCACAGAAGATTCTAAATTGGAAGGGACCCACAAGGATCATCAAGTCCACCTTGAGTGAATGGCCCATACGGGGATCAAATCCACAAGCCTGGCATTATTAGCACCATGCTCTAACCAACAGGGGTTTAAATATAAAAATATTGGGCACATACAGTCTCCAGCATTGCTGAAGGGCCGATCAGAGAAATCCTTATGGAAAGAGACAGAAGAGGAATTCTGCCTCCTGAGTAGGACCTTTTTCCCTGGCTGTGTGGGAAGTAGCAGAACGCTGCCCCTAATGGAAATTCTGACGTATGCAAATTAGTACGCCTAGAAAACTTGAGAACTCTTTTTCACAGAAAATATTTTCAATTTCAGGCAAGGTGGAAAAGCAACAGTATGATCTATATTGCATATCACTTACCTAAAGCCACATTTAGGTGCTTTTAGCATAAATTGAGCAGAATATTACGTGTATCCTAAATTAGGAAGAATCCACTATAGAAGGAAAATGATCCTGTCCCATTGTTGTTCTCCCACAGGCAATGAAGGACTTAAGTTTTAAAATACTGATGTGCTGAAGAGCAAATAACAGAGGAATGCAGGGTGTGCAATCTATTATTCTAGAAGAAAACACAATCTATTTTCCAGAAGAAAATATAAGTTCTGGAGAAATATACAAATATATGGTTTTAAATTAAAACACACTAATTATAAAAATGTCTCAATATTCTAGTTCAATTCTTTTCTTGATTAAATAAACTGGAAACAATTATTCCAAGACACTTTAAAATATTTTCGAAATTAAATATTTTAGATTTCATATTTTTGAATGTTTTAAACATTGAATTTATGTGCATTTCACTACAGAGAGTCACAGAACTGGTCAGATTGGAAGGGACCACAATGAGTTATCTAGTCCAACATCCCTGCTCAAGCAGGGTCATCCCAGAGCAAATTGCACAGGATTGCGTCCAGAAGGTTCTTGAATATCTCCAGTCAGGGAGACTCCAAAACCTCTCTGGGCACTCTGTTACAGTGCACAGTTACCTGCACAGTAAAGACATTCTTTCTCATATTCAAGTGGAACTTCCTGTGCATCACTTTCTGGCCATTGCCTCTTGTCCTATTGCTTGGCACCACTGAGGACAGCCTGCCTCAAATTTCTTGGCACCCCCCTTTAGATACTTGTATACATTTATGAGGTCCTCTCTTAGTCACCTCTTTTTGAGGAGAATTTTCTTCTAGAGAATGTTCTAGCTCAAGAATATTCTCAAGAATGTTCTAGTTCAATTTTTTCATGATTAAATAAATTGAAAACAAGTATTCGAAGTCTTTCAAAATTATTTTAGATTTTACATTTTTTAATATTTTAAAAATATATGGCACTTCACTGTCAATTAGATGGGAGAGGTTTCTGTTTGAAGAGTGCAATTTCCCTTTCTCTGCTTGTGCCCAGATGTTGTTCAGATGCAGTCAATCTGGGCCCAGGGGCTGCTTTGCTCACCCCAGGGTTCACTTTGGTGCTGGGTGGGCCTGTAAGCTCCCAAGTACCAGCACAGACTGGGGTCTGACCTACTTGAGAGCAGCTCTACTGAGAAGGACCTGTGAGTTTTGGTGGGTGAGAAGTTGATTATGAGCTGGCAGTGTGCCCTTGTGGCCAGGATGGCTGACCAATGGTATCCGGGGGTGCATCAGGAACAGTGCAGCCAGCAGGCCCAGGGAGGTGGCCTCCTCCTCTATTAGGCCCTAGCGAGGCCACATCTGGAGCGCTGTGCTCAGCTCTGGGCTCCTCAGCACAAGAAAAACCTCTCCTCTCTTGGAGAGGGTCCAGCGGAAGCCACCAAGATGATTATGGGACTGCAACACCTGTCTTGAGAGGAGAGGCTGAGGGAGCTGGGCCTGCTTAGTCAAGAGAAGATTGAGAACAGATCTCATCAGTACATACAAATGGGAAGTTGAATATGAATTAGCAGTGCCCTGGCAGCCAGGAAGGCCAACCATGTCTCGAAGGGCATCACCAGCTGGGCCAGGGAGGGGATTGTCCCATCCTGCTCTGCACTGGGCTGGTGTCACTTCAAATCCTGGGAGCAGTTTTGGGCATCACAATTTAAAAAAGACTGAGTTATTAGAGAGCATCCAAAGGAAGCCGTGAGGATGGTGAAGGGTCTGAAGGAGAAGCCTTATGAGGAGAATATTTATGAGGACTTAAGATGCCACTTGGTCTGTTCAGCCTGGAGGAGACTTTGGGGACACCTTACTGTGGTCTTGAACATCCTCTTGAGGGGAAGCCGACAGGCAGGTGCCAATCTCTTCATTCTCATGATCAGTGACAGGACTCGGGGAAACATCATGAAGCTGAGTCAGGGGAGGTTTAGATTGGATATTAGAAAAAGTTTCTTCACCCAGAGGGTAGTCAGGCACTGGAACAGGCTCCCCAGGGAAGCAGTCACAGCTCCAGCCTGATAGAGTTCTAGAAGAGTTTGAAAAATGCTCTCAGGCACAAGGTGTGAGTCTTGGGCTGCCCTGTGCGGGGCCAGGAGCTGGATCCTGATGGGCCCATTCCAACTCAGCATATTCTATGATTCTCTGATTCTAGAAATATCTCACAGACTGGTGCCAAGAGGATGTGTCAGACTCTTTTCAGTGGTGCCAGCGTCAGGACGAGTAGCACTGGCCATAAAACAAAACACAAGAAATTCCACCTCAACATGAGGAAGAACTTTACGTTGAGGGTGGCAGAGCACTGGAACAGGCTGCCCAGGGCG
>WBNO01005922.1:65973-124635 GCA_013400575.1 Peucedramus taeniatus | reverse complement strand
TCGGCCGGCGGAGGGGGCGCGGCGGCTCTCGGGGCCCGTGAGTGGCAGGGACCGGCCTCCCTGCTGCCGTGTGCGTTGTCAGTGCTGCTCCCTCGGTGTCCCGGCCCGCGGGAGGCCGCGGCCGTGCTGGCTGCAAAAAGCGCCGCCGTCAGCCGGCCCCGGCTTTTGGGTTGCGGTGCTGGGGACTTCGCAAATGCTTCCAGGGACATCCTCTACTCCAGTTACAGGGTGATCGGCCCTGGGTCTGTTTGTCGCAGCTGTTCTGTGCTGTCCCATTACTTTTTCGTAAAGGTTAAAAAAATTTGCTTTCCCGAACTTCCTTTGAGATACAGCTGCCTGTTCATAGGAAGTGTCTGAAGGGGTTGGTTACAGAACAAGATTGTTTATAAGCTACTAGGGATATGTAATTTATGTCATTATGTGGTTTGAGAGTTGAAAGAGTTGAAAGTTTTGTAGTTAGAGGCAGCCTGAGGTGAGACTGACCTGAGAACAGGTGTGATGACAGACTGACCTGACAGAGCAGGTAAGTGGTAGAGCAACTTCTGCCTCTTGTTCCAGTCAGTGCCCACTGTGCTGCAGTCGTGCTGTCCCTGTTTTGGTTAGCTGGTGACAGTAATTTTGTGTTTGTTGTGTGTGGCTGAATGCTTATTTTCCCTCAAGGGTAGACATAAACTTGTAAAACCAAGGTTTTGGTTTTTTTGTTGTTTTTTTTTTTTTTTTGTTTTTTTTTCCTTTCTAGAGAAGCCATTTTGATCGAATTCATCATGGTCTTCAGGGAGTTTGTGCAGTGCCACAAAGGTCCTATGCTGATCAAGGTAATTTCTTGAGAGAAAGCTTTTTTGGACAAAAAAATCCCCACCAACCCAAACCCCCACAAAAAACAAAACAATACTTCAAACTCAGAAATCAGCCTTCCAGATGAAATCCATGTCAGGATGGAGATTTAGATGAAAACTGTGGTTTATTTGCATAATTTGATTTCAAGCTAAAGCTATAAATAGAAGTTGAACTTCACCATCACTGTTCTTATGTTAATAAATATTCTAAAAGAGATTATGGTCACAAGATATGAACTAGGTACAAAGTTCACTGCTTTTTAATCAATAGAGTTTGCACAGATACTTATTGGAGCCATGTTTTCCCTTTTATAAGTGTGTAACATTCAGTAAGCATTTATGTTTGGTGCTAACCATCAATAGAAGCTATGTTGGAAAAAATGTTACAGTAAACTATCAAGACATCTTGGGTTAAGTTCTTAAAGGCTTTAGAGCAAGAGGGATGGGAAATTCAGTTTTTTGATGTCATTTTACATTATTTCCTTGGGAAGTTTAAGATTGGTTATTTTTCTTGTGGAATGAATACCTTTACACAACCTTTCCCTGTGTCCAGAAAGTTACTTTCACATATGAGGTGTAGCTTCCTTATTTAATCCTATTCCATTCCTTTCCCTGTGTCCAGAAAGTTACTTTCACATATGAGGTGTAGCTTCCTTATTTAATCCTATTCCATTAACTCCAATAATTCTTAATGCGCAGTTATTTTGCTGAAAAAACAATAACTCATCTGTTCTCTGTTTCAGTTGATGCCGATGTCACAGTTATTGGCTCTGGGCCTGGAGGATATGTTGCTGCTATCAAAGCAGCTCAGCTTGGGTTTAAGGTGAGACCTCACTCAGCAGAATACTCATCTAAGTGAACTTGGAAGGTGTCTGTGTGATACTGTAATTCTTCTGTCACATCTTGGGCCACCAGATGCTGTTGACATCTTTTGTTAATCTTTCCTTACCTTGCTTTACCTGCATTATGAAGAATTTGAAATGGAGGTCTGGCTATATTACTCTCTATAGCCCTGCTGCTGACAGAGCTGCTTAGGACAGCTTACTTTTGGTTGGAACTGATAATTGAGGTGGGCTTATCCTCTTGTGAAAGACAAGGTGGGAAAATGGTGCTAAGGAGGAATTTTTCTCTCAACAAAGGGAAAAATAAAGAGGTCATGACTGACAAAAAGACTGCTGGAAAACTATTCTGAAGAACAGATAGGGAACTCAGAAGGGGAAGAAGCCATATTCAACTGATATGCTTTTTGCATGTGATTTGTGGAATTCTGCCATGTGAGAATATTAGAGGCAAAAATGTGTGTAGAAATACTGTAGTATTGTACTGTAGTTACATTTATTTATGTTCATCTCTGTTGTTCTGCCTGTTGTCTTTGAACTGCCTCTCAGAAGAGGCAGTTTGATGTGTACTAGTGCTGTGTCATTTAATTGTGAGAGTTGTATGTGTATAATATATTTTAGATGGTTTTAAACTTAAAAAAATACAGAATGTGACTTATTTTTTTGCATTCACTTCTTAATATGAGACCATCTGACACTTTTGACACTGCATTATTGTTATCATAATTATCTGGCACTCTGAGAAGGTGGTGCTAGGAATCTTGAGCATGTTTCTGCTGTTGGGTATGTCACAATGTTTCTGAATTACCTAAAACAGACTTCATGACCAAAATGAGCTGATTTGACCACCTGATGGGGACTAGAACTCCTGGTGATGAGTTCCAGTGAAGCACAGGAATGGGGGGCCCATGCAGTGTGTAGTCTTCATCTTTCAGTTTTTTCAGAACTTGGCTGAGCAAGGCCCTGAGCCACCTTATGCATCGTAGAATCACAGAATGGTTTGGATTGGAAGGGATGTTACTGGCCATGTTCCAACTCTCCTGCCCTGGACAGGGGCACCTTCCACTAGACCATGTTATTCAGAGACCCATCCAGCCTGGCCTTGAACATCAAGGGGTGGGACATCCACAGCTTCTCTGGGCAACCTATTCCTGTGTCTCACCACCCACACAGTAAAGAATTCCTTCCTAAGAGCTGATCTAAATCTACACCCTTCAGCTTAAGGCTGTTTCTGTCACTAAATGTCCTTGTGAAAAGTCCCTCTCCAGCCTTCTTGCAAGCCCCCTTTAGATAGTGGAAGGCTGCTGTAAGGTCTCCCCAGAGTCTTCTCAGCCTGTCTTCATAGGAGAGCTGCTCCAGCACTGTGATCAGCTTGGTGGCCTCTTCCAGAATCGCTCCAGCAGGTCCAGATCTGTCTTGTGTTGGGGGCCCCAGAGCTCGACACAATATGCCAGGTGGGGTCTCATCGAGAGCAGAGTAGAGGGGGAGAATCTCCTCCCTCAGTGTCTTTGATGTTGACTGTGTTTGGAGAAGGAGGTTTGAGTAGATGGCCTCCAGAGGAGGTCCCTTCAGACTGAATTTGTCTGTAATTCTGAGTGTTGTCCCCCATTGGTCAGTACTCCCACAACTGAGTGTCAGTAACATCTTTTGGGGTATCTTTTAGCCTTCTAATATGTAACTGTACCAAAACATAAGTGTTTGAGATTCCATTAAGTTGTACATCTGCCTGTGACCTAGAGCAAAATATCCTCAATTACAAAATAATGTAATTGTCTTTACACATCTTTGTGAATTACTGTTTTGTCATAGTAAGTGCTCTTGCTTCTGGATGTATGTGGTTACTTAGTTAGTAACCTGAGAAAAAAAGGTGCTCAGTGCTGCAGGTTTTAATTAAGATTGTGGCCCTCTGCCATGTAAGTTCATGTTTGATTATTCCGAAGCTATTTTTGTGGCTGGCTATAAAGCAGCTTTTCTTGGAACAGTACTGTCCTTGAGTCCTTCATATCTGTGATTAACAGTAGAATACCATGCACAAGGGGGTTAAAAAGTGCTCTGGATTATGTTTTTCATCATAGTAAAAAATAATTATGTTACACTGTTTCACAGCTAGTTAGGGGAAAATGCTTGGACGTACTTGTGTATGTCACCATTATCATTGAATAAACATGTAGAATGTTTTTGGTGTCCTTGAGGAATCTAAGGAGATGTTTTTAGTAGACTGGCAAAAAGATTGTATAGTTACACTGTCCATGGAAGAACCTGATTCTGCTCTACTGAATTACTTTAATTTCAGTTTTAGTGCTGTTTCTGCTAGGACAAGCGTTGAGTGCTTGTATCACCACCACAGCATCCCATGTTATTGCCAATAGTGTTCTCTGGGCATTGGCTTTCCAAAAGCTTTGCTTGGCCTTGTTAGTGAAGTTTATGTAAAATGGATGAGGCAGAACATCCTTATTGGGTAAAGGTAGGAGCAGTCTGGTGCTGTTTGATCCATGGTGCAGCTTTTAAAGCTCTTGTGTTGTGTTTCATATATTCATGTGCTTAAAACAAGAGGAAGGGGAGGTAGGGGATAAGCATGTCTCAGAATGTTCCTGTGATTTGATTTGATGAATTCATGTTACCATCACCTGCCTTAGCACAAAAACAGCAATTTAAAGAAATTGTGAAAGACTTTCACCTAGGTAGTTACCACTCTGTGGACTGGAACTCTCAAGAGGGTAAACCGGGGTTACAATTATTTTGAATATGTGTGTGCCCTCAAAAGAAGGAGATGCCAATTACTTTGCTTCTGCAGAAATGGTTTAGGATACTCTCTCCTTCATTCTCTCTCCCCCACTGATCTGGTTTTAAGTGAAGTTTTAGCAGTTGTTTTTGTCCTTTGCACACTTTGATGTTGTCAGTTTAATGAGAAGGAGATGAAATATTTTCCATCCCTGTTGGTATTGACCTTATTTTTGTTTGATTTTGCTTTACTTGATTTTTGCTTTTTCTTTCTTTATAGGTGTTGGTACAACTTTATAGCAGTGGGAGGAAATGTTGTTTGTGGCTTGGGGATTTTGTTCTGTTTTGTTTTCTTTGAACAAAAGATTGCTTCATGGGATTTTAATCTATGCCAGTTCATTTACCAGTTGTTTTCTTGTTTTTATGAATCTTCACATGGTTTGCATGTTTTTCTTTTAGCAGCTTTTTCTGTAATTGTTAGGGGAACATCTTTCACTTGACTGAGTGTTGTATTTATTTACTTTGTAGATTTTTGTAGTAGGACTACAAAAATACATACAAGTAGCACTTGTATGAAAGTATGAATGGTGCAGTGGCTGTAGTTTGCTGACAGTAAACTGGTGCAGTTTGCTAGAGAATTTGGTTGCAAAGAGCTATTTGTGGGTTTTAAGTTAAGAAAAAATGAGGCAAGGGAAACATGAGCCGTAAAATAAATCAAGGAACAAAATCAATGGAACACTTGTAGAGGTAGAATTACTAGACAAGTAAACAAATGTTTTGGACATCAATTCTAAGTTGTGAGATAGCCAATAAGGAAAAGGTGGCATAGTATTACTAAAAAATTTTTTTTTCGTCTGTTCTTTTTCCTCAGACTGTCTGTGTAGAAAAAAATGCAACGTTAGGGGGAACCTGTTTGAATGTTGGATGTATTCCATCCAAGGTAAGTGTGGTGTTTGTCATAGCTTCATTAAAAACAGCTGACATGATGTGCTTCACTTGGAAGGAGATTAGGAAGGAGTTTCTCAAGATGGATCTGCATGTATAGAATGGCTGGAGGGTGAGGCTAGTCGTGCTTGTGTGGAGTAATACAGATGTGGAGAGAGAGCTGAGTCCAGCACATGCACTCTGAAAGAAAGGAGAAGCAAGAAGAAATTAATAAGAGCTTCATATTTCACATTGCCAATCTAGTTTAAAGTAATTCCAGACCTCGGCCTTTGTAAGGACAGTGCTGTTGCTGGGGAATCTGCCTCAATACCACTCAGCAGGGGAAAGGAGCCACTGCAAATGCCAGGTTTGTAATGGCTGTAGTAACAGACACTATATTCTTAATAAGATCTCTCCTAACTGTGTTGCTGTTTCTAATCCTTGCTCAAGAGGTTCCATTAGCATGGGAGGAGAAAATACAGTATAAATACTAAGTTTTTATAAAAAAATTATATTAATTTTTCTAAACACTTTAGTAATAATTTTTATGAGGTTCAGAGTATCTTAATATATTGAAGCACCACTAAAAAATGTTAATCCATACAGTGTTATCTTGAAAGTTTGAAACTCTTATAGGATCTATTTAACTAACTTCTCCAGTACCTTTTTATTTTTTTATCCTTTAGATTTCTTATGAAAATACTATTGAACCCATGGCTGAACTTGAATGCTATCTAGAATTTGTTTGAATGGCAGTAAACTTAAGAAGTGGATATGTAGGCCGTGTACACCAAGGCAATAACAAATTATTCAAATATTCCTTTCCAGAAAACCACCCAAAATAATACCTTGGGCATGGATTTTGGATTTTTTTTCCGTTCTAGTTGCTAAAGTCTTAAGCAGTGCTTGCATCTTTTAAGTAATGTGAATGTTACAGATTTGGGGCTGTGACAGTTATGTAAAGTAGAGAAATTACTTTTAAAGACAGTTGATAATTCCATTTTTATAATTTTTATCTTATTTTGATAGTATTAGTTTTACACAAACATATGTAGATAAGGCAAGTATTTAAAAATGCCCTTTGAATCTTTTACTGTGTCTGTTTTAGATTTAAGTCTGTGCAAACTCGCACTGGTGTCCTTGCAAAGATACAGATAATTTCATATTTGGAGTGGCTATAACAAAAGAATCCATTTTCTTAGTATGATCCTGCCTTAACTATATTGTTATTTCTAATCAAAATACAATTATCGAGCTTCTGAATTTGAAGCCACTATTTTATAGCCATCTGTATAAAAACTATTCTAATTTTATCTATGAATTTGGAAGATCCATGTAACTGAGGTAGCTTCAAGTCATCCAGCTTCAGCTTGGCTGGCTATGCAGTTATAGAAACTTAGGCACAAAACCTCAAAATTTAAGCCATATATGTCTACACAGGCTGAAATCTTAACAGCATTTAGTGTAGATTTTCCTTATCCAGTTTTTCTGTATTTTCTCTTTGGCTATCAGTCACAGTTATCTTTCTCTTCCTCTACTTGATCTGTTTCTTCTTTTTTATTTTTTTTTTTAATCTCTGTGGAGTAATTACCAGTTTCTATGGTGAAATGAACAAAAAGGATAGGTGTTGATTTAACTGTTTTCTATGTAAAGTATGTAACTTTATTGAATGTTTCAGTGGGAGCTACTGTGTACAATTTCCGTGATTGAAGTACACCTTTTCAAATATGTGTATGTCAAATAGACAATTTGCAAATAGTGTAATTCTTTTTCCTTATAATAAATATTCTTGTGAATGTATGTCCAAATTCACATTTTTTGTGTGTCTGTTTTAGGCCTTGCTGAACAACTCACATCTGTATCACTTGGCCCATGGAAAAGATTTTGCTAATAGAGGAATTGAAAGTGAGTGAAGAGCTTTCAGTGGCTGTTACATAAGTGGTTTCTCCACCAATAAGTAAATTTAATCTTTCAAATCTGATTAGTATGGTTTTCTGGTCAGAAAAATTTTAGAGTTATAAATAATATCCTTTATCTGTCATTTGGAGGCTTAGGAACCTGTCTGCTCTTTGAACTCTGAATATTGGATAGATAAGTTATAGTTGAGAAGTGCAATATTGATTTTCAGCATAGCAGTTGTTGAATGTAACCTTTAGCATTTAGCATCTTTCTGTGCCAGTTGTTAACTGTGTTAACAGTTTAGCTCCTTTAACACACTGCAATGCTTGATGTAAGTTGTTTTGCTTTAACCTTAGTTACAGGAATCCGTTTGAATCTAGAGAAGATGATGGAACAGAAGAGTAGTGCAGTGAAGGCCTTAACAGGTGGAATTGCTCATTTATTTAAACAAAACAAGGTTAGTTTGGATTATATACTGAGGTATATCCATTTTTCTGATCTGAATTGCTTACTTTTTACGTTTTCATATTGCCACATAAATTAGAATGACTGATATGACAGGGGCAGAATTTGGATGCTTCTCTTCCAGAAAACTTTTAACTTCCCAGTCCCTTCATTCTTAATCTGCTTAAAGGAATAGTATACCATTTCTATTCCTACTAGTATATAGTTACTTTGTGATTTGTACCAGGTAGTGATGCAGAGAGATGTTTTAGCAGCATCTCTAAGCATTAGTGAGATTCAGGTGAAATGTAGCCTAACTTATTTGAACCTGACTTCACTGTGTTCTGATTACTAAAGGTTGTACATGTATCTGGGTTTGGAAAAATAACTGGCAAAAACCAAGTCACTGCAACTAAAGAAGATGGCAGCACACAAGTTATCAATACAAAGAACATACTCATAGCCACAGGCTCAGAAGTTGCTCCCTTCCCTGGAATTACTGTACGTATTTGAACTTAAATTGTACTTCCTTTTCAGTATCTCATAGCCACACAATTTAATGTGTAATAATGGTTTGCACCTGATTGCGCTCCACGTTCCGTGCGTTTTGTATATAATATGTGAAAGAGATTGTAAACCTCCCTTTGTGCATTTCTTTGTCATTAGATTGATGAAGATAACATTGTGTCATCCACTGGTGCGCTGTCACTGAAAAAAGTTCCTGAGAAGATGGTTGTCATTGGTGCAGGAGTCATTGGTGTGGAACTGGTGAGAGGATATTTAAACCACTTGACCTTTAATTTGTAAAGGAAAAAGGTGGCTTTTTGGTTGTTTTTGATGGTTTTGCTGTGATTTAACAGTTCAGTGAGTTGTAGTGAATCTGTTTAGACTTCTAGCTCAATTTTTTTACCAGAGAAGCTGGAATAAGTGTTTGTTGGGTCAGTACTTCTGCAGCTGGTTAGATAAGCAAAGAAATTAGAGAGGAACATCCAGGGCCTTGCATATTTATTTTTCTCTTTTGGAGGAGTAGGGATGTGAGGGAATGCCAGGATAGTCAGGATGAATTCTTGTGTTTAGTAGTTAATCTTAAGAGATGTTTAATGGGATCTAGTAGTACATATTCTGTCAGCCAGAAGTGTGGAGACTTTGTAGTTCATCGTGGTCTGAGTCCTTTTACCTCACACCTACGCATTTCAAAAAGAATTTGTATTTGCTGGTCTTGCAGCTGCTTGAAGCTGTACCCATCTGCCAAGTGGTTGCTTAACCTGCTGACCATTAAGCTTGGAAGGAGTAAGCAAAGTGAATTTGTATTGGGTGGATGTGGGTAACTGTAGGTAAATAGGGTGTACATGGGTTTTGTTGGTGAGGCTGATGATCATGATTAAGGTTATAAATACAGACAGGACCAGCGGAGGCTCCATTTTGTTGTATAAAATTTCCTTAATGTGACATTGCTTTGATTAATTGGTAGTGGTATTAGGGCACCACAAGCAATTCCCTTTGGGTTTTCCTTTCAGATTCTTTGATTTTGAATTTTTTCTATACCTATAGTATAAAACATACATTAGTTATATTTAGTTATTTTGTTATCTATTTCTCTAAAAGCCTCATTCTCTGAATTTGATCATGGAAGTTTTGAGTCTGCAAATAAACAATGATAAATATTTTCCTGGAAAGGCTAGAGAAAGTTGAACTTGTTTTATTTTATGTCATGTTTGTAGAAACTGATCAGTTTGCTGTGACATGTTATCCTGCTTTAGAAGAGTTTACAGTCTGTTGTAAATATTAGAGTAAAAGTATCTAAGTTTGCTTTTCAAAAACTCTTTTACCTGTATTGTTATAACTGCAGGGTTCAGTTTGGCAGCGCCTCGGTGCAGATGTGACAGCTGTTGAGTTCATGGGCCATGTTGGGGGAATGGGAATTGACATGGAGATCTCTAAAAACTTCCAGCGTATTCTTCAGAAGCAGGGATTCAAGTTTAAACTGAACACCAAAGTTACTGGTGCTACCAAGAGACCAGATGGAAAAATAGATGTAGCGTAAGTGTTTAACATAAAACTAAAGGAATGCAAAATATATTCTTCCTCCCAGTCCATCAAACCTATTTAAAAATACAGTCTGATATTATTTTTTAAACAGGAATGAGAAGTAATTCTTTAGTACAATTAAATGTTTATCCTTCTTTAACAGCTTACAGAGCTCATAATTTTGGATTTATTAACTCCTAAGTTGGTTATACAGGAGAGGTTCCATTGACTTGAGTTGAGGGCTTGCTGGCGTAAAACCACTGTTACAGTGAGATCTGTAATAAAAACAGAACTCTAAATCATTATTTTCATGGAAGGTATTTGCTTCTGGTATAATTAGCATAAATACCATGATTGTTCATACAGTCATTTCCAAGCCATTAATTCTTGACTACGTACTGGAAAGTCATCTTGTCTTAGGGTAAGCGTGGTAGAGATATTATTGTTCTTGAACAGAAATAAAGGAACCTACCTGAAGAGTTTATTTTAATGGTCTTACTCAAGGCCTTTGAAGTTTTATATGTGAACAGTTAATATAGAAACACATAAAGCAAATTTGCTTTGTTAAAAAGTCCATAAGTATGCACTTATGTTTGTGTTCTGTTTGTGTTATTGGATTCTCTATGCAGAAACTGTGGTTTAAAAAAATGCTTGATGTTACTTCACAAAAATAAGCTTAATGTTTTTCCACTGGAGACTTACTATGGTGACTTTCACTTGCTGTATCACTGTAGCTTGGGATAGTCTGTCATCCATCATGCTGAGGGTCCAGGATTTGGGCTCCTTTGCATGCCATGCTGATTGGATCTCTCATGTAGTCTGTTCCTACTTTTAGGGTATCATTTTGGTTCAGAGTATGCTTTTGAAACACACTTCTAATTATCCTCACTTCCCATGCTTTGGTTCTTGTGCTTTCAGAGTACATGAACTGAACTTGTTCTGGATGCAGTTAAACACAAGATGCACTTGAGGGATGCATGGCAGCTGCTAACAGGTGTTTGGTTCCTGGACCAGAAGAAAGCTTGCTCAGAATACATGGCCCTACCCCACTCCGAAGTATATATACTATATACAAAGTTTATTTACTTTGGGTGGCAAGTACTCAGCAGCAATGACTTTGCTGTGTGGATTTGATCCTGTCAGATCATGCTATTTGCTATTGAAAATACACTCTGATTTTCTCTCTGACAACTGTTAAGAAATGTAGTAAGAGGTGTTGCCCCGTCCTCCCTCTTCTACTGTTGAACTCTTGCAAGGAGGAAACCTGGGGTGGGCTGAATGAAGGGCTTTGGGTGCCAGACCCAGCCAGGAGATCACCATCTTTAGCTACTAGCCAGAGAGAGATAGGGCTACAAGTTTACAGCTTAGCATTTTTGCTTCTTGTTTTGCTGTAGTGTTGAAGCTGCTGCTGGTGGCAAGGCAGAAGTAATAACTTGTGATGTGCTCCTAGTTTGCATCGGTAGGCGTCCTTTTACAAAAAATCTAGGTCTTGAGGAACTTGGAATAGAACTTGATAAGAAGGGAAGAATTCCAGTCAACAACAGATTCCAAACCAAGATTCCAAAGTAAGTAAGACTAATTGTATTCATTTTTTTTTTTGAATGCAGAACACTTATTTTTAAAGTTTAATAAAGCACTTCTGGTTTTTTATAACAGAACATATTTTCCTTTTCTGAAAAGAAGACTCAATATATCTGTATCATTTCAGTAGCTGAAAATTTGTAGTCAACCTTTGAAGTTTTGTAATTTAAAAGTCACTGTCTATTTCATGTCACTAAGTAGCTCTTGAAGTGTGGTCATTCTGTGTAAACTGCTGAAATGAAGTGTTTTAATTAGGGTTTTCAGTAACACATTTCAAACAGACTGTTATGTAAGGTAGCCCAGGTGTGCTAGGATGTTTTTAAACAGTGTCTTATTCTGTTTCATTGGTCTGATAGCATCTATGCTATTGGTGATGTAGTTGCTGGACCTATGCTGGCCCACAAAGCTGAGGATGAAGGCATTCTTTGTGTAGAAGGAATGGCTGGGGGAGCAGTTCACATTGACTATAACTGCGTTCCCTCTGTGATCTACACTCACCCTGAAGTGGCCTGGGTTGGCAAATCAGAAGAACAGCTGAAAGAAGAGGTACTGTTTGTTTTCTTCTCTGACAAAAGTTGTTTTTCCACCTTGAGCTTGGTTTCATTCTCTAGTTGTTTATCTAGCTACTTTATCCAACTTTCTGCATTTGAATTTATTGCTTAGGGGGTGCGAGTGAATGATACTCTTGCGCATGCCGCTCTCCCAAGAACCACAGTTCTCTTTAATAACTTGCATTCTGTGACATTGTTTGCAAATTAATATTTTTTGTACACTCTTACACCATTTACAGTCATAGTTCATGTACATTCCTGTGTCCCCTGTTTTAGTTCTGTATTGATTCTCCTCAGGTATGTAACAATTGGTTACATTGTTCTTGTTGGTCATTAAGTCAGTAACAATCTGTTTTGCAGGGTGTAGAATACAAAATTGGGAAATTTCCATTTGCTGCGAACAGTAGAGCAAAGACAAATGCTGACACAGATGGCATGGTGAAGATACTTAGTCAAAAGTCGACAGACAGGATGCTGGGTGCTCACATTTTAGGTTCAGTAAGTACCAGCAATTGTGCTTTCTTGGCCTTGTAACATTCTTTTTATTTAGTGTTGCATAGTTGTTGAGTTAGAAGTGGTGTTTGTAAACAGTAAGGTTTGAGTTCACCATACTTTTTTTTTTTTTTTTACAGTTCTGTTCTGCACCCCTGCCCTCCTTCACACTTTTTAGTTACTTTGGTGTAACTGAAAAAAAAAAAGCCCAGCTTTTTTTTTTCCCTCTTGAATTGCTATGGTTATATATTTGGTTTCTTTGACCAGTTTTGTGTGGTTTTTGGTGATGGTGTTTGTTGTGATGTTTTTTTGGTTTTGTTTTTATGAATACTGCCAAATACTTGAGAGAGCAGCAGAAATTGTTAATTCAACTTTTGAAAGTTGAGGGAGCTGAAAAGATTCTTTTTCCCTTCTCTCCAACTAAAGACCTCAGCAAGGGTGGTAATCTTATGCTGCAGTCACTAAATCTGCTGTCAGTAATTCATGGAATTTAGAGTAAAAAACCTTTGGGATTTCCCCTTTTTAGGGTTTTTTTGGTCAAAGTTAGACCCTAATCTTTCTCTGTTTTGTTTCTTAGCTGTAATTTTTTTCTTCTAAATATATTTGCAGAAACACTTCCATACATTTTTTGTACAGTTTTCTTTAAGAGAAACACCAGACTGTTCTCAATAAGATTCTGTGCTAGTTACTTTCTCTTGCAATTGTAGTCATTTAGAAACCAACATGCCTTAAGGGAAGCACAACTTTGTCTCATACCAACAAGTCTAATTTTCTTCATTGGGAAAGCACTGGGGGAGAAATACTATGGTTGTGGATCTGAGTGCTAAAAATATATGAAGAGATTTAACTATTTTTGACTCCTCAAAGATATATTCTCTAGTAAATATGCATCAATACAGCAAATAAAAATGATGTTGTAGGTATAGTAGTGTGCTTTTTTTAAATCTAGTTATCTATTTAACTTTTCAGGGAAGCATTGAAGTTTTGGGTAGGTTTCCTTTCATGGAAAAATGCCTAGCTTTTGTACAACTCTCAGGAATACAAATACTCCCATTAATGTTTACATATATGCTAGGTTTGAGCACAGTCACCAACTAGATTACATTACTTACATTAGAACACAGATGAAGTGCTGGTTAAAACATAACTTTTCTTTTTTAGCAGAAAATGCTTATTTATAAGCTGTTACTGATTCAGCAGAACCTGGACAACTGCATAAGAATTTGTGCTAATTGCAAGTACCATTAAATTACAGGGTGCTGGTGAAATGGTGAATGAAGCTGCCCTTGCTATGGAATATGGAGCATCATGTGAAGATGTAGCCAGAGTTTGCCATGCCCATCCGGTAAGTGTTTTCTAAAGGGACTGTTCAACACCATTGCACAGACATGCTGTTCCTCCATGTAGCTGTTAATGACTTGTAATTTTTTGTGTTTGCTCCCTACAGACGGTGTCAGAAGCCTTCAGGGAAGCAAACCTAGCAGCATCCTTTGGCAAAGCTATAAACTTCTAAAATGAAAGAGCAGATCTTTGTACATATATAGTACATCTCTGAAAATGGACTGTGGGCCCTTGTGGAAGGCTGAGTCTGAGGATTTTAGGACTGACTTAAGTGAATATCTTGATTTTAAACATCAAATATTTAAACAAGTAGAGTTTGGAACAAGTGGAATTATCCAGTCTCTGTAAATTAAATACTTAAAATTACATGTTTATTTACACAATGAATGTTGCAGAAAAGCAGCCTGACAGAACTCTTTTCTTTTTGGAAACCAAACATTTTGCTGCTGCATGGGATTATCAGGTGTGCTGGTCAGAACTCTGGATGATTGTCCAGCATACCTTGTATTTTCTTATTTGAAGTAGTGTTACAATAAACCAGTTGAATACTGGCACTTAAAATGCCACTGGCACTTAAAATGCCACTGTCACTTCCGCACAAAAATGTGTTTCCTTTGAAGGGATTAACTTTGGTATTTAACCTACTTCTTACATATGAGTACCAAAACTTGTTTTGACCTAGTAGTGTTGGGATGTTAGGAGAAGAGGGGCTCATGTAAATCAATTAAAATTATATTCACTTTTTAAAGAGAAAATTACTGTCTGTATGATTCTCCACGTCAGGTTTTCATATTGAAAACTCTTAAGGGGAAAAACTGAGTGCTGATTGGGAAATGAAAGATTGAAGACAAATTCATTGTACTGCTACCTAATCCTTTTTGGTTTTAAAGCTTCCATTGTCCAGCTCTCAAACTTGAAATGCTAAAACTGGGTAGTGAAGCAGTGTTTGCTGTTAAATGCTATGACATGAGGGTTATTCTGCACCTTCCACACATAAGGGCTGCAGTGTCAGCTCTCCACACAATTAAGACATACTTTCTTCTCTTCTATTTTCTATTTTGTTCTCTCTTTCTGTCCCTTCTGTAGCAAGAGAGCTTAATAAATACTTGACATGGCTGGAGGGTCTTCTTGGATTTTGTTTGCTGCTTGGATCCTTGTAGTGTCTAAATTGTTGATTACATGAGCAAACTCACAAACAGATGGCATAATTGGAAGATCTTTAACATGTATATGGAGCATGTCCAAATCCAGTAGTTAATTGTAACTTCTTTTCCAAGGTGCTGTTTCTTCTTTATTTGGCAAGCTCTTCTGCCTTGAAGAATACCAGCACAATACCAGCAGGGTTTAAGGTTACCTTTTTCATTATGCCAGTGGAATGAGAAGTGCCCATTCAGAAAGTGGTGCTTTCCATCCAGAGATGGATGCCAGCATTACCATACCAGTTAATCAGCGAAACACCAGTGATACTCTTCTTCATTGTGATTTATTTTCTTAACTCCTACTTTAAACGAGGTTAAACCATGACACCTCATTAAGCTTATCACCATCTGATTCATGGGTATGCTGGGTTAGTGAATTAATGTGGATCTGCTTTCAGGTATTAGTAGGAAGCTGCTGAATAGAAAGAAAAGGTAAGGCAACGGGGCAGAAAAGCTTGATTCTTCCAATAGATCTTGGCATTTCAGAATTACTTCTAGCTTAACACAGGTAAATGCTAAGTGTTAATCATGTGATTTGCAAGTTCTTCCCAGAAGACTTGCTCTTTAAGAAACAGTTTTGTGTTTACTCCCTCCACCTCCTCAATAGTTGAAGCAGTCCTACTGCAGTTAATTCTTGAGGTTCATCAGTTACAAAAGTTTGTATCTCATTTTATGTTAAATGAAGTTTGAAAAGACAGGGAAACTTATAACCGATAATACTACTAAGTCTGTACTGGAGACTATAGTTTTCCAGACACTTAAAAATAAAAATCAAGGCCTTAAAATTATTTTTGTTACTTCTCTTGCTGTCATTCCCATTCTAGTTAAGTGTACAAAAAAGTGTAAAAGTAAAATGAGCTGCTGAGCCACCTGTCAATAGTCTCATGGCAGTTAGGCCTGAGTGCTGCCAAATGGGCACTTTATAGCAGCTGCTGAGTATACTGGCAGTGAACAGTGCATGATACTGCTGTGATGATCAGTTCCTTCAAAGGATTGTTTTTTTGTAGTACTGTTTGTAACCTCTGGAGCTTAGGGGTAATTATTTAACCATAATGCCCTTCAGTTTGCTTAGGTGGTGCTGTGTCCTGCTGTAATTGTTCTGATTTTGATGATGTTAGTCAAGGTTAGGTAAGGTGTCAATCAAAGAACATATACACAGATAGAACCCTGGGGTCAGAGTTAGCAGTCAGGATGTGCAAACACGTTGCAGTTTTGGGTGCTGACTTGTGTAGCTGATGGATGTTTGTAGCTGTAAATCAGTTTGGGCCATACTGTACAGCTCTCTGAAGGTGCACTGTAATGCAGATAACTTTGAGCTGAAGTTACAGTGAACTGGATGCTCTTCTTGCACATCATTTGTGTTAAGTACAGGCTGCTCTTAGAGCTGTCTGTGTACTGCTCCTTAACTGATTCCCATGATGTGCCCTTCTGAACTTTTGTAGTTTTTCCCCAGAAAGGCTTCATCTTCCTGAAATGTTTCTACACTCATGCATGCCACATGAGGAACCAACAAAAGGAGCTTGAGGCTTTGTCTCAGTCCCACAGATTTGACATCATTGGTATAAGTGAAACCCTGTGGGGTAAGACTGTGAGTGGCCTCCCTGTTGGATGGTCAGGAGGGATAGGCAAGGCAGAAGAGGCAGAGGGGGTGGCACTTTATGTAATAGAAGGTTAGAATGTTGGCAGTGGTACCATTGGCTACTGGGTAAAGAATCAAGGGGCAAACAACGCAGCTGTCACTGTGGGAGCCTACTATAAACTTCCCAGCCAGGATGCTGATGCAGATGAATAATTCTTTGAGAACTAAGGGATGCTTCCAAATCAACTCTCCTTGACCTTATAGGGAACTGCAACTTGCCAGAAATGAACCAGGAGCATCGTATTTAACCAGGATGCTCATGTCACCCAGAGGGTGAAGAAGAGGCTCCCCAGGGAAGTGGTCACAGCACCAACCCTGACAGAGTTCAGAGAGTCTTTGGACAATGCTCTCAGGCACATGGGTGTGACTCTTGGGGTGTCCTGTGTAGGGCCAGGAGCTGAACTCGATGGCTCTTGTGGGTCCCTTCCAACTCTGCTTATTTTGTGAGTCCAAGCTTGGTTATCATATAAATTTGGTGCATTCATACTTCCAGTGCTGACCTCTGTTTTCACTCTACATGTCAAGTGTATCATAATTAGTGACACGGAAGTAGCCTTAAGCCTAAATGGGTACTGTGCAGGGGGTACACAATCCTTTTGAGTGCTGTGGCATAACTAACTACACATGGATGGTACTTCTTCATTCACTGGTAATGTGGTCTAAGTCACCATATTATATTTCATAGTAATAGTAACCCTTCTTTAGAATTACGAAATTCAAGCCAAGATTTTATTAGATCTCTAACCAGTGTAAGAACAAGACTTGCTAAAGGATTACTTGATGTACCATTGCAGCTACTGAAAATAGGCAGGAACTTAATGAGTCATACTAGGTTCATACAGTGATACAAAAGTACTGTTTATTTTCAACATTAAAAAGTTACTTTTCTTTGGTTCTGTGGCTTTAAAGTCAATATAAAACCTGTTCACCTTATCAGGTCTTAGTGTAACGTCAAAAAGAACTAGTATAATACTTGTAAAACCCATCCTGAACACGAGCACTTCCCACTCCTGTTTATAAGCAAGTGCTGTAAACAGCAACTTTCTGGCTGATTGTCTGTAAGAGGGAGCGAACTGTCTCTTCCAGCTCCACCAACTGCTTGGCTTTGTCTTCCAGAACTTTTTGATTGTTTTCATATGTATTTTCCAAATCTGTAGGCAAAGGCAAAAAAACCAGCTTAATTGGCAGTGTTTTAATGCATGTTAATCATTATAGTTATGGATAAACTACTAATCAAATTTATTTCTATTGTGGAAGATATTCTGATTGGGGAAAAAACCAAAAACAAAAGCCCCCAAAATCAACGAAAGCTGGAATGACACCTTTTTGTTTCCTTAACATAGGGAGGTAAAGGAACAAGGAAGTTATTTTCCAAAGGTGAAAATCCAAAAGTGTATTTTGAGTGTTAAAATAATTGTCATTCTTTGCTCTATGGTGGCTTTTACAGAACAGTGAAATGTTTTGGTTTGTGATGATTAAGACTACTCAGTAAGTCCCAGTAACTGTGCAGGAGTAAGCAAAGAGGGGAAGAATGAATTCCTGGCCTGGCAAAACCAGAAGGAAAATTTAATTCTGTCTTCAGTAGCAAGGGGCAGATTGCCTTGTTCTGGTTCAATCAACTTTGTCAAGAGTAAATGTTAAATTAATCTGTAAACTGGAACTCCTGTGTCCTGATTAGCTTTTATTTTAAGAGCTTTCCACGGTGGGGTGAGGGGACTTCTATTTGGAGATGGGGGTCTTGCTGGAACAGATGAGTCCTCGTCCTGAGCAGTTTTGTTCCTCCCTTGTGATGGTTCTGGGGGCAGTGAGAGGTGCCACACCAGAAGTTTGTGTTTCACCTGTAGGTTTCAGCTTATTCTATAGAAATCTTTGCTTCAAAAGACTGTATTATGTCCATAAGAATAAGGCAAGCAGATCAAGCCTCAGTAACAAATAAGTACCTTTTCTTTTCCCCTTCTGCTGATGAAAAGCTGGTTTAACAGCATGAAATTGCTTAATGTTCTAAGGTGCCAAGTTACCTCCTCAGAACAGCCTTACCTTTGAGCAGCTGGAGTTTGCTGTTTGCTTGAGCCAACAAGGCTTTAGCTTCATCTTGCAACATGCCTGCTTTCCTCCTGGCCTCGGCCGACTCCTCTGTCTTCTTGGCAATGAGCTCCTCCACGGTTCTGTACTTGCCGCTCAGCTCGCTGTTGAGGACCTGTTCCGAATTCAAGCACAAGATGGAGCTCACGCGAAGCCAATGCAGTGGGAGTTGGCATTTCCTCCCTCTGTCCTTCACTAATCCGGGTGCAATGAGAGACTACACTGGGAGCTCACTTAACAAAAGCAGAAACAGTGTCAGGATATTTCCTACTTTCTGTCCAAGACTAAGAGCTGTGGTGAAGACTCATCAGTTGCTCTTTTGCAGATCTGTGGCTTTACAGCTTCAATACTGGCCTTGGCAGAGATTTGTGGGATTCAGTTACAGGGTTCTGTAACTAATGGAATCCATGGCCCCCAGAACTGCTGAAAAGCTATACCTGGCACTGCTCCTGGCTGAGTGGCTGCATCTGGGGAGGAATACCCTTGCTACCCTTCCAGCAACAAGAACTGAACTAGCTGCCCAGTTGGTGTTGGTAAAGGTGCTGGGGAAGTCATGAGGCTGTGCTTTTTGCTGTGGGGTTAAGATTAAGAAGTTCTATGGCCCTACTAAATTCAACCATTGAGCAAGATAACAAACCATAGCAGCACTGGAATTCTCTTGGGTTTACTTGACAGCACCTGAAATACTACTTAGTGTTTGGATATTGTTGAGTTGATGGGTAATGCAGCTCGCCTGTCAGAAAATGGCTCTCTGGAGATTGGTAGGCTAACTACAGACAAGACATGGGAGCAATGAAACTTCCTTTGGCAGATTGGTCAATTGTTTTGTTAATGAACATTCTTTTGCTATTACAAAAGTGTGTAGCAAACGTTGGGAGTAATGCCATATGTTCACAGAGAAAATCTTGCATCTCTGGTATTAAGCAATTACTTCAGTTTAATGTTAAGATCATTATTTTTCCTGTTGCTTGATTCTGTATATGCCAAATTCTGGTTTGTTTGTCCTGAACCTATCATTGTCATAGAATCATAAATACTCTATACAAGTGGAAAAAAAATTTCCAGTTCCCCTGTGACATATAGTAAAGCTGAGAAACAGAAACCTATCTGTGAAAGACTGACAGTTTCCTGCAGCTATTTCAGAACCAGAAAACTTCCCAATACATCTCTCTCAACATCTGATACCAAAATAAAAAGTAGCTATCTTTGGCAATAGCATAAATATTTAGGAGTATTTTCTACCCCCAGAATCTGAACAATAAATGTGATGGATCACATGTATTCATTGATGTCCCTTTAGCCAAACCTGGGGGAGTTTTGCTGGCTTCTCTTTAGGATTGTTCCTAAGCTTCTCACCTTTTTAACTTCTTCAGCATTTTGTTTTGCACTAATAATTTTGTCTTCTATATTCCCCACATTCCCTGAATTTGTAGCAGCCTTTTGCCTAAGGTCTTCAACACTCTTCTCTAGCTCAAACAGACGTAAGGTAGCATTGTTCAGCGTTTCTGCAGATGCTGCATTTTCAGATTCAATCTAAGAGAAAGAAGAATGAGAGTTAGACTTTCAAAAGACAATGGATATAATACTAAACCTTCTCCATAAACCCTGCTCACCTAACTTGTGTCCATATTGAGTTAAAAACAGTGGTTTAGTTTTGCTAAAAATGGCCCATTGCAGTCAGGGTGAAAAAACTCAGTGCTTGAGAATGGTACATATGGGGCTGCACAAGCATTAAAGAACATGGTCAAAAAGTATTTGATTGCATTATACATGCAAGAGTTGACTAAGCCGTTGACAAAACTTCAGACATTTGACTCCATCATGTGATAATGGACTTGTGAAGCTTCTAAACTGGCCAAGCTTCATAAGTATAGATAGCACTGTGGTCTCATGAGGGCTTTGAGAAGAAGTCTGCAAATACTTTATCTGACAAGATTGCAGCACTTGGCACTTCAATCCAGGATTTATTTTAGTCTGGTGCTGCAGTGGTGGATGACACTGAACACACCAATACACAACCAGTGGGGCTGACAGGTGTGGCTTACCAGGGGTCTTGTCAGACCTCCTGGTTTAGAGGGCTACGTTCTGCTCATTTAACTTGGTGTAGGATATGGGGTGAGAAAAGCCTTTTAGTGTTTTTTTTTTTTTTGTTGTTGTCTGGTTTGGTTTTTTATGAGAAAATAGTCCCCTAGCATCTATCCCACTCACTCAAAAGTTGATGTGAAGGCAAGAACGGTTTAGATGCATTTTAACTGCAGCCTTTGCTTTGCAGTACCAAAGAGCTTTCCCTAGACAAGCTTACATCAGTTTCTAAGTATAAGACTTGGTGCTGTTTCTATTATCTTAAGAAATACTCAGAAAGAACTCACTGAAGTCAGCAAGTCTTGAGTTCCTTTAATATCTTCATCAGCTTGTTTGATGGCTTTTTCAGCTGCATTTTGAGCTTTTTCAGCTTCTTCCAGTGCTGCTTTCACCATGTCTGCAGTGACTTTAACATCTGTTGCACCTTTGCTGTGGAGCAAGATTGTTAATGCTAAAAATGCTCTTACTTTGCAACTGGGAAAAGAACATATGCTGCAACGGGCTGGTTTTGCCCCTTACTGATGGAATGAGAATTTACATCAGGGAAAGTTAAACTGCATTTTCTGATACAATGAGATGAAACAGGACTGCATACCTCGCTCTTTTGGCTTCCTCCAGTAGCATTTCTGCTCTGGCAATGTCTCCAGCACTCTGCTGCAGAATGACCTCAACATCCGAAAGGCTTTCTACACGCTCACGAATATCTTCTGTCAGGGCCTGCAGCTGCTGGGGAGTGCTTGGCATCTCCATGTTCAGCACTTCATTAGCCACTGCCTCAATGCTATCCAGGTCAGCGCTGTCTTCTAGCAGATGGACACAAATGACAAAGATGTGAATAAAAGCTTCTCTCTGTCACATCTCAGCACTCAAATTCTTGTTCAGCTGCTTCCTTAAGAAGGAGAATCATGGGAAAACTTCCTCCCTCAGATTTATGGAAAATCAAGGTGTTAAAACTACTTTCCAAGGTGAAATTCCCTCTGAGGAGAGGCCCAGCAGTGTATAGGCCGTGCTGGCACAGCTCTTAGAAGCCATTTGAAGATCTTGGTGCTCAGCTGCACCACTCTGGGGAGGACTTGAGCCCAGAGGAAACAAAACCAACAGCTGCACGTAGATGTATTTGTGCTTCCAGCATAGTCAGCCCTGAGCAAACAGGCAAGGAATGGGCTGCTGGCAAACAAGGCTCTCATTTAACCTTTACCTGCTTTCTTACAGAGAGAGAAATGCAGTTTCTGACTTCCTTCCCCTTTAATACTACTTTGCCTTTCTAGCCAGAACTTAGAGACATACTTGGCAAAGTACAGCAGTACAACAGCCTCAGCTGAAACGCACACAAGAACATGTCACAGTTTGCTCTCACTTTCTTATTATCTTGGTTTTCTCTTGGTTTTTCTCATGTTTCCAGATTTCATCATGCACACTGTCTAGGGGAGGTGGGGGGAATGATGACAACTGTTGCACTAGCCCTTGGAAGATAATACAGATGAAAGCTAGTTTTCACAAACCCAGAATTAAAAGATAATTAAAAAGAAACATTCTTACGCATTAGGAAGTCTCTAATCTGTTTAATAAGATTTCTCAGATCTTCATTGCTTCTGTCCACTTGTTCTTTTGTAGCATTGGTTTTAAGCAAAACTGCTTGTGCATTTTGTTTTGCTTCATCTGCTCTCTGTTTTGCCTCAGAAACCTAAAGAGAGGAAAATGGAAGGCTTGCTTGCTTATCTTCTTATGCTTTAGGGCTTGTTTTAAAACAATTCATCTGGAGTCAGAAGTAATAGCAACAAGGAATGCTTTTTCTCATAAAACTCACAGAACACTTGGAAGCTGGCCCTGATCCATACCACCAGCACTAGTTTAAACAACTCAGGCTGATGTTTAGTTATCCATGAAGCTTCACTTTAGCAAGCTCCCTTTCTGAAGGTATTTACAAGCATGATGAAGTTACACAACTCAAAAGAAGTATTTTCTGCATAAAACCAGCACATACTTTGTCAATTAGTATCTGTGCTACAACAGACAGATCTTCCTTTTTCTTTTTTACTATCTTAACAATTTTGGCATATTACCATTCTGGAGAGTTGCTCAACTTCTGCTAATGCACTGAGGATGTCTCTGTCAAAATCCATAGCCTTCTGCCAGGCATTGTGAGCTACAGTCACCAGCCCTTCACAGCCGGGGCCTCCACACTTCTTCTTGCCCTCATCCGTCCGACAGCTCAGCCCCCCGCACGCGGACTCGGCGCAGGAGGCTCCCGGAGCAGTGCCACACGTCTGCAGGGACACAGGACACAAGGGAAGCAGTCACAGCCTGATTTCCATTCCATTGCGTGGGGGCTGGAGTAGGACACTATTCTACCACAAAATATCAGAGTAAACTCTTTTTTCAATAAGCAAAACTATTTCTATCAGCAACACTGTGCTGAGAATGAACTTGGTCAATTGTTTGGTAATGAAATAACATTTAACCAGAGGGAAAATTAGAAAATTCCCTGTTCTTGTGAGGTTCTTTTACCTTTTCATGCCCCTCCCCCTCCCCACTCTCTTTTTGCCAAATGATAGTCACTAACACAGGTTTTACAGCCAAAAAACCTCCCTGGGAAAACCTAGGGGCTGAGCCAAGTTAGCTGCAGCTGTCTCCTGTGAAGTGTAAATGAATCCCTCTTACCTGTTTGGCACTTAACCCAGCAGTAGCTAGAAAGCAGAAAGATGTGTGTGTGTGTCTCATGATTACACCTCCCAGCAACTCAGTATTTACTGCCTTGATAAACATCTGCCCAAGATTTCAGTTCTTAAGAACAGTAAGGGCAGGAATGTAGGGAAAGGGAAACTAAACAGAAAGATGTCTCTTTCTTCCCTTCAGAGAAAAAAGGAAGGCTGAGGGAGTGGGAGGGATGACTGGTTGTAAAGGACAAGGGACAATCAGCGTGTGAAGAACTCACTCTCTACCACAGTCCTGGCCTGCCTGGGGGAGTTAATGAGCAGTACCCTGCAGCCTGCCTTCACCCGGGATTGTTCAGGGATTGTTCACTGAATGCAGCTGGCCAACTTCAAAGAGAAACTGAGGGAACACCCAGCCTCTCCCAAGAAAAAGCCATCCTTAATCATATTTACAGATGAGCAGGCACCTTCAACAGAGAAAATGCCCTTTTGACTCCAGCTTCTGCTTTGTCTCAAGCAGGAGGATGAGCCTGGGGTGATGCTGAGGCCCGTGGGTGTGTGGAGAATCACAGCCTGGCCAGGCACTGTACAGGCACAGAGTGTACCCGATGGAGCTGCAGAAGGGAAGAGGAGAGCCTAGGGAAAGCAAGCACTGAACTCAAGATAGGCTGAAGAGGATGGCTCTCAGCCCAGCAGATTTGCCACACTTTTCTGCACATGGGAACTCCGTCCCTAGCAAAGAACATTGGATTAGAATAGGGGTGATGCAAAAACAGGTGTTCTGTTGGGGCTGGGAAGAGTGGGAGGAAGACCATCGTGAAAGGCTGGACTTTGAAAGCCAGTAGTATCAGAGCCCACCAGTTAAACAACCCAGTTCTAGCCCACAAAACCAGGGTGTTGCTCAGCCAAGCAAGGTGCATTTCTCATGAACCAACCACACATCTCACACTGTCACACCCTACAGTTCCTCCCTGCCTGCTGCTTCCTCACAAACCCGACTCTATTTCTGCTGCGGGTTTTATCCCAGCAATTCTCAGCCGTGTACCTTCTCAGCCACCTCAGAGAGATCCAGGCTCTGCAGCTTTCCGGCGAGTTCATCCAGAAGGCGCGACTGCTCCTCTTGTTTAGCCTTGAACTGGGCCTCCTTCTCATTGATTAAGTCTTCCACTTCCTGCCGCGTTCGCGCTGACAGCTCCACGGCGCTATCGGGATCAACAGTGGAGGCATTGACCCTCTCCTCTGCCTCCAGGGACATCTGGAAATACTTGGTGATACTGTCCAAGGCTCCTGCAGAAATCAGAGGGAGCTGATGGGAACTCTGTTAAGTGACCCAAAGTAATGTATATTACAGATGTTAGCGGATGACACATCAGGGTTAGTGATACATCACATTAAATTAAATGCTGGCCTTGGCAGCTGTGCCATTGCAAGGATGACAGAATTTGGCCTTTTGTAGGAAAAAAAGTTTGCTTCCTTGCTTGGTGGAGAGTGTCAAGCTGGTCTTTGAAGTTAAGCCTTTCTCTGACCCTAGTGACAAAATTCTGCTTGCCCTAAGGGCAAAAGGAGATACAGCCTTTGAAGTTTTTTAGGGGAACGGTCTGTTTTCTAAGGATTCCCTTATCCCATTAGTTCTTATTGCTTGCCCATGTCTGGCTTATGGGGTCACTGCTTGGAAACTGGTTAGAGCTTTCCTAAGAAACAACTGCTTGATGAAAGATGCTGATTTATGGAACTGTTGATTTTGAACAACTCCTGGAGAGGCCTTATGTGGGTGTGAGGGACCCTGTTGGGGTGGCTATACTCTCCACCTTGGGGCAGCTTTCCTTTGCAGAGTACCAAAAGTCAGGGACTCCCCTGTTCCATATGCTACTTGCCTCACTCTGAAATCTCTCATGTTCACTGAAAGCAATCTCAGACTTCCTGCAAACCAGGAAATTTATAAGAAAAATTATAAATACTTTCTTTGAAGTCAGCTTTCCAAATTTCCAAATAATTTGGTGACATTCCTCTTCCTCCAGCAAATTTTGATTCTTGGCCCATTTCAGTGTGCCAATGGACATGCAAGGCTTGGGTGGCTCAGAAGAACTGGACCCTTTACCATGAGCTCTTCTTTTTCATCCAGAAATAGCAGTTTAACAGACTCAAGGGAGCAAGGGGAATGTCTGGGCATATCTTGAAATCTGTGGTGCACTTTCTTCTGTTGTGTCTCCTCTACAATGTGTTCTGCATGATACCTTAAGACGATTCTGTGCCCCAAGAATTTGAGCTAGCTTTGCAATGTGCAAAGAAAGAGAGACAGGATGAGGGGGCAAAAATTCCTGCTGCATCAGCAACTCTGCTAATGCACAGAAAGAACCTGTCCCTGAGGAACTGTGTTTTATTACAAGTTAGAAGACTAATCTGGTACTTAAACCCAGGCACTAATTAAATGTTTGGCCACCCTGCTGCTTTCTCCCCCTCCTTGTGACACTTACCCCGAACATCAGAGATCTTGATGAACTCTAGCTGCTCTGCAAGTTCTTTCACGACACGGTCGAGACTTTTGGCATCTGTCTCCAGTGCACTCAGGTCCGTGTCTGTGCTATTGCTCTTTGCTGATAAGGCTGATAGGTTTTCTTCTATGTCAGCTATCTTAACTGTAACATCTGCTGTCAGCTTTCTGTAAAACAGGCACAGGACTCAGCACGGGGCTGAAGAAGGGTCATACGCCTCATACTTCACTGGAGCGTGGTGGCTACAGATGTACACAGCTTCTCCCATGGCAGGACCTGTCCTCCCTCAGTGGAGCTCCAAGTGATTTGTAACAACGTGCCTACCTAATAATACTGTTTTGTTTCCTTTATTATACAAACCTACTTTTAAATCTACAGCACATTTATAAACCCAAAGCGCCAAATTGCTCAGAAAACAGCTGCGTTGTGTAAGATTAACTGGAGGGAGATTCCAGAGGACTGGAGTAATGCTCTTGTATCATGGCAACTGCATAGGTCAGAGTTGACTACTATGATCCATACATAATTTGCTTCCCATCCCACACAGCACAAATGTAGTTTTGATTACTACGAGCTCATCGGACAGAGCTGAACTTCAGGAAGCAGGGAGGGGGAGCCTTAGTTTCAACACAATGGATTCTTTAAACTCTTCTATACAGATCCCTCCTCACCAGAGTTTTGAAGGAAAACCTCCTACTCTAAGCCTTCACTCAGTGAGCCATGGAGCAGGCTTTAGCTAGTGGGATAACCCTAAAAGGAAAAGCAAGTGAGTATTACATGTCAAGGCTGCTGTGGAACAGAAGTGGGCATAGGAAGCTATTCCCATCCATGGTGATCCCATCAAGCCAAGCATTTCCTCATTCTGAAAGAATCAAGGCAGTATTTAAGATCTAAGATCAATTTACAGCTCTCTCAATAGCCCAACAGCCTGCTGTTTTCCAGGACTCCTCCAAAGCCCAGTACTTTTCTATACAGCCAGAGGAGCAAGAACAGATACACATAAGGTATGTTAGGGAAAAGCAGCTCATCAGCTGCTCTGATCTCCCTCAATACACACAGAGTCCAGAAGCAGCAGCAATGCCCAGCTCTCCAGCAGGAGGGAGGGGAGCTGTAGGACACAAACTATTCCTAATTGAGACATTTGTGCTTTAATCCTCGCCCCTTCTTCGCTTTGTGCAGTTCCCTTTACAATGCACGAGCAAGTCAGAGCAGTTGCACACAGGACTAGAAAGCCTCTGTAATCCTACTTAATGTTAGACTGTCCCATCTCCAGATTACCATCTTTTGTACACTTAGCCCTAAAAGAAAATACAAGGCTTTTACTCTGAGAAAAATGGAAACAATCCTTGTTATAAACCTGGTGCTTCCCCCAGCACCGTGCTCAGAATGTGGAAAGAAGCCCAAGTTTCCAACTCATCAGCTACATGCGGAAATCCAGGAATTTAATCTCTCCCCCTCTTCATTCTCTCACATAATAGCAGTGTTTGTCCTTTGCCCTGGGGCAGCACAAGGCAAGCATGAGTGGCTCCCTGGTAATTAGCTGCCTGGAGAGCAGTGGGAGCAGGACAACCCAGCCCAGCACGTGGTAGCTGCCCTGCTCATGCCTGCCCCACCAGGTTCCTGCCCAGTGGGATGGGCACTCACTGCCAGTGCTGAGAATGGCAAGGTGCTCCAGCAGCCCAGGAGCCACAGCACCCTCACCCAGCCAAAAGAGCCAGAGTGCCCTCAGCCCAGCATGGGGACATCAGTCACTCAAGTAAATCCCAGCTCATTGAAATTCCCACTCCTTCCCACAACAGACTTATCCAAGTAACTACAACTGTACTCACTCTGCTTCCTCGAAGAGATTCCCAATGTTCTTCAGGGGCTCAGCTGCTGGATTTTGAGCGATGATGGTTTTAATTTCAGTGAGCTTCTCCTCCAGTGTGTTGAGTGTCTGCTGGTATGGGCCAGTGACTCCGGTGATTTTAAGGGTATTAGCCCTGTCCAAGAACTGCTGGGTCCTGTTAGCCAGCTCGCTGATAATCACATCCCAGAGGGCAAAGCACTGGTGGCATGGCACACAGTCGGGGAAGAAGCCTGAGTAGCCCCGGGAGCACTTGTCACAGTGCAGCCCTTCCACCCCTTCATTGCAGATGCACTGCCCAGTGGCACGGTCACACTGTGGGGTCTGGATGCCACGAGGGTTGCAGTCACATGCTAGGGGAGAAAAAGGCACATGTGAAGGCCATGGAGAGGGAAATGATTGTGATGCTGGCAGGGTGGGAAAAAAACCAGTTATAATAAAGTGGTGAAATGAATACAGATATGGTCAGTGTCTCCTCCAGCAGAGAAGTAACACCCAGGTGAGGAATCCTGCAAATCAAAACCCAACCAACTTCCCCTGCACCTCCCACAAACAGCACACTAAAAGGAGATAACTGATTACACAGCACTTGGTTAAGTAGAGGAGGTCTCTTCCATAAGGCACAGTGGGTGCCAGAAGTGGAATTGGCTTCCGAGAACAGGACAAATCTATGGAGCAAAAGCCCTTGTGAGATCTTCTAGGCAGAGGTACAGGGACTGGATCAGAACATGGTCCTGCCATGGATAGTAAGAAAACATTCACAACACACACTGAGGAGCCTGGCACTGGGCTGACATTTTGGGTATACAGAAAATCAGAAAAAATCTGGTAGTGAAAAATAGAATAGAACAAAGAATGTGGTCATGGGCAGCCCTGTAGTGTTTGAGGTGTAAAGGTGTTAGGACCAAGAATCTACATACTGTTTGTCACACTCAGTGGAAATGAGGACACTAAACAGATTTATACATTTTTAAAAAATTATTTCATACAGAGAACCAACTTCAGAGTTAGTATTCACACCTTCATGAAATGCACTTCTTTGGCACTAACCCACCGCAGAGAGAAGTTACTCACTTCACTTAGTGATGCACTGTCACTGCTGAAAGCACAGACATGCTTTGTACACAATAATGCCATCAGGAGAAGCGTTTCCATGCAGTGAGACTGCCACTTGACCTTAATTACACAGGAGGCAGCAGCAGAGGACATCACCAACATGCAAAGCTTTTAATAAAGAGACAGCAGCAAGCAATGAAAAGAGAGGCTTTGAAAATATGCACATCATCTACCTATCATTATGGCAGAGTGCACCAGAAACAGGTCATGCACGTGTTCCTTAAACAGGAAAAGGACTGGCATACCTGATAAAACTCCTCACTTACACATCCAGGCATTCTCAAAGGAGGTTAAATGGCTCAAAAGGGCCCATAAATCAATTCACACACCCAAAGAAAATGCCCCCTTGAAAATAGGGCAAAACACAAAGCTGTTTTCAAGACTGTACATTGTTTGCTTCAATGCCAGAACACAGTGGTGGTCTTCAGTTCAAAAATTTCACAAAGAGCCCCAGCAGAACAAATCGCTCCTCAACAAAACGACTTTCTTGTACAATGTGAATATGATAGGCAAGAGACAAAAATAACTTCTGCTGCCTGCACAATTGAGCAAAATGGTCTTTTGTTCTTTGAACTATACCCTGACACAAGAGATTGTTTTTACTTTACATCGAAAGTGCTTAAGTAGTCAACTCACCATGGAGTATGTTCCCTGCAGGCAAACCGTTGAGTTCCTGTTTGAAGGTCAGTTAACCCTTCTGTCAACTAATAAGGCCCTTGGTATAATGATGAATTGTCCAAATTCCTCTGTATAGAAAGAGGCTAAATGGCATGTGGTTTTTCTCAAAGATCCTGAGGTCTGATCAAGTTACATGAATACTTGCTGCTGGCAAATCAGATCACTATATTTACTTGTGGATTTAAAAGGCTTAATGGGAGAAAAAAACCTAACCCCATATTGGTAATTCTACTCCTGAATACCTGCATGTTCAGGAAAAGCAGATGACATGGCTTTAGTAGCATTTACATGGTAAAGTGGGTTCCAAAATCTCTGGAACCAGAAAATACTAGGGAAGAAGAGAAAATAATTTAGGTACTAACACACTGTTTCCAAAGTGTAAACCCAAACTCCACAGCTGCCTGTTGGGGGATGAAAAAAGCAAAGAAGTAATTTATTCTAAATACAGCACAACAGTTGGAAGAATCCAGCCCTCCAAAACTCCCAAACTGAGCTTTGCAGGACCATGAGAAAATTGTACAAGGCAGCTAGAAACATTACTGTGTCTTATTTCTCCATTTTAAGATTTTTTTATCAAACCCACAAGAAGGCAATCCTGGCTCAGAATTACCTCAGTCCCCTGAATGAAAGGTATATAAAATGGCTTTCAAAAGTGCTGGTTTCCTATTGCTCTTCCTTGTCTTCATTATCTTCCCAAGACACTAACCATATACAAGACGATGCCAGATTTCACCCCTATCCATTTCTAACACCTCTAGTGGATGAGTCCTGTACCTTGTGCCCTGAACACCACCACCAGGCATTTTACACCCCAGCAAGGAGCACGTTCAAGGCCACTGAAGAACACCTTCCCTTTATGTCATGGCAGGGATCAAACCCTCAACTCACTTTGGTTGTGGCCAATTCTCAAGAGAAGGAAAACAAGACGAAGCCAAGATCATGTAAAGCCTTCTCAGTAGTGAGGAGCACCTTGAACACTGCAGTCCACCAGGCAAATAGCTCAGTGGCAGCTTTAACCTCTGCCTCAGGCAATGCCTGCCAGCCAAGAACCCACTGGCTTCAGTGTCTTTGACTGAAGGGCATGGCTTCATCCTAAAGGAACAAAAGCATAGTGACAGAGGCAGGATGCATGTGAAAGGAAAGGAGGCCCTCTGAGCTGGCACAGACTGGAAAAGACTGGCACAGGATTGGCAAGTAGCTCATGGAAGAACAACTGAGTTATGGATCTGTCATTCAAGATGGTGGGTGCACAGGCACCAAAAACTTCCTGTGATGCTCAATTATCACTGCCAATGAACTGGGATGTGAATACCAGACATAGCTTGATTCCTATCAGCCGCTAGAAACAGAGCAAACACCATGTCAGAAGGATCCAGCACATCATGCCCAGAATTGTGTTTGACCAAAGTACCCCACCATCACTTCTAGCCAAAGCAGAGCTCTTGTTCCTCCAACACCTCCTTTGTTATGTCCAACTATTCTATGGCCACTGTGCAATTCAGAAGCAGTCCTGTACCCTGAGGCTAACTCAAACACGACCTTCAAAATATTGCTTTGCTCAGGAGATGGCTCCAAACAGCACACTCCTAAATCTCATGTAAGACCTGAGTAATACAACACATCCAGTGTTAGCATATATCTGGTTAATCTGAACTTTTTCAAGAACAAGAAACACACAGGCAGATCTAGGGATGCAGATGTGCCTGCAGATGTTTCAGATGTGGCTTAGTAGCTACCAACAGCTTTATACTTATATGTGGTATAGGGAAAGACAAAGTCCTGTAAACTTCTTTTATGTGGCTTCCCTATGCTTACATGACAAGAAACTGGGAAAGCAGTTCATTTTGCACTGCAAAATCCAACGGATGTTGAGTTTACTTCAAGTTACTTGGATGCCTTGAGCACTTTGAGTTGGAAATGCCTTCAAGACAAATGGTTGATTACTCCCCCTTCAAGCAGACAGATGGCCCAAAGCCAAGGTGAAGGGCTGAAAGTTAATGCAGACACGGCTGCTTGCATTAAAGATCAGTGTTAGACAGGCTTCAAATCTGTAAGCAGAGCAGGACATAGCAGTACCTCCCATGGAAAACACAGTGGAGGAAAAGATGTCTTTTGAAATCGTTGGCCCAAGATTTAAGGGTTTTCAAAGGACCATTTACTAAATTAAACAATAGGTTTCTGTTTTGAAATGTCATTTTGGAACTGGGCGTATTGTTTTCTTTTAATTGAGTGTGTAACTCAATCAGTGATTCTTCTGTGGCATACTTCAACTTCAGGGAAACCACATTTTTGGAAAAATTGTAGCCAAATTCTTCGGTCAGGATCTGCTGATTAGCAGATTATGAGTATAAAGGATTGTAGCTGTATCTGTTTACAAATGCATGTGCATGTATGTGCATGCACACACTGAATATCCATGGGTAATTTTTGTATCACCTTTATCAGTGCAATTCTCCTCCTCCTTTTTTCCTGATCCTAAAGATAGAAATAACACTCAAAAATGTATACAAAATGCAGTCATGTAAAAACCTAAGAGGAGAAATCCAAAAGAAGCAAGTAACTAGCTTGAGAGGTTTGCTTTAAGCTCAAAAGGATCTGTGAACTGCTTTTTACCTACTCTGACAGCTCTGCTGTCTTTTTCTCTGATTTTAAATATTTCGAACTCACTTCCATTTTAACTACTGTAATTCAATATGCAGTATATTTGCACATCACTTAATTTAAACTCAGGTGTGTCAAAGCACTTGATACTATAGCAGAGGTGATAGAATGGATACTGAATGGGCTGTATGAAGACCAGTATCAGTGTTCAATTCCTTACTGGGGGATGTCAGGAACAAACAAGTGTTGTACATCATCCTACGCTGAAGAGAAATAATTTTTCCAGAAATATTTTTTTTACTGCTTGAGACTGAGGGCGGTGAGCATCAAATGTTTAACTCCTCCACAGAAAAAACACAAAGGTTTTGTTCAAACATGATTTCCTGGCATGATTTCCCAGTGGTAGTGAGGCACTGTGATAAGAAAACCATTCAACAATTTGTAAGGCTGAAAGTTTTGCAGAGTTAGCAAATTTCTTCTGAATAATCAGCCATTGATTCAAGTTACCCTACAAGCATAGTGCTAACTCCTCAGCAGTATGATTTTCAGTAGGAACATTAAGGTAAGATCCCAGCCTAAAATTACTGGAGTTCTGCTACATCTTAACATGTTAGCAAACCATGCAAAAAGGATAGTTTCCTGGAAACAATCAATACACATTGTAATATTTTATGACCCTAGGTCAATTAAAATAATGAAATTTGAAGTGAAAATTATATTTTCTTTAGTATAGAATTTGTCGGACTTCCTTTAAGCACTTCTCACAGAAGGAAACAAGACATCTCTGAACACCAAAATCATGTCCTATAAAAGCAGCCTTTGTGACTAGTTTAAGACCCAGGTGTTACATTTTAAGACTACAAAACTTACTCTTAAATGGCAAAGGGTAATTTTTAGTGAACAGCTGTTTCTGCACCAGCCATATAACAAAGACTAAAAACTGAGAAAAATAACATTCTTGTCAATGTATGCAGTGTGTGTTTGACAAAAAACATGACTTTTTTTCATTGTAGTTCAATTAAATTCTGTGATTTTACATTAAGACTTGATACTCATGTCCAACACAGGACATGCTTCTTGTGAAGGGGCTATAGCAACACCAATTAACTTCCAATCTCACACAGTACCTCCTACTAACTGCACTCCAGTCTGCTTGTTTAATTTATTACAACAGTAATCACAGTAAAATTGTCATCTCCTTCATATTAGATGAAGCATCAACTTTAAGTATCTACTGTGCAAAGGCATTGATTGAGCTGCATCTGCAGCTACTCCACATCTCAGGCTTCCCAGGAGCCTGGAGCCTTCTGCTGGAGACGTGCTTTTTGGGTTGAAGCTGGTCCTGCATGCTGAGTCCTGCACTTTGGTTTGCCATGCTTTGGAAACGCTCCAACAGAATGCCTGGGAGACCTGAATTTGATGAACTCTGTAGTGCTATTATTTACTACCTCAGGAAGGATTTTCATGCACACACAGATTCACACACAGGCTCATGCGGAGCTGCAGACACCTCGAGGCTGGAGCAATGGCAGAAGAGTCCTGCCAAGGGGCTGGCACTGCCTCCAGAGCAGGTGATGCTCCCAGCACAGCTCCTGCCCACTGTAATCCTCCCAGGGACCTACATGAGGCCAAGAGAAAAATGCTGGGCTCTTCCCCATCCTCTATGCCTCTGCTGTGCTTGTTTCAGGCATTATGTTGAATTCAGTGAGAGAATGTTGTGCTTTTTCAAAGCACAGGGAGCAAGCAGTCCCTGAAGACCCAGCCACAGGCTCTCTGTGGTGTGTGATCCCCAGTGGACATTTGTGGGTGCTGAAGTGCAGCCAGTGCTGTGGGTTCAAGGTGCTGTCCAAATACAGGCAGCCACCTCAGCTTGCCCCAGCCGTGTGGTGCCAGCGTGATCTCTGTGGACACGCAGAGAGGAGACATCAGATGACACTTTCTCTCCACAGCAGGGGGCACAGACTAAATCAAAGCACCCAGACCAGGTACAAAAACCTGCCTTCCCCAGCTTCTGCTTTACCATGTCTGATCTTACCGAGGTTTCTACAAGAGACATCACAGACAGCAGCTGGCAATGGGGATGGGAGGGAAGGTGCTGGGAAGGTGCCCTAGAGCCTGGTATCCCATGGAGTGTACTGGGACCCTGGGTCACATCCACAACTCACTGCTGCTGCAAGTGCCTGAGAACCCATGGAGAGCTGCAGCCCCAGCCTGTCCTAGATGGGCCATTTTGCACATCTCCACACAGCTATGTCCAGAGCTTATTTGCAGGCACTCGGGATTTTTTAGTATTGTAAAGCTTGTCAAAACATGAGCAGTATGGTCCCCATTTCTCATCAGGAGCTTGTGTTTCTTGATGCCAGCAACCTGAAGGCCTCTCATGAAGAGATCACAAATCACTGTCCTCAGAGTAACTGATTCATCCTGTGGTTTCCAACCTTGAGGAGAACCCACTTGCCCTAGAAAGTGGAGGAGCCCATACTGGAGTGGAGTGGAGGATTCCAGGCTTGGGAGCTATCTCCACACCTCTGCATCAGCTTGCTGAAGACTGTGTCCACACTCACATGGTTCAGAGTTTTTGCTCTTCCCCATCAAGACTGGTTTCTATTTTGGTCCTGAATGCAGCACAAAATGCAGCCATACTGGCTGCTTGGGCCAGCAAGAACACGCCAGGTGGCAAATGCCATGGCAGGAGTCCACATGTTCCCTGCAACTGGAGCAGACATCTTTGTGACAAAGCCTTGTCTCAGTTCCAGCTTCACTTTGGCTGCAGGCCAGATCCCAGCTGTTTTCCAGGGACACTGCTCAGCAGCTCCTTAAAGGGCACGGTTTTCCAGTTCGCTTGCAGCCCGCTTACCCCTGAGAACTGCTACCTGCCCACGCAGCAGCTGCAGGTCTGCCAGCCTGAACATCACCACTCACTCCCCGGGGCTAAATGAGGGCTGAGAAGTCAATTGTCTTTTTGCCAAGGAAAGATAGGAGACAGGCAGGAGGCACTGACCCCACCACACCGGGAGAGCCTGCAGCACCACCCGGCTGGATGTGTTCCACGAGCTTGGAGCCTGTCCAGAGCATCACGCTGCAGGCTGCCACTGCTCAGCCCTGGGCAGCAGCTCTCCCCACCTGCCTCCTGTCAGATGTAATCATGAAGGAAAAGCTGCCTTTCCACCCGAGAGAGTCTCCTCCATCACCAGGGCACAGAAGGGATGGCAGGCTGGAAGGGGAGTGTAGATCTCACATGGTAAAAACAGGCTCTGAAGAATATATTCTCCCTTTGTTTCAGAAAAATTAAAGCAGGTTTTCACATGTTCAAAAGACAGCAGAAACTCCATGAGAGATCAGAAATGATGCTATGCTGCAAAATCCTGCCAATAAGGTATGTAGATGGACTCCATCAATAAACCCTGATGGAGACAACTGATAGCAAGACAATCCCTGCCCTGGAGCCAGCAGGGTCAGCACACTCCTTACCATGTCAGAACACACACAGCCTCTCGAAAGGCAGCCTTTCCCCCAAGAAACCCAATATGTACTCAGGAACTGGGACAACTCCCCAGGTCCTTTCATCTGCTGCAGTAACCAAGTAGCTGTGACCTGCCTATCTACCAAGATAATGGGCTCTAAGGTATCTCTATTGTAAGGGGTTTATTAAAGACCACAGCAAGCACATTCCTCCCTGCAGAAAAAAATACCTTAATCTATTGCAAACCCTCCTGGCAAAGGCTTCTATTTGAACAGATCAGAGATACAAGTTTGTTCTGGTCTGGACAATGTTTGAAGTTTCTTTTCCAGCTAATGAACAGACTTGTTTATAATGAAAGGACAGAGGCCATCCAGTTTTCTAAACAACCTACTTCACGGTGCTCTGTTTTGCAGCATGTAGCTATGGCTAACCCACTGCATGGTCTCTGCTTTCTCCTTTATTTTTATCTAAATATAAGGAAAGTCTCCTACTACATAAAAAACCTCCAGTCTCTGTAAGAAGACACAAGAGACAGTGGTCTTGAGCTACATACAACTGAAAGGCAAAGGAAACTGGTTTCCAGACCAATTCTCAAACTCAGATGCTTGTGATATGTTTTCTTATCATGCTGGCTTACCTGACAGCATTGCAATCTTACCCTTAAGGAAGAGTTGCTTCTAAACAGAGAGGTTTGTTTCTAAATAAAGGTCAGATAAGAAAAACACAGACAAGCACAGGCCTGGGTTCATGCCACATGTCTTATTCTGCAACACACCAAAACCCCAGGGCAGACCCCACCATGCCTTTTTCCCACTATTCCAAGGCTCGAGTGGGCTGCTCCTGGCAGGGGTGTCCCAGTGAACTGGGATGTGATGGTGTGCCCGGCCACACAGACATTTCCAAAAGGAGCAGGTGGAGCAGACACCAGGGTTGGACTCACCTAAGCACTCCACGCCTGGGTCACCCCAGAAGAGCTCCTGGCACTCCCGGCAGGTCCGGCCTCCGAAACCCGGCATGCAGTGGCACTGCCCGGTGAACTGCCAAAGCCAAAAAACAAACCCATCAGGAGATGCGAGCCCCTCAGCAGCTCAGCCCTGCACCAGAGCAGGGGCCGAGCCTCGGGCACGTGCCCGTGCTCCCTCACCTCGTTGCAGGCAGGGCCGAGGGAGCGCGCGGGGTCGCAGTCGCACTGCTCGCAGCCGGTGCCGCTGGCCAGCCGCCACGTGTGGGGGGCACAGCGGTCACAGGTCTGCCCCACCACGTTCGGGAGGCACCGGCACTGCCCCGTGGCCGCCTCGCAGCGGCAGCTCTCCGAGCCCTCGCAGTCCTCCCGGACTGTGCCCAGGTAGTTGCAGACGCACTCTGTGAGGGAAAGAGAGAGCATGGCACCTCCATGTCAACCTGCCCCCTGCTACCAGACTGCCCCGACTTCACATCCAGCTTATTCTCTGAGTCCGCAGAGGTGTGGGCAGATGCTGGCAAGTCCCAGTGCCAGTGGCCAGGCCTGGCTGACCCAACACTGAATGACACCCAGCACTGCTCAAGAGCCCACCTCATGTCCCACGGCTGGCCACCTCTACAGCTTTTGCCCCAGCACATAGAAGGCCACAGGAGTCTCTCATTCAACCAGCCCAACCCTCCCTGCTCTTCTCCATTCCTCCCTCTGCACAACCAAAGCCCAGGTCTGCCCAGCTCTCCTCAGGCAGCTATGGTGGAAGATCTGCTTGAAGTGGTCAACTGGCCAACAGCAAGCTCACCTCAGTGACCCACCTGTCCTGCTGGGCTGTGCCTGATGCCGCAGGAGGGGTGGGTCTGCCTCCCCACCACCCATTTCAGCTTCGTGTCATGGCCCTCATTCCCACTGCCCAACCACACCTGCAGGAACCCGGTGTAAACAAAAGCCAAATCCTCCCCTCACCACCTTATCTCTGGAGGAGATATAAACAGAGACCAGTATCAAGAGGGTAAGAAGCACCCCCTCCTGCAAAATCCTCCTCCTTTCAGCAAATGTAAATGCTGTCTCTGTCCTCCCCCTCCAATGTAAAGGGCTAGGAGCCCCACCCAGCTGCAGGGCAGCTAGAAGTAATAAGGTTTTTCCTCCACCCCAAATGCTCCCAGGTTAAAAGCATTTAGGTGTTCACTGCTGCCCCTGACAAGGCTGGTGCTGGGGCTGCAGCCGTGTCTCACACTCACTTCTGCAGTCCTGCTGCAGGGCACTCCCATAGTAGCCCTCTCTGCAGAGGTGGCAGTGTTCACCCTCGGTGTGATACAGGCACTTCACGCACGCTCCGGTTCTCTTGTCGCAGGCCTCTGGGTCAGTGGTGTCGATGTTGTTGTTGCACTGGCACGGCTGGCAGGCGCCGCCAACCTCATCGGGGCTCCCAAAGAAGCCAGACGCGCATTCATCACAGCGAGTGCCTGTTTGAACAAACAGGCACAGTGGGAATGGCCATCACGGCTCTCTGGTGAGCAGCCCCGTCAAGGCAAGGCAATAAAGACCATTACTGGGAGGGGAGGAGCATTAACTGGATCATGTTTAAAGAAACAGAGACAGCACTTGATGAGACCATGGTAACTTGGTGCAGAGCATGGATGGCACCACCCAGGGCACCAAGGCATGATGCTTATCCCTTTGGTTCCAGTGCTGTCCTGTCAATCCTTTGCTCAGCACCAGTCATCCCTCACTGCTGCAGATGAGGTTCATGGTCATGCTGGCACCACCCACACAAACCACTCTGCCCTGGCACCTTCCAAGTGAGGCAATCCCCTGCAACAACCCACTGATGCTGGTGCTGTGGTCACATCTAACCCATATGAACATATCCTCTCGCTGAGAGGTTCAACCAAACCAGCCACCCCTCCACAGTCCCACCAAGTACCTATGTATCCCACGCTACAGACACACACGACTTGCAGTGTGACTGGATCCTGGTAACAGCCACTGGCAAACTGGCGTCCACTCTCGGGGCCGTCAGGGCAGGGGCAGGGGCGGCAGTGGTCACCTGATCCCAGGATGGGGTCTCCATAGTAGCCAGCCTGGCACCTGCACAACAGAGTACAGAGCATGCAGGGACTGCAGTACACACTGCAACCTTGCTGTAAATAAGCTCAGATTTTCTACCACTGTGAAGGAGCAAAGGGCAGAAACATCCTTATGGCTCTCCCTTACCACTCACACTCCTAGCAGCTGTGTCCACAGACACAAATTTGCCTGGTTTACACCAGCATAGGAGCAGGAGACCCAAGGTTGGATGTCAGCCCTGCCATTGCAAGGCCTCTCAGAAGGCTTGCAATGGCTTGCTAAAGGCCTGGGGTCCTGCAGTGTGCTTTTGGTCACTTATGCAGGCACTGCTGTGATGTGCTAGGCTGTGGGCAGGGAAGAGGAGATCACCACTCCAATCAATCTCCAGGACACAAGTGCTTCTCTGACTCCCTGGGCCCAGGGACTTCCGCTGTGGCTTAACACCTGCCTGAGCACCAGCACCAGAGAGGAACAGCTGAGCTGCTGCGCCCACCCTGCTGTGAGGAAGGAGAGGGGCCAGGGAAAGGGCACACGTGCCATACCTCTCACAGTTGTGTCCGGCCGTGTGGTCCCGGCAGCTCAGGCACTCCCCAGTGTAGGGGTTGCAGTCGTCAGCGTGGCCATTGCAGTGGCAGGGCTGGCAGCTGGGGAAGCCCCAGAAGCTGGGCAGGCAGCGGTCGCACTGCCGCCCGTACACCCCGGGGAAGCAGTGGCACTGGCCCGTCTCCACGTCGCAGAAGGCGTTGTAAGAGCCTCGGGCGTGGCACTCGCAGGCTGCAAGGAGAGTGGGAGAGGGGCTGAGTTACCATGACAAGCCATAACCTCAGGGCCCCAACCACAGCACAGCCCAGAGCCAAGGGTTTAACATACGTCGGCATCCACTTGGCCCAAATCCAAAGGTGCCAGGGGCACATCTGTCGCACTGTCTTCCAACAACGTTGGGACGACACTGGCACTGTCCTCCGTTGGGGTCACACACTGAACTCAGGGAGCCCTGCGGGTCACACTGGCATGCTGAAAAACATTGGAGAAAGTGAGCACTGTGGCACAGGACACGAATCCCCTGCCTCACTCCACGTACACACCTTCCTCATGCAAACTGCTCTGCCTGCAAGCACCATCCAGCCCACAGGCACAGTCTGCCCTACAAGTAGATGGTTACGTACATAATGCAGTCTCATGCAGTAGTGCAGAAATGCTGAATATTATGTTCTTGCAGACATCTGTCATGGGAGTTTTCACAACACTCCTGCTGTTTTCCAAACACCGGTATCTTTGGAAAGTTTCCCAAGCGCTGTTCGTGACCACGTCTTCGCCCGAGCCTCCCACTGTGAATATGTCCAGTGATTTGCAGTACGGCATGAGAACAAGCTACAAAACAATTTTACAATGACAAAGTGTCACTACTTACAAATAGCCTCCACCAAAATTGTGAAAATTCAGTATTATCCCAGTTTCTAACCTTTTTTTGGCTAAAAAGCAAACAGCCAGACACAATTTGGAAAGTAAATTACAGTATTTCTCTAGTTTTGGTGGAATACTTCTGGTATCCGATAAATTCTTACCAAATCTACCAAATTCTATCCATTCTAAAGAAGAAAATTGACACTGACATTGATTTTCATGACCTATATGACACACATTAGCCTCCCCAAAGAAACTATAGGTCTGTGGACTAGCTGCAGTCCTGAAAAATACCTCAAAAGCCTCTTAGCAGAAAAACAACTCACATACTTTGAGGAACTTTTGAAGAAACCTATGCTGCATTACACTGTTCAGTTGAAATCTGACCTCAGCTGTAAGGAACAACGCTGCAAAATACGACTTTGAATTTACACAGACACATGCCAGGGGAGATACAAACTTCCAGGCTTTTAAGAGCATCCCTGAAATAAATTCTGCTCACAGAGTCAATCAGTGTGTATGGGTTCTCAGTCTCTGTATCCAGCGAGGAGTACTGGGGCAGCTCCAGGCGGATGGTGTAATTCAGCCCCTTCTCGAAGCACACGGGCCGTGGGAGAACAACGTATCTGAATGAGGAACAGGAAACGGTCCTTACTTCAAAAGCACGGCACCATAAAGCATTTCAGGTGCCCCTAGAGAGCAATCAAGATAACAGAAAGCAGCCAAGACCCGACAGAACAAAAGCTGCCATGTGAGAGAGGCGGTTTGGAGGCTTGTGGAAGTCAGAACCGGAAAAGGTTATCAGCAAGGTAAAGAGTCAAACCAGTGTTCACTCACAGGTTGAGCAAACACCTCCCCCTCCCTCTACTCAGTGAACAAACTGTATCAGAAAATGAGAATAAACTTAAAAGCTTTGAGTCTGCAGATCCACTACTAAATGTGTTTTTTATAACCCACTGGAAATTAATTTTCACCTATTTTCACAGAGGTTACAGCAAACTGAAAATGTGACATTACTGTACTTCAATTTTTAAGTGTTTTATTTTTTCTCTCCTTTTGCCCATCCAGTTATACCAACCTGGATCCAGGTGACAGTGAGACCACTTGATTATCATCATCAGGAACTGTGTTGCCACACCGGCTACCTGTGGGAATCTTGCCTGGGCGTGAGACATTGATCACAGCTTTTTCCCACTGATCAGGCAACTAGGGAAAAAAAAAAAAAGGCTCATCAGTATCAAGTAATAATCATAAACTCCTGGAAGCATCCAGAGCTCAGGCCAGGAAAAGCATGAGCACAGACAGGGTGGTCACTGTGCTTCAGGGAGGATGGGGCTACAGCTGCAGCATCAATGGGGCATCTACCAGCTGCAGGTGTGGGCTGAGAGCAAGGAGCAGGTGGCCAGCAGCCCCATCTGCATCATGGCATCACCAGGGGTTTGGTTACCTCCTCTCCCCTCACCTCTGTGTCCTCTATCTGAGTATTCACTGCAATTAGTTGCTGCCAAACTCTAGGCAAGGAGATGGAGGGATTTTTCTCTTTCCCTTCATACTGCGAATTATCAAAGCCAACTGCTTGCAAACCCTTGGCTGCAGGCATTCAATGTCCAAGATGGGCAATTTCCTTCCTAAGGCGCACAATACCCATCTGATCTGGCCAATAACAAATTTATAGTCTAATCTGTCCTGATGGGACTTGTCACTTTTTAATTTGCTCATTAAACAGGTGCTGAAACAATGCAATAGTGAAACAAACTGTAAAGCAAATAGTACTAGAAACAGTCAACATCATTTTGGATTTTCACACATCTCCGACATTTAACTGAGTACCTGTCCTTGTCTTTGAGCCCTGATGACTCCCTAAAGTGCCAGGTTCATGTCAGTTGTGCACCAGGACAGCCAGCACCTGCTGGAAGGCAGCAATGCCCATACTCACAGACCCACCTGGGGCTCGTAGCGGATCAGAACATCATACTCCATGGAGTAGGGGATGTTGTCAACGTGGAATTCCAGGTATGCCCCCTCAGGGACTCTCACAAATCCTATGCCTGTCCACGATGGTGTGCGGTCTGGCGTGTACTGGCGCTCTATTATGTTCACTCCCTACAAAACAGAGAATACATATTTCACTACTGACACATTAAATTTGCAAGTCCTATGGGAGTGCATGAAGTGTGGGGTTCTGCTGATGGATGACTACTGGATCACAGTATCCACTGCTTGCATCCCAGACAACACAAATTCTCTTTTAAATCCATATGTGTGCACACCATCGCCCTTTCACTTAACAACGTAACAAATGCAAGAGAGACAAAGCAAAACAAGACTGCACAACTCCTCATTTATTTATCTGCTATGGTGCAGAATTAAATTAAAAAACTTGCTGTAACTAATTCACCAGCTATGACATCTCATTCACCATACAGATTTCCACATCATACTTGTAGCAGTAGGATTTACTGCAGTGGCACATCACTGTTCCATCAACCAGCCAAGCCTGAGTGCTAATTGCTTCCTGACTACCAGGCTGTTTCAAACCAAACTGCTGCTCAAAATAACACTGGAAAAGCAGATCATGGCTTTAATGAGCAGGGTGTCACTAAAGAACAGAGATCCTCATCATTGATAGATATTTCCTATCCAAATCAACACATGGTCACCCTTTTCAGTCTGAGGTGCCAGGTTTTTTATCTGTTTTTTTTTTTATAGAAAGCAAAGAAGAGGAAAAAGGTAACAAAATTTAAACAGAGTGCTCAAATTTCCTGTTTCAAATGTATCTGTATCCACAAATAGTTCTCACCATAGAACAACATCCTGTGCATTCCTAAGGAAGCTGCTTCAGTAGAAAGGGATAAAATGCAAGGAAATGTCTACATATATACGAATCACTTCAGGATGTTCCCTCATGTATTCTCACACTCTTTGAAGAGAGCCTGGCTGTAAGTTATTAGCCTTTGGCTTTGCACAAAGATCAGTGCTCCCCAGAAATGATGTCAGGCAGCATATGAGCAAGGGCATGCAGCTGTAGGAGCACAGGGCTTGGTACTGCCTGTCAATCCCTGCAACTCTGTGCCACTCCATTTCATCTTGTGTTGGGCCCCTACCTGGGAATTCAGAGTTTTATTCTATCATCAGATTTGTGAGAAAGCTTTTCAATATTGATGTTTTAAAAAATTGTTCTCAAGGTTTCAGAAGGCAAACCAGCAGCACATCCCCTTGCTCTGTTTGGCAGGGTGGATTTTTGTGCTGGGCTTCTCCATCCCTGAGCCTCAGAAGGGCCTCAGGTGTCACCTCTCCATTTGGGCAGACACAAATGCACCAAAAACCCTGTGTCAGCTCATGTGCCCTCTGCTGTGGTACAACTTCTGCTCTGTGCTGTCTCCCCTTTCTGCAGTTATATGAGAGCAAACAATCCTCTGCCTTGGCTGAAACTGCAAAGTGGCCACTCAAAATAAATAAATTAGGCCACCAAGTGCCCTGATTAGTGCAGGCAAGGATCTGCTGCTTTAGAGAAATCTTTATTTCCATCTCCCTCTCTCCTTGCTGGAGGCAAAAGTGATTGATATAATCACCTAGCTGCTGTTAATGAATTGAAAGCAAGGCTGTGTGATGAGCAACAGAAAGAGCCAGAGACCCTGTCGTACCATGCTAGTCTGCAAAACAAGCTAGAGGCAACCTCACTTATGAAAACAGGTTTTTTGCACAACCAATATGGTTTTAGTCATTAATAAAATATATGTTACTAATGTACAGAAACTATAAAAACTGTGGCAATGTGCTTAAATGTGTGCTTTGTTCACTTCCAGTGAAGTGGCACCAAAGGGAAGAGCCAGTGTCTGTGTCCCACCTCTCTTGAGATAAGAGAAGTGGATGTGCTGGGTACACATGCAGTGGGGTACAGAGAGGGATGATGACAGAAAATTAACTGTACAGTCATGATCAAAAAAAACTGGTTTGAAAAGAAAAATTACAATTCCTTCCCCCTCAATTACTCCATTATTTATTGATACTAAGATTGAAAGGTTAATGGTTTAATTAGGTTAATGGTTTAAACCTTAAAAAGGTTAATGGTTTTCTGATACATTTCTGTTTTGTGTTTTCCACATTTTGATTGCAAAACACACAGAGTATAAAAGACATCTCCAAGAGCCAACTGATGAAACAACTTTCCCACAGCTCTCCAGGCACTCCAGAACACTAAAACTGCTACTCACAGGACCCAGGTTGGCTTCCTCCGCCTCGTAGATGTAATGATCAAGTGAAATGAAGTAATAGCCAGGCTCCACCTGGTTGCACTGACGTCCAAACATGTGGGGCCGGCATTCACATTGGCCAGATTCACTTGAGCAGCTAAAATGGAAGAGCAATGAATTTACAACAGATCTTGGCTATGCTGAGACAGTGATGGAGCTATCTTCCACTTTGACATTTTAAATGACACAGGAGGAGAAGCACTTCTGAACACAGCAGGCAGGAGATGCTCTTGGGCTCTGCAGCTGGGCCACATGGCAGCATAGTCACAGTCACCTGGCTCAACCCAAGTATCACTCTCCAAAACAACATCCAGGCTCAGGCTGGAAGCAAGCATGGACCAGGACCATTTCCAGGAGGCAGTTTGCAAATCCTCCATTTGGATGGCAAGAGGATTTCATGCTATGGATGCAGTGGTTCCCTGGGACACAGGAATTCTGGGATCTTTACCTGCTACCAGACACAGCCAACAGGCACATCTTCCCTGAAGCTGAAGGCAGCCTTTGGCTCGAAGCTTGCAAGCCACACAGACAGCAAATCTGTTTGTATGGTCTCAGGCAGAACAAGAACATGCAGGACCCTACATGCCCCAGGATGCTGAGCTGCTCTCACTTGCTGCAAAGCATCCAGACAGGTCACCATCAGCAGCTACACAGGGGGGAAAACCATCCCTGGCTGGTTTAGAGTAGGACAGACACAACCAGTGACATGGGGCAGTCAGGGCCATCACCAGAAGGTCTGTCCAGAGTGACACACAGATTTCTCCTTCTTTCATAATGAGCCATTTTCTTTACTCAATACAGCTCTATCCCCAAACTGCCTTTGGCTGTTTTATTGTCCCTAGAGTGTCTGCCCTGCATCATGAAGAACCCTTGAGGACATTGCAATTTTGCACACACCCAATAACATTTCTTGAAAGGAAGGTTTTCTGGTCCACCAAAATACATCTCTTTCTTTAAATTTGAGTGGGATTTAGAAATATTTTCTAAAGGTAAATGCCTCTGGTTTCCATGAACAATCTCCAGACTCCTCAAGCCTCCAGACAAAGAGTAATTTTTAACTTAAACTGTTTTTGAAGTTGCAGAGATTCACTTAATTGTTCACTTTGAGATGCCAGAAGTGCCTTAGCTGTCCCAGAAGAGGAGCTGGGAAGTTTCCCCTCTGGGGAGATAACTCCACCACCTGGGTTACACCACAGAGATGAATTTTGGGCAAGGCACAGCATCCCACACCCTGAGCAGGAGCCAGGAAGCAGCAATTCAGCAGCTGAGGAGAGGAGCCCCGAGGAGGGGAAGCTCCCCCTTCCCGATGACGTGAGAGAGCGAAGTCAGGAGCCAGAGCTGGGCTTTGCGGTCCTCCTGCGGCTGGAGGAAAGCACAGCTGCTGCCTGCCCGTGCCAGGATGCTGCACGTCCCCATCCCACATGATTTTGCAATCACTGGGCTCAGTGCATGGGAAACAGGCTGGGCCATGGCTGGGCTGTTACCCCAAAGCCCTGGAAGCAGCTGTGCTGGGGGAGCTGTTATGAGCTGTGTGGTGTAACCCATCTGTGTGCAGGGAGCAAGCACGGGGGAGTAAATAATCCCTAACATCCACACTGCTGTCTGCCAAGGGCTAATAATTCACTCGGGAGCAGACAGGAGAGACGGCCCGTGGGACATTCCCACAGCAATCCCTGATGCAGACAGGGTGTCCGTAGGCTGTGATGACCTATGGGAGTCACACCAAGCTGAGTCCCACACTCCCCCACTGTGGTCCCATGGGCTTCAGTGGGAAACAGTTCTTTGACCCCTTTGGGAACCTTCTGTGGCTTTAGACAAAAGCATGACATTTCAAAGGGTTTGTGAAAGGAAGGAGAGAGGGGAAAAAAAACCCAAAAGAACATTCTGCTGTTGACAAGCCAGGGGTTGGACACACACCTAGCACACAGAGAACTGCTCGGGTCAGAGAAGCAGTCTGGCTACCCAGCACCCCACTGACAGGGCATCTAAGCCACAACTTTTCATGATGATACTGATGGATGCATATTCAAAACTTACAATTTTCTCTAACAAAAAGTCCATCTCCCCAGTGGGCACTTCCAGGTCCACATCCCACCCCACGCAGCACCACTGGGGCAACAGAGCAGTACTTTGCAGCTAGTGTGCTTCCTTTAGCACCAGTGGGCAGACAGACTGGCCAAAAGTCAATTTGGGAGCAAAGCAAGACCAGCCTGTCCATATTACTGTCCATGTCCATGTCATGCCTGACTGTCATCCTGTAAGAGCAAAGCTTTGGCATGGACCATACCCTGGGTTACAGCCAAGGCAAAGCTTAATCCACATCTGGTTCCAACCCTGGCTGACAAAGGCAGAGCTACACTAAAAACAGTTTTACACGTTCACTTGCACCAGTGGCACAAACAGAGGTCGATCCAGCACAGAAAAGACATGGATGCCCCTGTCACCCTTGCTGCAATCAAGATCTACCACCTTCTGAAGCAGAAAGATGGGTATCAAACATCTTCCCCCAGAGCACACAGAGCCCTGGATGCTGTGGTTACAAAAACATGAAGCTGGGTGAACGAGGAGAGTAACAGGAGAGTAACAGGGAGAGTACCAGGGCTGAGACTCACTTGTTGTTCAGCGCTCCGCCCTGGTCGCAGTCGCAGGGCCGACACCCATCCATGTCATTGCTCAGGCCCCAGTGCTCAGGCTGCAGGAGAAAACATCACCACCACTGTAACCTGGTGCAGACTCAGCTCCATCCAACCCAAAGGCACGTTTTTAAACACTCAGCACAAGCTGTCCCAGACTGCCCCACAACCCCATGGATCCTGCTCCCCTGGTTGTGGGTCTACCCCCACAAGCACCAACAGCACTTCCCTACCTGCTCTCCTCCCAACTTGCTGACCATTTCAAGGGCAAAAGAGCCACACATGGGGCAGTGGATATTTGTGTAGGGCACTGCCCTTGCAGGGCTGCTACTCTGCAATTTGCTTGCTGGATAGAAAGACAGACAGACTTGTTTGGTTTTTCCACGCAGCTCACTGCTAGATAAGAGTTTCTCAGTCTTTGTACAAACATATCCAGTTATCTGACAGTGTGTTTCTATAACACTCCAGCATGCATAAACACTACATGGAAATGTATGTGTGTGAAATAATCCCTGCCTAAAATAATGGCCTGTTTAGAAGGCAATTTTTTTGGTAACACTATTTCCCTAACCATTTTGTCTTTCACCCCAGCAACGACTTCAGCAGAACTGCCCTAGATCCCTCATTTTCAGAACAACCATGAGTACCCTCATGTCTCACTCCTTATGGTCCCAGGAATTAGACTGGATGCTCCTGTCTGCCTTGACATGCATCCCAGCTCCCCAAAACACAGCACACTTCATGGCTTCTGCCATCCCAAGGTGCCCTCTACAGCCTGAATGCCAAGCATGGGCTAGTAGGCAGTCAGAGACAGTGGCCAGCACCTTCCTCCATGCTTCCCACACTCCAACCTCCCTCACACCAGTGTCTCCTAATGTATTTTACAGTGAACTACTTGCCAGACATTGATTGCACTGCTTTCCTGTCACCAGACGCTTACAATAGCAGTTTCCTGTCTCCGAATCACAAGGATTCCCCCCGGGGTGGGTACCCAGAGGATTACACGCACAAGCTAGAGTGGGAAATACAAATAGGCAGGTCAAAAGCAGGACTGGAGTCATATTTTAGACAGTGTTCAACTTAAACTAACACATTAAATTTTTCCCTGAATTCCCCATTACAGAAATAATTTCATTCTTTGCCCACCACCCATCCCAGTAAAACTTTCCTGGCCTAGAGACTTAAAATTGAAAAGAAATTAGGAGGATTATGCTATTTCCACTGAATATACTAGAAGGATCAAATGGTGAACCGCATTTTAAAGGCTGGTGGACTCCAAGCTACATCAAATCTACAGTAATGTTTTTCCTTTAGCCAAAACATGAAAAAAAAGGAAAAAACACCATCCCACAAACCAACTTCTCCTGGCACTAACAGCTCCTCAAAGAGCTTTTGATCACACATAAAGGAACATATGTTTTTACTCACACTGACAGCCCGCTGGGTCATCGGCACTCAGGCCATAGAAACCTTCTTTGCAGAGGTCACAACGCTCCCCCTCGACAAATAATTTACAGCGGCACTGTCCAGCAATGAGGCCAGCGGAGAAATCAGTGTAGCGGTCGCAGATCCCACCATTTTGGGAGCCAGCTGGGTCACAGTTGCAAGCTAAGAAGGAAGCATCACACGTGTTTTATTAACTGCTACAAAATTAAAGGCCAAGTCTCACACTGAATTACTGAAATTCAGCTGCTGTGTAGGAAGACTGTCACTCCTGCATGACATGGTGTGGGTTGGACACACAAGGACCCAGATCCTCCAAGAGAAAACAAAACCCAGCCAGGCTCACTCAAGACCTCCAAGACAGCCCCCTTTCCTCAGGGATCCCAAGGCCAATCCCACCCTACGGAGTGGGGCTGCACTTACGCTCGCAGACGTCGGGGTCCCGCAGGTCTCTCTCTGGGTGCTGGAAGTAGAAGGGCTTGCACTGCTCGCAGTTGCGCCCCACAGTGTTGTGCTGGCAGTCATCACACACTCCCCCACTGGTGTTCCCCGTCGTCATGTACACAGCCATGTCAAAGTGGCACTGGCTGGAGTGGCCATTGCAGTTGCACTCTGTGACAAAGACAGGAAGCAGAGTAAGAGTCCTGGGGGAGGTGCAACTCTGCAGACAAGACACACCAGTGTCAACCAAAGAACATGAAGGATTTTACACACAAGCCCAAGTTGCAGCATGTAACGTTCACGGCACCCAGTTCTGCATTTTACTCCAACTCACTTTTGCATGCGTTACTATTGCGACCTTCAGCGGGGCGCCAGGGTAAGTCATGGTAGAAATCCAAACACTGCTCACAGTTTAATCCTTTGGTATTATGTCTGCACATGCAGTGACCATGAACCTGTAATTGAAAAAAAAAGGAGGGAAAAAAAAACGAATTAAAAAGGAGTTGGTTATAAACGAAAAAGGAAAAAAATCCAGACCATGAATGCAAAATAAAGTTAGCACATAATGTACATATACTTTTGGAGACTTTAATCCATGTAACTGCATTTAGAAAAGGCAAAAAGAGCCATAGGAGTGTCCTTCATCTGCCCAGGTGTCCTCAAACAAATCTGTCCTTCTTTCTTTACTGGAACTAGTGCCAGAATAAATGCTTTCAGAAATAAACAAGGAGAGGACAGTTCCGCCCCAATAATCACAGAAGCCTCTTGGAACAAAAAGTTAGCTGCTTATTAGCTGTTAATTAGCTATTAACATGCATCTATTTATATCAGCAGGTCACTAGTCCAGCCCTCTTTCCAGCCCTGCCTTGGTTCTCAGAGCAAAGATAACAGCCAGTTTGGATGGTCTTTACCCATCAGCCCCAGGCTTTGCCTTTGCCTTGTGTACAGAACAAGCACCAAGCAGACCAAGAGTGGTTGTGTGACAGCTGCTGCCACAGACCACTGACACTACCAGCACTGTAGCCATGATGGCAAAGCTTGGGTGGAGACACTGACCAAACACAGGCAACGGAGCGTACCCGGCTCGATGGCATCCTGCAGCCCTGGACAACCCACACAGCCGTCCCACATGCTTCCACATCTCCAACCAGTTAATAACTCACCCATTAACAGGGTGCTATTACAGCTTGTCATGCAAAAATCATGGGGAAAGCAGACCCCAGAAGGGATGTGACACTTGTGCAGCAGCTTCTGACATCTGAGGCAATCAGGGTTTTCCTTCAGGGCCTGTGTTTATTAGGGCTACAACCTCGACTTCTCAGCCAGTAACGACTAATACAAACACAGGTTATGTTTGATTCACAAGTCTTTCAGCTTTGATGCCTCTATTCCACTTCAGTTTTAAGGTAACTAAGCCAACTCATACATTGGTCTCTAATACAAACACAGGTTATGTTTGATTCACAAGTGTTTCAGCTTTGATCCCTGTATTCCACTTCAATTTTAAGGTAACTAAGTCAACTCATACATTGGTCTCTGACCTAATAAGGTTATGCTCCCTTTCTTCATTCCTACCTTTCAGTTTCATCAGCTCTGTATCATAATCAGAAAAGGAATGTTAAAACAATTATCACCTAATCTGAGATAAGTGTTTGATTAATACCAATAATGACAGATGTGTTTGCCAAGGAGGAATAATTATAACAGTTTTGTTGTTTGAAAATCAAGCGTGCAGAGGTGAGGGACAGAGTGTCGCTCTTTACATTTGCGTTCAAATCACTTAAAAGAGGCACAGGCAAGAAGAGTTTTATGCAGAAAAGTGTGAATATTTACCATTCCTTCCACCTCCTCATCCAAGCCCTCCACCGGCGCGCACTCGCTGGCGTGTCCGTAGCAGAAACAGTTCCCGCGAACCACCATGTCGTAGATGGCATAGTAGTACTTCTCACGGATCTCCATCCTGGAGTCCAAGAGGTTATCTCCCAGCGTGTGCAGCTTGACAAACTTGACTCTCAGATTTGTGATCTTTAATAGGTCTGCAGGGGACACACACAAAATACCTAATCAGCAAGCGTGTTTGGGAATTATTTACCAGATAACATGTTGAATGGGAGGAAGCCAGGAGTGACTTCCTAAGCATGCTTCCTATGGGCAGATTAGATCAGATTTAATTTCAGCACCTACACATCACTTCATACTCCACAAATTAAAAAAAAAAATTACATTATTTTACTACAAGTTGATAATTGTATAAGTAAGTCTAAGCATAATTTAAAATAATGGTCTATTTTATTATAGACATGCACAGGCACATACACAAACCTTAAAGGCAAGGAGAAAAGCACTACCTAAAAGACACTGGTTCTCTGGGATTTTAAAATATAAGATGGGTAAGGACTTGATATCAAGAAACTGCTGCCAAGTGGACCAGGAGCCATTAGAGTTATGTTACTTTTGGAAAAAGTCTTAGCTGGAAACAAAGACAAATAATTCTTCTTTTGTACACACCCAACTTTCCTAGCAAATGCAATTACTTACATTTTGTGGAAAGAAGTAACACCCCATCACTGACCAAATACAAAGAACTTCTTAAGGGATAATCCATGGAAATACAATATTGCAATAATTAATACCATCCACGTCTACTTTGATATTGTGAATCCTATGTAATTTCTTATAGCCTTGAACTAGGCTTGACAAAGCACTTCAAGCCCATGAAAGCAGTTTCTCCTTTAAAATGTTGAGTAAAGAAAAAAAACAACATTAAACTCATAGCAACGAGCAGACACTCCTCTACTTCACATATTTCCTTTTGCTCCAGGTAGCTCACACTGAAGGACACGAACCCAACCTGAGAATGCATATTAAATCAGAGGTCAGGTTAAGGCCAAGCACTGCAGTTCCCTCAGGCCAAACACCCCACAAGGCTTCTCTTTAAGCCACACTGAGCAACAGATCTCTCTACCCCTGCATTCATGGACTGCCATGACCATGCACAAACACTACAGCAAGTTGTGGTTTATGACCACATCTGTGTGGCCCAGCCATGCAGTGCTACCATGGCCAACTGTTCCAAAGTCACGACTTTGTTCTGAAAAACAAAATACCACCCCATTGATTTTAGCTAGAAATGCACAATGAAATAAGAACCTTTGTATCTCTCTTTATTTGCTTTCTGAATACTGTACAATTACAGGATGACATTCCAAGGTTTCTCTTGGCAACTGCATGTATTTTGGGGAAAGGAGGTCTTTAATGAAAATAAATCCCTGATCCATTAAGAAAAGCACCAAATCCAAAGAAGTGTGTAAGAGCAATCCCTTGAGTTCACAACACTGATCTTTATTTCCCAGCACACCACTGTCTGAGTCAGGAAAAGGAGCCATACACAAAGGTATTCATATGACTTCAAAACTCCTATTGGGGCTAATGCATTACTTTGTTAGTGGATTATTGGTTTTTGTAAGCAAGTAAGTGCTGAAATGCTCTTAAATCAGCCTGAAAGGCAACTGCATACATACTCTGAATCCTTGCACTGTATGGATCTTCAATTCGAAAAGCAGGATCGAGAACACGATATATGACCTGGAGGAAAAATTGAACAACAAAAGATTCAGCTTCAAAAACAAGAGAATCTGAATTTGCAAGGAAAAAGTCTACACAATAAACATATTAGAAAAATTGTCTCTGACCTCTCCCTCTGTTGAAGGCTCAATGTCAGAGTATCGGGAATCACAGATTATATCATCCACTTTCTTCATGGGTCCAGTTGAGATCCCAGGAAATGAGCTCTCACAGTCATATGCAAAATACCTGTAAACGTGCCAAGTCTGTCCAAAGTCAGATGATCTTTCAATCAACATTGCAGCAGGACGGAATGTCTAACAGTAAGAAAAACAAGAGATTTCATTTGGTTAATTATTATTTGCATTTACATTAAGTCTTATTAGTGTGAGCAATCCACATGTCTGGATTTTAATCCCTCTCCCTGCACTGACTATTTCCAATATGTGGAAATATTGGAAATACTTTTCTGATGATATTCCACTTTCTTCTCAGAGGCAGATACATGAAATAACACTCATCAAACCATAGACTACGTGTCTTCAAAACATGGCAGTCAGTGGCCAAGTGCTTAAACACACTTAAACAAGAAAACTTGTAAATTTTTTTGATTCCAAACCCTTTCTGAAAAGTGGGGGTTAAAATAGGGCTTTACAGAGACAAAAGGATTTTTTTCCACTTACTGTGGAAAGCAGCAGAGCCTTCTTCCACGCTGTACCTCTTCATCTGATCTTTTACAAAGGACCTAACGGGCCTCCTCTCCTACTGCAGGGAGCAGGAGGCCATTGCCAGTGCTTCCCATCCAGCTCTGATGCCCAGAAGTTACTGCTGAGCAGTACCTCTGATGCTCAGAGAAGCCCCAGCACTTCCTCTCTTTGTCTGACCACATGAGCTTTTGCAGCATCTCCGATGTTCAGTGCCAGCTGTCCTCTGTGCTGCCTTAAGAAAACCTTCTTTATGGAGATTGAGAGGTTCAGCTTCATCCACTCATGCTGCATTTGACTCCCCCCATCCCCAGTGATCCTCCTCCAGCTGGCCTTGCCCAGACTCTGACAGGCTGCATTTGTTCACACAAACCAGTGTCCTCCTTACCTACATGTATCCAACTCTAGAGCGACGAACTAATCAAGTTGTGAGAAGATTTTGACCTAAATAAAATCATGTTTTAATTTTTGTGCTGCCTTTCAAAAAACAGATATTTATTTAACCCTGGCTTGTACCTACCAAGAAATGCCAAAAATCTCTTCCTTAGTTTTATGTATTCAGAGGAGGAGCTCCCAGAGCCAAGCACAAAAGCATTTCAGTCACAGCTGGAAAGAAATTTTTTCTCTGCTTCCTGGCTGAAAATATCACCCAACTTAGAAACTAGTATCTCACCCAACAAAAAAATTTAGCAACCCAGAAGTAAGGCAGCTCAACTGTCTACCACACAAAGTCCACAAAGCATCATTTAAACTATCTTTCCCCTGCAGTCTTCCTCCTGACAGCAGACCAAGCCCCAGCACTGGGGTACAAAGGCTGCAGTGTCAGGGGTCTTTTGGGGGTCCCCTCACTGCTGGCTTCAGTAGAAATGACTGCCTTCCACCTCAGCCACCACCTTAAGGCACAGGGAGAAACCCCAGTTGATACCACAGGAAAGAGGAACCAGCTGTCCTAGAAAGCTGATGCGTAAAAATGAAGAGATTAATTTGTCCACACGGGAAGAGCATTTAGGATGTACAGGACATAAGCTACCATTCCAAGACATCTGTTTGTAAAAAAACAAAGACACTTTGTGTACAGATGTTCCTTCTTCCTGAAGACCTTTCCATTTGCCAAATGAAAACTGACACCATGGCCAACTTTTTTCAGGAAAGAAACCCTTGCTACTATATGACTTAGCTAACAATCTTCTATAATACAACCACCAGACACAGCTTCAGCATGACTCCTTTGCAGCCTCCCTGGATTTCAAACACAAATCAGAACTCAGCCTTTCTGCATGACTTCAGCACTGGTTGATGGCTGGCAGCTCTGAAAAATTCAGACCAAACAGTTCAGACAAAGCCCAAATCCCAAATATCAAATAGATGCGAAGGACTACGGGACCTCTCCTTTCCTCATGTTTTAGAGTTTGGGGGTGGTTTCCTTACCTTGAAGGTCATAATGAGATGAGTGAAATGAAACTCAGCCTCCAGGTCCAGCTGGATAGTCACGTTTTCCAAACCTGCAGGGGCAGAGAAAATAAGGTGCTCAGCAAACAAGGATGCCTGCCAGTCTCTACATCTAAATTTTGCCAAAGCTCTTCTCTCTGTTGGCATGAGACTATTTTCTTTACCACTTGGTTCTGTTGTGGAAAAGGAATATGATGGTTGAATGTGTGCCTGAGGTGGAGGAGGAGACACCAAAAACCTGCTGAAGGGTATCACACACAGGATTCCTCTGTGTCATCAGCACCAAGCGCGCTACGCCCAGAGCCTGAGCCCACGGTGCTATTTGAGACAGGCGTGGCTGGCATCGCTGGATTTGGGGCAAGCATGGGACCACCACAAGCTGGGTCCTGGCACCAAAGTCTCCAGTCCAGCTGGGGATGCTGAGCCCAGATGTGTGTGGTGTCTGCAGGCTGTTCTCCCCCACCCCAGCCTCTCTGGCAGCAGCACAAGCTTCTGCAGCCCTAACACCCCCAGTCTCACTGATGTCTGGGGGGGCCATTCTCCACCATTTTTCACTCATTCTGGACTCTCCTGTCCACAGGAACAGCTCCTTTATAACCTGTTTTTGAAACATTTCTAAAGCAACCACCACAGCCCTGCTTTGCAATCCTGAGGGTTAAGAAAATGGTGAGAGGAAAAAGGTTTTCCAAACTGCTGTAACCAAACCTGCGGTCAAGGACTCTACACAGAAAGGAAGAAAAACAGCTAGAAATATTATTCTGCCTTATGAAAAGAGCTCTCGAAACAGCTGGATGCTAATTATACTGTAGTTAGAAATAAAAAATAAAATCAAGATTTACAGAGAGGAGAAAGGGTAAGAAATGAAAATAATAAAACAATAAGGCACTTAAATTTTTGACCAGCTGTAACCTTCTGTGAAGCATGCAGCAATGGTCCCTTATGCTGTATGCCTGAAAACATGAATTGGACAGAAAGAATCATTTGTTTTTTATTGTTGAAGGACATTTTCATGACCTTATGAGCTAAGAAACTTTTCTGTGTGAATGCTGCCAAGCCTGTTGCAAAAAACATGAATTATCTGGAATGCTGGAAGAGAACTGCTGGCGGCAAGCAGTTGACCTAAATGGTTAAAAAGGATTCAGTGAAATTCTTTCTTTTAACAGGCAGCAAAACTGTTAAAATATTACCTTTTTTTTTTTTATATATACAATAAGGCAGCTGCTGCCAATGCATTTGCAGAAATCCCACCCTGTCCAGCTGGCTTTAAGGTTTCAGGGTAGGACTGCTGTTTGAGAAACCCTCACTGCCTTGTTTTGTGTATGAAGGCATGCCAAAAGCATAACCAGAAAAGTAAAACAGACGGAGGAAGGATTAAAAGAAAAAAACAAAAACTCCACCAAACTAATATGCAATTGTTGTTTTTAACGAGCTGGCTTGTTTCTGCAGTTCATTTTATTGTTTGGCAAATAGCACAGAAATTCAGGGAGCTCAGGAGGGAGAAGGCAGATTGCAGGGTAAGAGATATCCCTGGCTTTACTGTCCGGGGAAGGAAAAGGAAATTGGAGGTCTGCAGGCAGGGCAAGAGCCAGCTCTGCGCCCAAACCCCCTCCTTCCACAGCCTCCAGCCCGCGGCGTGGGGAAGCCCTGGGATATTTACTCCTGGAAGGCTGCTCAGCTCTTGCTGCCCAAATATGAGGGAGATCTGAGGCCAGTGTGGGAAACTCTTCTCTTTAGGAAAGGATTCTGCAGAGTGCTTGGACGGCTGTTTCCAACACTCCTGGAGGACTCGAGGGGTTTTGTTACAGATTAAGGGCCGCTCCAGGGCACACAAAAGCAGCCAGTTTTACTCATGGCTCCTCACACAGCATGATCCTTCACAGGGCAGTAATCACCAGGCCAGAGATAACAGCAAACCCACAGGTACCCTTAAACAAAAGGAGGGAAAACAGCTCCCAGCCCCGGAAATTGCTCTGGACAAACCGCATACCATTTTCCGACTGCCACCAGAGCTTCAGGCGATTCGGAGCGAAGGTGGTGACGACATTTTCAATGCGATGACTGTCGGGATTGAGAGTATCGTGGAAGGGATCCTCCGAGTCACACGTGAAACATTTTTTGTCCTCCTGAAACAACACGATAACCAGAATTACTGATTTTATCCATGGGGCAATAGTTGCTTCCTGCAGATAAGAGTATTTTCCATCCATATCACATTCCACTCATTTTGCCTGCAGTAGTCATCAAAGATTTATTTTTTTGCTGAAATGCTAAGTGTTTTTACCTCTATGAATTAATGTAAATTGCCAAATGGAAAATATGCCAGGAATTCCATAAACTTCATTTTTAGGGGAAGCATGTTTTCAATGAAAATTGCAGTTTCAGGAAATCTCTTCCAGTGCACGTATTCTCAAGCGGAATTCAAAACCAATGGCAGCATCTACAGAAAATTGCTGAATTGCTTCTGTAAAAATGCACATATGCAAAACTGCATCTTAACAACTTATGAGAAATAACTGGCTTTTGGAAGCTGGCTTGGAGATACAAGTTAGGGATACCTCCTGTGAGGCTCAGTGCACATCAGGGGGCCCTCAGTGATTTAGCCCTTTTCTCTGAATTCAGCTTGTCAAACTCTACCCAAACCTTGCATCTTCAGCTCGTACTGCAACCCCAAACTGTGTACATTAGGTCCATTTGTACACATTACAAGGTCTGCCCAAGCAAAACCAGCTCAGAGCAAGTCTGGGATCTACTGCTTGGGAAAGCTGGAAGCTTCTTCACCAGGGGGACAAAACCCCATCATGGCTATTACTACAAACAGTGCTATTTTTGCACTGTCCTTCTGCCTAAACCCACCACTTTCTGATTGCAAGATAGGGTGCAAACTGAACCAAAAAGGGAGGGATCCTGCCCAGACGAACGGGAGGGGGCAGATGAGGGAGAGGAGCTCATTGGATGGCAGTGAAGGAGCCCCGACACACCAGCAACTCATCCCTGCCGAAAGCTACACAGGCATCATTCCTCCAGCACGTTTATGGAGACAAACGCTATTCTTTATCAGCCAAGAATGTGACAGCTGGTAGGTGTGCACCACACAGGCTTTCCATTTCACCAGTTCTGCCTTCAGCGGCTCCTCCCAAGCTCAGGGCTTCACCTCCCACGAGCCCTCAAAGACTCCTCCAGCAGAAAGAATGGCAAGAGCAGTGGTTCCAGGGAAGACGTTCCCCACCGTCCGCCCCAGGCTTCTCTCCCCCTGCAACTTGCTCCTTCTCTGACCAAAACTGAATCCTAGAAGACCTAATTCTGCCAAGCACTCAGTGCGGCCACGCCCCATGTTACTAAGAGGATACTGGCAATTTCCACGATTCCTTCAATACCACACACGATGCTTCAGAATAACCAAGGACATCCCAAATGCTGAACGGGGCCGGGAGATCAGGAATATGGGCACATGAGAACTTCTGAAGTGATGCTTTTTACAACGGCACTTCAACATTTTTTGAGACAAGAAAACGTAAAAAAGCACCTTTGTTATCCTGTTCTACCAGAGATGCTTATGTTGTTAAAGTGAATCCCAACATACACTGAAAATGTTCAGTGAAGCTAAATCACACGTCAAATAAAGTATTAACTCTATTAAACAGAACTTATACAGTAAAACTAAAGCTGGGGAAAGGGTGAAGGGAGACTTGGTAACTTCAGGGCACAAATGAGTCAAGCGCTACAGCCTCTCCTGTTTCCCGTGGTTTTCCTTCCAAGTGCCAGAATCCGGCCCTATTGTCTCCGCAGTAATTCGTCCGGAGATTATCCCTTTACTTTCAGTTCAACAGAGTTCCACGTATAACTGATAGTTAATTCTTCTCCACCATCCTTTCTGCCTCAGAGAATTTAAGTTTGGTGAGCTGCTTCTGGCTTTAAAAAGTAACAGCTCACCAGATGTGCTGAGACAACCTTATTTGCATCCTTTTACTCCGAAACCATACACATGTAATTACATTACGGTGACTGTGGACAAAACATTGCCGGGTCCTACAGCCCACTCTCCTTTAAAGGAAGCTGTCTAGACGGCTCCGAGCGAGCCGAGAAATAAAGCATTAATTGAACTTACTACCGCACATTCTTCCTTATTGGCCTCGATCAGGAAAGGGGGGTCGGAGCCGAAAGCCACGGGGGATTCCCTGGACCCAGGGTGTGGGGTCCCGCACGGGGCACGGTGCTGCCCCACCGGACACCGCTGCCCGCGC